>OX465295.1:295705497-296305497 GCA_949987735.1 Leucophora obtusa | reverse complement strand
AACCTTAGAAAAGGAATGGAACTTATATATTCCGATATTTAAACTTCATGTAACGAAGCACCGGTGGAAGAAACCGACGCAGTAAATTTTCCAACTGAATTTGTGAATTTACTTGAATTGCCAGGTCTACCTTTACATAAACTGGAATTAAAAAAAAACTTTAAGACACGCTAACAACGTAGCTTTGCCCGCTATTTTTAATATTATAAAATGCTTTTCAACCCTGCTTTACGTTATTTATTTTCATTCAAAACACAAATGAACAAAACTACTTACTTACAAAACTACTTACTTACAAAACTACGCACTTTACCAAATTATCTTAACATACACACGTATATTGCAATTTATTATGGATTCATTACTAACAATCCACTTTCATGAGAAAAAGTGATCAAATATTTATTTATTTTAAACCCATTGTTGTGCAGAATTATTTATTTGTGGTGGCTGGGTGAAGGCTTTTATTATAAAAACTGTACTTTAAATAAAAAGCGAATTTCAAAAAAAATTGTCGGCGGGGGCACGCTAACAACGTAGCGGGCTGCGCCCGCTATCTTTAATATTATAAATCGCTTGCCAACCCTGCTTTACGTTTTTTATTTTCATTTAAAACACAAATGAATAAAACTACTTACGGGTCTATCTACCTAAGTTCGCACTTTACCAAATTATCTTGACATACACACGTATATTGCAAATTATTATGGATTCATTACTAACAATCCACTTTCATGAGCAAAAGTGATAAAATATTTATTTATTTTAAACCCATTGTTGTGCAGAATTATTTATTTGTGGTGGCTGGGTGAAGGCTTTAAATAAAAAAACGAATTTAATAAAAATTGTGGGGGGCGCAGCCCCCCTTAACCTTTAAGGCACGCTAACAACGTAGCGGGCTGCGCCCGCTAGTATTATATAATCGAAACTGAAACGAAATGGATAAAGAACTAATATCATTTAATTTAATACGATATACCATTAAAGTCTTAAATTGTGAATACCCTCATTGTTCTGAATTATTAGCGTGTTTTATTATTAATATAATTATTTAAAATTTAATATGAATACGTGTATTCAAAAACTGTGTATTATATTATTTGCAATAATGTAAACAATTTACAAAATGTACTTCAGGAAACCCTGAAACATAATAAGCTGTGACAAAGTCAGAACCTTTTTATGGTCAATTAGAGTTCTCCTAAAGTGAACTACGATGAAGGGACGCTCTTCGTGACACACGGCTCTGTGGCTAAGGCACACTAGAGGTCCTTAGACTTCACTAATTGACCACTTAAAGGAAATCGTTGCAAAAACGAGACTGCAAATATGTAAAATCTAAATTTTTTAAGTTTTTTAGTAATTATGCGAAAGTAATGTTTCAAAATCTTTGTCAATACACTCATAAAAAAAGTTCGTACAAATAGGTCAAAATTGTGCTGGTCAAAATTATGAGTGTACATTTGAAGCTTAAACTAAAAAAACTTATATTGTATTATACTGAGTTTCCATCGTATTATACATATTTAACATTCTTGTCAACAAACAGCATTATTACATTAAAGCGCAAACTCGAAAACCATTTACATTTGCTAATAAAATATCGAATTATTAGTATTTTAAATATTTATTTTTTTAAATCGAACAATAACCGAATATTCATGAAAATTTGTACAAGGTATAATAAAATCATTTGTTTGCAGTCATGCAATGTTATTTAGACAAATTTTAAATTCCAATTAAAAATCTACATATGTATATAATTACAATATTATATAATCGAAACCGAAACGAAATGGATAAAGAACTAATATCATTTAATTTAATACGATATACCATTAAAGTATTTAATTGTGAATACCCTCATTGTTCTGAATTATTAACATGTTTTATTATTAATATAATTATTTAAAATTTAATATGAATACGTGTATTCAAAAACTGAGTATTATATTATTTGCAATAATGTAAACAATTTACAAAATGTACTTCAGGAAACCCTGAAACATAATAAGCTGTGACAAAGTCAGAACCTTTTTATGGCCAATTAGAGTTCTTCTAAAGTGAACTATGATGAAGGGACGCTCTTCGTGACACACGGCTCTGTGGCTAAGGCACACTAGAGGTCCTTAGGCTTCACTAATTGACCACTTAAAGGAAATCGTTGCAAAAAAGAGACTGCAAATATGTAAAATTTAAATTTTTTTAAGTTTTTTAGTATTTATGCGAAAGTAATGTTTCAAAATCTTTGTAAATACGTTTAAAGCTTAAACCAAAAAAACTTATATAGTATTATACTGAGTTTGCATCATTTTTTACATATTTTACATTCTTGTCAACAAACAGCATTATTACGTTAAAACGCAAACTCGAAAACCATTTACATTTGCTAATAAAATATCGAATTATTAGTATTTTAAATATTTATTTTTTTGAAATCGAACAGGAATCGAATATTCACGAAAATTTTTACAAGGTATAATAAAATCATTTGTTTGCCGTCACGCAATGTTATATAGAAAAATTTTAAATTCCAATTAAAAATCTACATATGTGACCTTCTCCGAGAAAAGGGACCTAGTGTGTAAAAATGAACTTTTGAGAAGAACACATTTAAAGTTTCAAATTTTAATGTTTTTCTCATTTTTATCGATTTTCCCAAGTTCCCGTTTTTTGACACACTAGGTCCCTTTTCTCGGAGAAGGTCACATATGCATATAATTATAATATTATATAATCGCAACCGAAACGAAATGGATAAATAACTAATATCATTTAATATAATACGATATACCATTAAAGTCTGAAACTTACTGGGAAATATGTATGTGCATAAACTGCTCCTCTTTTAGAGCAACCAGCACTTCCAACAAATCGTCAGCTTCACTTGGCTCTCCATAAACTGAAAATAATATCAAGAGAGGAAAACACATTTTTTTTATAAATTACTTTTTTAATAAAAGGTATTTGTATAAAATGTATATTTTATAAATGATACTTATTATAAAAGGTACATTTTGTAAAAGGTACTTTTTGTAAAAGGTACTTTTTGTAAAAGAGTCAACCTTGTTCCGAAAGTTGTACACATTCATTCGGTTTAAAGAAAATACTTGAAATTTGATGTACGAAAGGTTCTTTTTATAAAAGTTACATTTTAGGAAAAGTATTTTTTATAAAAGGCACTTTTGATAAAAAATATTTTTATGTAAGGCACTTTTTTAATAAAAAGGTAGTTTTTATAAACACACTTTTCAAATATAAATTTTAAAAATACTGTCAAGTTTTACTAAAAAAATATATGGTTTTTTATATGTACTTTTAGTACAGGTTAGTTTAGCTTGAAATAAAACAATATAATTAGACCATATTTTAAACTTCAATTCAAGTATGATAAAAATAACTAGAACGATTTCTTTATAAAAGTTCATATAACTTAACTTTTAGTTCAATTAAACTAGTTAGAACTTTGCAATAATATTAATATTTTGAACTAAAATCTAGTTAAATTAAACTTGAAGTGTTATTTTATAAGTAACTAGTAACAAGTAACAAGTACAGTTTTATTAAAAGTATGGAAATTTATTATTGAGTTTATATGAGTAGCTAACAATTTAGTTCAGTTTAGTTCATTTTGAACTTGAAGGTTATAATATTATGTATTTTAAATACAGTTTAGTTTAATAAACTAAAACAATGTAATTAGGCCATATTTTAAACTTCAATGTAATAAAAATAACTAGAGCGTTTTTTTTTTATAAAAGGTCATATTCCTTAACTTTTAGTTCAATTAAACTAATTTTTAGTTCAACTAAACTAATTTTCTAACCTTTGCAATACTATAAGTTGCTAATAATTTTAGTTCAGTTTAGTTCATTTTGAACTTAGGAATACAAATTGATCATTGTTTAAACTAAACTAAAACCAAAGCGATTTATTTATGAAGGTACATATTTAAGTTCAACTAAACTAATTTTCATACATGATCTATAATTAAGTTAAACTTGAAATATAAATAGTTAAAAGTACTATATGAAAAGAAAAAGTTAGTTTACTTTTATTCTGTATAAAGAAATGTGTAATTAGATTCATATTGTACTTTTAACTTTTGACAGTAACTAAGTTCAACTGAACTAAAATTTAAGTATTGAGAAATCTTATAAAACATGTGAGAAACAAAAATGATTGTGCATGTATTTGTAGCTTGGCTTCCTTTTTTAAGTTCAATGTTTATTCCTTCTTAGTTAAATTAGAACAATATGTTAACTAATTTTAGTTAACATGCAGTTCACTAAACTAAAATTGAAAATATATAAACTGAAAAAAGGACGCCAAGCTACGCATACATTCACAAACAATACATGTTTTTCTTCACTTTTTTTACATTGTTTTAATTATTTAATCTGTTTAATACTTACCAATTTTTACAACACAACACACACTTTATTAAATTTTCATATTTAACTTTTAAATATTTTTAAATGAAATTATTTTTAAACAAATTAAATATTTGTATATTATTATTAAAAACACCCCCGCACGATGTGTATAGGTCAACGAGAACTTGCATACTGATTTATTTCATTTATTCTCTTTCTAGTTACTCACTTCTACTTTATTCTTTTTGTAGTTGCTGTTTTATAAAGTATTTTCCACACATATATAAAAATCAGTTTTATTGAAAACAACAGATTACTCAAACAATACATACTTTTGCTTTGGAAGTTCATATAAACTTATTTTGAATGATAGAAAAGTTCATAATAAACTTTGTTAATAGAATTTTGTCAAGTTAAATAATTTGTAGGAAAATAAACTATTATTAAGAAAATTTTTATTGCTTTAAGTAAAATTTTCTTAAATTTTTTTTTAAATATTTTTTAAAAAATTATACAAACATTTTAGTTTATGTTTACTAAATCTGAATGCAAAAGCAAACTTGGAAAAATATTGATTTTTTTATTTTTGGAAGAGTTTAAATTCCTCTACTTAAGTTAAGCTATGTACTGTATTTTGGTAAATTTATGAACTTGAATCAATTAACTTTAACTTAAACTAAAATTTAACACAGAAAATTAAAGTGAACTAAATTCAACGGAATAAACTATTCAGAAGCTAAAATTATTTTCTACAAATGAGTACAATATACTTAATATTATAACAATTTAACTAATTTTTGGTTAAATAATTTGAGTAAAATTTTGAACTATTCCTGAGTTTATGAACTATTTTTTTTTACTCACATTTAGTAAATTTTCCAAATTTTAAGTTTTTTTTCGCTACTTTAAGTAAAATTTAACTTATTTCAATGAACTTTTCTGGAGTTCATTTTGAACTGCAGTTTAGTTCACTTTAGTTCAATCTTTTTTCTGAGTGTAGTCCGATTTGCAAATTAATGTGTTTATTCTTCTTCTAAACCTCAAACCTACTTAATTTTTAGATTTCTGTTTATCTTCTAATCTACTTCGCGTCCCATTTTTCGCAAATGTTACCAAATTGACGTAATGCCCAGTAATTGACGTTACCAGCATCTCTAAATTTAAAAATATAAATTTTTTGTTACTCCTTTCCATATTTAACTACCTTTCTTATGTTCATTTTAAATAAATCAATAACATTGAACCCATCAACTGCTGCTGGTTCATAAATTTTACATGATTTTCTAGAGTTTTTATCTATTGACCTTCACTTTACGTAATTCGAAACATTACTAACCTACTGAAACATTAGCCAACTCCTAAGCGCACATATTATCTATAGAGCCAACCAACTACTATATTACAAACACGTGGCAACGTGCAACTCCTGTACTAACATACTGTAGTAAGAGCACTGGCACATAGAAACATTGAATACGTATAAATAAACATGATCAAATAGTATCTTTTTGAAGGCAGATATCCAACATTGAGCATAATTAGCAATTAATAAACACCACTTGGGGGTTATCATCAATAAAGGATCAGCTGCTACAAAAACAAAGTAAATAACAAGCAACTACAAGTACTATAAACCAACACTATCAATGTGTTTATACTAATACACCATTTACTGATTATCAGAATTTAGAAAATAATTTCATTAACGCTCACTACGAATACAGTTTCGTGCAGACAATGGAATTTATTGCCAATCGAGTGGTTCAGTTGCAGCCTCCGAATTTTTCAGTTGCCATGGAGCACCGAAATTCTCTTGTTACAGTTAAATTACTGCCACTCAATTGGTTTTGTTGAAACATTCGATTGGCTGCAACACAGATTAATACCAGATGTGAAAGCAATGACAGGTGTCAAAAAAGTATCCTCGAACCGTATGGTTTTGTTTACATGGAAGTTAAGTCAAGTGGGAGATAACAATATAAAACCTCCATACATTTTGAATCGATCATTTTTTGTATATATCTGTCTCTTTTTAGATTATTGTGCTTTATCTTTTGTGTTTTTCTTAAATTTTTGCGTTTTGTTTTGCTCATTTTTTGTCGGCCATATTGCCCAAATCAGCTGATTCATATCTGGTATAATTTGTGGGCTGCAATTTCAATTGTCATAATGCATCTGGGGCCAATTTAGGGCATTCGTGATCGAAATTTTTCTTTCGAAACTGGTTTTTTACTTCGGAAATTGAAGCATTTGGATGGAATTGGGATGATGTAGTTCGGACACAGATTGAATATAAGAGTAAAATATTGTTTTATCATTGTTCGTGTTTTCGTATTTATTCATTAAAAAAAAACGGTTTTCAAACAATTTCACTCATTCATGAATGCTGCAATTCCGTCCCTGTTTTCTCTATAGAGGGCGCAACTTTTTAGTTTTATCTATTATTATTTTCTATTATTTTTTTGAACACAAATTTGTATTTTTCCAGAAAAATTTTGTCTTCCAAAAATAACGATAGAGGGGATCGTATTTACAAACTTTCTTTTGATTTTAAACATATCGGGCGATGTTGTTATTTAAAGAGTAAATATGAATTTTAAAGACATTTGAAAACTTTTAAATATTTTCCGTACTCCGTAGAATGAAATATATTTTCAGTCCAAAATTATTGGGCACCGAATTTGTATACATTTCTTTGGAACAAACATAAAAGAAATCAAGAAAACGAAAAATTAGTTTATTTATACCAGACTTGGGATCAATACATTTTTTAGGAGTTATTATTAGTTATTTAATTACCATACCCAGTGTAGAAACGGTAATGACATATCATTATTTTTTGGACTACCAGTAATGACACCCACTTACCTTCTGAATTATTTTAAAACATATAATAATGAGTTACTGATAATGACTTATTTTTATCATTATTTCAAATAGAAAATAATTTTTTAGATTTTTTTGAAAATTTTTTGAAATCTATTTTTAGACTCAATATTTTTTAAACACTGGTAAGGATATATGTAACCACATATTTTTTTATTTTTTGTATGTTGGCAAGTAAGCTTACTTGTGTGCAAGAGGTCAAGTATGTTTTTATCTATTAAATATTACATGTCGATATAGCTCAGATGGTAGAGCTATTGACTGGCAATCTGTAGACCCAGGTTCGATTCCTGCACCAGGAAATTTAATTAAAAAAAAAAATACAATAAAAAATATTTTTTTTTTTATATAATTAATTTTTTTGAAAATCTATTTTTAGACTCATTATTTTTGTCAGTACTGGTAAGCACATAGGTAACGATATACTTTTTGATTTTTCGTATGCTGGTGTGTAACCATAACTCATTATTTTTCGCGACATCGCCATATAAAGGTAATAAGAAATGTAATAACAAAAGTAACTAGTTACCATTACCAAGTATGTAGTTACATAACCACATATCTGTTAATGATTTTCTACACTGGGTATCTTAGACAAAAACCTAATTATTTTTTAAATAAATACTAGTAGCAAAGGAAATGGCAATTAAAAAAATTCTGGCTGCCTTAACAAAAATTCGGTAGTCAAAATTGTTTTGACTTTATTTGACTACTTTTCACTTGAACACGTCCTACTGCGTGGTTTGGGGTAGAATCTAGATGTAAGGCATTATTTGATTGAGAATTCGACTACCACAACCAAAACGGTGTAATAGAAACACAACAAACAGTTACCATCACCACCAGCGAATGCTACAACGGCAGCAGCAGCAGCAGTAATAGTAGTTGAGTCAAGAGTTACTAACTGCATTAAAATGCATCAACATTAACAACAAAATTGCATACTAATAGATACATTTCATTTACAACAAGGTCTGAGAGTTGTTGTTGTTTCACATTAAAATTTACAACATTGGCAAAAAAAGACAACAACAACATACAATAACAAACATTGTTACTTACACATAGATATCGATGTTATTTTAACAAACAACATCGACTTCATATCAAAGTGCCATAAGTTGTATTTGAAGAGATAAAATGTAAAGGAAATATCAGTGATGATATTCTGGAGTTAAGTAAAATTTTGTTTGGGATTAGGTTTTTTGGATACTAAACTAACATAATGTAATGTTTAAATTTAACATAAAGTTAAATTCAAATTTTATGTAAAAACCAGCAACAAATACGCCAGTTAAAGTATCAGTTAGTAGCTAATAGAACATTGTGTTAATGGGGATACAAAGAATAATCGTACACAAAAACAGTTTTTTTAAGTCAAGCAGAAACAACATTAAGTTAAATATAAAAAGCTTCGAAAAAAGTCTAAATTTGTTTTCTCGCCCTGGTGCGCTACAAATCAAGAGTTGGCGAAAAAGGCCTTGTAATCGCACAAGTAACAACTGTATCAGCTCTATTGTTCCCAGGTATGACACTGCATCCCTGAAGTCACACGATTCGAATATCAAATGGCTTAGCCTTCTTATTTAAGCATACGCGGCTGTTATAGGCAATTACTATAGCCAGAGACGTTGACCCTAAGGACCTGACCGCAGCCTGACTAACAGAGTAAATGTTAACGATTGTCGTGGACATAATATCGTTTTATGCCCAAGTGAAGCATTAGAGATTAATCAGAACTGGGTCGATAACGACAACGACATGTGCTTTTTCATATATTTTGTATCGGAAGCAAAATGTCGCCATGTCGTCCGGCAATTTGTCGTCGTAATAGAATCTATTTTATTTTCATGACGACACACTAACACACACTCAAAATATTTGTCAAATTGTTGTCATATTTTTAAATAATTAATGGTTGCCATTAGAACAGAGTTGTAGAAATTCGCATTAGAGTTGCAAAAATTCGCACTTTGTTTACAAAAAATTTATTTTTTTGACAGAAGAAATATAATTGAAAATAAAAATAAATAATTCACCACAAAAAAGCAAACTTAAATACAATAAAATGTAAAACAACAAGAATTAATGTAAAACCAATTGAATTGATCAAGAATTGTGACGAAACAAATACAACCGTGTTCTTGTTTTGCTTTCTTTTTTCCAAACGTCAACAAATGTCGACGGTGGATTGTCGCTGAATTTAAATTAATCGTGACGACTTTTGCTGTGTCGGTCGACAATCGACACAGTTGTGATTAATCTCATATAAAGCTCCCCGGAATAGATTCCAAAGCCAACTCGCTTACCAAGCTTGGAGCAGCCAATATAAAAGTTGACGCTGTGCCTCCTCATCGGTACGCCACCCACCCTCTGGTCGGTATATGTACGCAAAAGAAGCGTCCGTGCGCAGACGCCGTAGTCATATGATCCACATTAGGCAGAAAATTACCATTTCACAATATCACACTATGACCATACCCATTGTCAGCCCATTGTAACGTCGTCGCAGTCTTATAGCTGCATTAGCCTCTACCTGTTTCCTCAGTATATCAAAGTGGCATAGTACCTAGTGTCACCGTAATGCTCGCAGAAGCTTTTGTTTGTACCATCTGCAAATATTTAAATTATGTAGGTCACCTTATCCAGTATCGCCCACCAAATAATCTCCCCATACAAAGCAACAGGGCGAACTACCTCCGTGTATTTCTATCGAGCGATTCGGGACTCTTCTACATAATTATACAGAAATCGCCAACTTCTTGGATGTTATGTTTGAGAAACAACATCCTGTCCAGAATTACACCAAGATACTTGGCTCTATATATATAACTGAGAAGGCTGTAATGGCGTACTCCTTCACCGAGAAAGACTTCCCGATGGTATCTACAATCTCGTGCAGAGCAGTCTCTACTGACGTTCGCTTATTTTTCCATGTTGTCGTGCAGACAATGGATGCCCGCAGGTAAGATTCAATCATTGTTTCCAGTGTTTTCAATGGTTAAATATACTGTTGGGTTTCCGAGTAATTTATTGACGCTAATCACGGATTTTCTAAATTTATTTTTATCGAGATATACATTAATTGCATTAAAGGAATTAAATGTGCTAAAATTCCAAACGTACTTATTTAACAAATTGTAAAAAATAATCCGTTGTAGGCATGTCCCTATCCGGATTTCATTTTTGCCCAAGGAAATCGTCAGGGGACGACGCACTACGCTTCGTGATTAAGAAGGATTTTTTTAAAGATAAGAAAGTAACTCGAACAAATGTGAATAAAAAATATTTGGTGTGATTGCTTTTGCCGCAAAGAGAGGGCGCTAAACTCAGAGAATCTTATGCAAAAATGACTTAACAGAAAAATGGGTTTTAATTGTTTCACGAAATTAATTCTTAAAAAATACATTTTTTTAAAACTTGTTCGAAGATTTATTTTTTAATTACTTTAATATATTTGTAGTTAAATTAAAATATGGATTTTACCCAGCAAAATCTTTCATTACCAAGTAAGTGGTTATGAAACTAAAATTTTTTACTACTTATAATTCGGCGTCAGTACTAGTTATCTTTGTTAGGCGAAGCCGTTTTTATAAGCAGTCTAGCTTACTCGCGACTACTTATTTATTTATAAAGATAATGTGAATTTGGAAACTACTTATTTTTTAACCACTAGTAAGTATATAAGTAAGTCGTATTATTTAACAAATTGTAACCACTTATTTTTTAACTGCGTATAGGCACACGAATAGGTACTTATTTTGGTAACTACTTATTTTATATACTTTTGTAATCCAGCGGGTAAGCGGGTGCACACATTTTGAGCGTTTTTTCATGCAGCGAATATGGACAACTACAAAACCGACCTTGTCGAACAAAAATAATGAGTTTTGACACCGAATTATAAGTAGTAGACCCTAACTCTACTGCTTATTATTTAGATATTAGTAATGAGCACCCATTACTGATATTTTGCTGGGTAGTAAGTATATGTTTACAAAAAAATTATTTTTATTGCTCCGAAAAATACATTTTTTTGTTGAAAATCCAAAAATTACTTAAGTTTGATGGAGTATAAAATAAAATTATATAAAATTAAATATCTTTTTTTTTCCCTTTTTTGTAAGTTTATACTGTTATATAATAGATCTTTAAAAAATTAGTTACTATTTTTTACCACCATTTAAAAAAAATTGATTTTTACACAAATTTCACGCATTTAAGAGTGTTTATTATTGAAACCATGTGAACCTTCCATTTTAGGTATAGGGTGTGTTGAGCGGACTTTTGTAAAACACTATGAGGAACATTTTTGTGGAACATTGTACCCCTCAAACTCTTCAATGAAAGGGAATTTTTTGGCCCCTTTTTAAAAAGGGACAAAAAAGACCCGTAAGTTGAAGACTTAGAAGGTTAAGATGTTCCACAAAAATGTTCCTCGTAGTGTTTTACATAAGTTCGCTGAACACGTCCTATAGTCTATGTCCTATTCCCATGGTTTCTCCCTAAAATCCAGGTTTGTGGGACATTTGAGCACCAATTCTGAATAAGTACGAAATTAACCCTTAAACACATTTTAAGTTTTTACTTATTACTAGCACTTAAGTTTAATTTTCAATGCTGATGTCTTCAAAGACTTATAGTAGAATTTCATGGCAAATATTTTTGCCGAACATTTCAACCCTCTAGCTCTTCAACTTACCGGTTGTTTTTGTCCGTATTTAAAAGGGACCAAAAAAGTCCCTTTAATTGAAGAGTTAGACGGTTAAAATGTTCCACAAAAATATTCCTCGTAGTGTTTTACAACTAGTTCCAACATACAACGTAGTTCCATGAACATATCCTACCCTAAAATGGAGGATTCACATGGTCTCCTATTTTAATCCTATTTAATTTTTTTTTTGTTTTAGAAAATCGTTTAAAACCCATTTTTTGTGAAAGGCATTTTTTTTTATTAATGAATCGATTTTACCCAAATATGGCCTGGCCTTTATCAATTCACGTGCTAAATTTCGTATAATTTTTGCAGGTTTTATAAAGATTTTAAAATAAAGGATATATGGCTGGACTAAGAGTCCTTACTTCGATTTTGATAAAAAATTGACACAAACGTTTCCAGTTTGGTGTGCATCTCAATGGATACTTTTTGTAAATTTACGTCCATTTATGTAGCTAATATAATATTTTTAAATTTCAGAACCTATGGGAGGTGGGCGTGTCCTTGGCCCGATATTTCCAAAAATTAAAATGTTTCTTAACTAAGGGGTTCTATGTCAGTACACCAAATTTCAAAACTCTGTCTTCACTCCTTCTATTTTTGTCCAATCGTTATATGGGATCAAAGCATTGTGCGAGGCTTTTAGAATTTCTGGAAATATTTGTTAAGTTAAATTACAACCTCAATGAGAATTTCTTGTTCTCGTCTAGGAGCGTTATTAAACATTTAAAATATAAAAGAAAAAACAAACACAACAACAAAAAATTTACCACAATTTGCTTTGTCGTCTTCCAATTCTCATTGGGGTTGTAATTTAACTTAACAAATATTTCCAGAAATTCTAAAAACGTCGTCCCCTGACGATTTCCTTAGGCAAGACTGAAATCCAGATAGGGACATGCCTACAACGGATTATTTTTTACAATTTGTTAAATACGATAAAGATTTTATTTTTCATCAAATTTTCATAATGAAAGTTTTTTCCTTCCTACAAATTGACCATATTTCCCCCAACATTCAGCACTTGTAAGCGCATATTTAGGCAAGTATTCTGTTCCCAACTACATAATCAAATAAACAGTAAAACACATGTTGTGTTACCTTACACATTTGTGGCTATAAATTACATTTTCCATTGCTTTTTTGTTTTTATACGCATTACCAACACTATCCAAAAAAAGATTACTATGCAACCTAGTTGAATTTCTTGGAGGCGATACAAAATCACAACAACAAAAAACGGATATGAACGGTATACAAAGTGTGTGTTCTGTTATGCAATTTTTTTATTGACATTTCTTGTACTCTGTTTGAGTATTTGACCAATAGGTGTCGCTATAAAATTTCCTAAATGATGACTATTTGGCGAATGGTGGTATTAAATGTTGTACCCATCACTATTGTAGGTGGTCCACATAATTTAAACACTTTAACATAAAATTGACGATAAAGTAGGGAATGTTATGTTTATGATACGCAGTGCTTTGGCTTAATTTTTCTACTATTTTATGAACAAGTTATCATGTCAGTTAGTTGGTTAGGATATAAAAGATTTCATTTAGAATATTACTTTATAAGCACTTAACAAAATATGGTATACAATATTTTTAAAAATGTTTTAAAACTTGCAATGGGTGTTATTTTGTTCGGTTTAAGATAAACAAAAATAACTGCTAAATGTTTGATATGATTCTCATTGTGAATTTTACTATAAGTAAAAAATCTTAAATCTACATTATAACTTAGAGAAAACCTCATAAAGACAATCTGATGACAGTACTTGGTACACTGATAGAATTTTCGTTCATACTATTAATGAATCGATTTCATTAATCTGAATTCATTGAGTTAATGAAAAATTTTCATTGAATTAATGAAACATAATTAATGAATTAATGAATTTTTTCACTATATATTTTCAACTAACCCGTAAGATATGCTATAATTTTTATAAGGGTTCTGAATTTGTTAACTACTAAAATAGATATATGTTCCAGTAATGAACGCTAGGGTTGCAAACTGAAATTATTTAAATATAAAAGTCCAAATAGTGACATCATTTTATTTTGGCTATTTAGATGAATCGGTAACGCGGTAATGTTTACATTCTGGTGATTGCGGTTTCAAGTCGAGTTCAGGGAGATGCCAAAAACGTTATAAAAACAAAAAAGAAATATGTGTACAAATAAAAAGAAAAATTAATAAAATAAACAATAAATAAAAAAGTAACGCAAAAAAAATTAATTTTTTTCAATTAGTTTTCATTTAATGAATACGTTTCATTGATTTAATGAACGTGTTCTTTGGGGCCTTTTAAATGAAAAAAATCATTGGATTAATGAAGAAATTCATTAATACTATGCACAAAATTCTATCAGTGTAGCACTTGAAAAATGCATAGTCAACCATTGGTTCTACACTAATAGAAAAAAGTCTTAAACAAATTTAGTTAAAACTACTAAAAATTAGCTAAAAATTATCTTGCTGAAATTAATTACTAAATTTTAATAAGATAGGAACAGAAAAAATAAAACTGTTAAATAAATATACAGAATTTTAGTTATAGATCAGTTTTTCGCATTTTAAGTTTTTTAATCGTCGACAGGCCTGCAAAATGTCACATGTGTTTTTTAATAGATTTCCAGGAGAGCGAAAAAACTGTTGCAAATTCTATTTTTAAGATATTTTATTTTATTTTTAATAATTTTTAGCGATTTTCCGTTCGAAAAAACTTTGTTTTTAAATTATATTTTTTACTCTCTCTAATATTTGTTGTTTCATTTCATCAATCCTATATCCATTCAATACAAAATTAAGCAAGTGTCATACGGGTTTAAATATGTAAGTCTATTCTTGGTTTCTTCCAATACCAATATCAGATCGTGTGGTGCTGTTTTTTTGTTCTTCTTTTAATTTATTTTCATTGTTTTGTTTTATTTTTTACCTTCCATTTTTTATGCTTTTTAATTAATTATTTTTAAATTGTCATTATCTTTTTTTACAATACAAAAAGTACGATTTTTTAATGAAATTTTTAAAATTGAAAACCTGAAATTCATAAAATTCAAAAGCTACCGTTTGAAATTAAAGAAATATCAAATAAAATTCAAAGGTAAAAACTACCAAATAATGCCAAAAAAATTCCAATTGACATTAAAAAAAGTCGAAGTAGAGCTCAAAAATACAAAATTAAATTCAGTTTACATTTATTTAATTTCAATTGATATTTTTTTATTTCATTTGTATGTTTTGAATTTAAGTTTATATTTTTTAATTTATTTGGTATTTTTGATATATTTCAATTTCATTTGGTTTTTTACTTTTTAATTGATATCCTTTTTTTTAATTTAAATTGGTATTTTTTTAATAGCAAATCGGTATTGGTATTTTTTATTTCATTTAAAATTTTGTGAATAACAATTTGTATTATTTAAATTTCATTTGTGTTTTTTATTCCGTATTTTTTTTAATTTCAAATGGTGTTTTTTGAATTTGAAATAATATTTTTTAATTTCAATTTGGTATTTTTTGAACTTCAAAAGACATTTTTTCATTTAAATTTGCTAGTTACAAAATACAAAAGCTGTTCTTTGATTATTATGTATATTTTATTAATTTTAAATAAAGCTTTAAAAAGAAATTGCAATTTTTTAATTTGCAGAAAGAATCATTTGAGTGTGATTTCCATTTTGAAATTGTTATTTTTTGGATAACAAGTAGTGTATTATTTTTAGGTTCTTTCAGTTACAATAGAACAGAGATGAAAAATTAGGAAGTTAACTTTTGTTTGAAATATTTCCTTTTATTTAATTCTTAAGTATTTAGCATTTACTTTTCCGCAAAATGAAGAAAATTTTTTAAAAAATTAAAATAATTAATAACAAATTAATAGCAAAAATTTCATCTCTACAATGAGACAATACAATTTAATTTGTTTGCTATTTTGATTTCCTATATATTGTAGTCAGATTTTACTACTATATCAGTAGTAATAACATTTATTTTCGTAGGAACATTGTGTAAGTAGTCTTGAACATCGTGTATGTGTACAAAATACATCACAACAGTACACGATCTACTTAATATAAATACCGTAAGTGACTAAAGTGCAGAAATATTATAGAACCCTGGGAAAATTTATAAAAAATTTTAAATTTAAAACATGTGAAATATTTTTAAGGTGTGCAGAGAACACCTCCGCACATTAGAGGGAACGTCACTGTTGGAATCGCCCTCAATAGCTTTTTCAATTTTCTGGCATGGGTTTCGCTCCTGTTACAAATTTGATTTTATATATTAAAAGTTTCATACACTCAATAAAAAAGTTAAAACTAGATTCATAAAACATATGAATCATTTTCAGAAAATGTAATAAATTTTTAATTTAGTTTGTGAAGAAAACTTGATTAGTTTACTGAAAAATTTCATTAAAACTCCCCAGCAAAACTTTGGTAATGGGTGCGACAAACTCATGCAATACCTTGTAATGTGTACTCCTTACAAGTATAATTATTGTTCAACATAAAGTAATTGGTTACCGATAATTGGATACATAATGCATTACTTTGTAATGAATACTCCTTACCTTATTCATTATTTTGGATCATAAAGTAATTAGTTACCGAAAATTTATTACATAATGCATTATTTTGTAATGTATAATCCTTACCTTGAGCATTATTTAGAAAAACAGAGTAATGAGTTACCTATAGTTGATTACATAATGCATTACTTTATAATGTATACTGCATACATGTATCATTATTTTGAAACATTAAGCAATGGGCTACCGAATGTTGATTACATAATGCATTAGAAATAAATATAAAGTAACTACTATTACAAAATACATTGTTTTAATATAAAAATTATTTACTTTATTTACATAATTCATTATAACCCAGTGTAGAAAATCATTACCAGATATGTGGTTATGTAACTACATACTTGGTAATGGTAACTACTTACTTTTGTTATTACATTTCTTATTACCTTTATATGGCGATGTCGCGAAAAATAATGAGTTATGGTTACACACCAGCATACGAAAAATCAAAAAATATATCGTTACCTATGTGCTTACCAGTACTGACAAAAATAATGAGTCTAAAAATAGATTTTCAAAAAAATAAATTATATAAAAAAAAATTATTGTATTTTTTTTATTAATAAAATTTGCTGGTGCGGGAATCGAACCTGGGTCTACAGATTGCCAGTCCACAGCTCTACCATCTGAGCTATATCGACATGTAATATTTAATAGATAAAAACATAATTGACCTGCTGCACACAAGCAAGCTTACTCGCCAACATACAAAAAATCAAAAAATATGTGGTTACATATATCCTTACCAGTGTTTAGAAAATATTGAGTCTAAAAATAGATTTCAAAAAATTTTCAAAAAAATCTATAAAATTATTTTCTATTTGAAATAATGATAAAAATAAGTCATTATCAGTAACTCATTATTATATGTTTTAAAATAATGCAGAAGGTAAGTGGCTGTCATTACTGGTAGTCCAAAAAATAATGATATGTCATTACCGTTTCTACACTGGGAAGTTAAGAATGTTGTTTTTAATAAATTCACTTAAAAAAGTTTTTGTTAGAGAGCATATTTAAAGTTTTAAAACATATTTCGCATAAAATTAATATGATTTCGAAGTATAATTTCGTAACGTTTTACTTTTGCTTCTTCAGGTTTTTTGCGTTTTCGTAAATTCTAAAATGTTAAAAAAAGACTTTGTGGTAAATTCGTGTTCCAACTGCTAAATTTTGATATAAGTTGCTATTTGTAGTTGAAGAAGAGAAGATCGCCGATCAAAATTTAAAATTTTAATTTTTCAGAAAAAATTACGTTTTGCTAATCAATGAGAAAATGATTGAATTTACCAACAAAAAGCGTTTTAAATGTAATTTTTTTTAAGTGAAATAGTTAAAGACACTTTAGGGAATACATACGAAGCACTATTGAAAAGCTTTCGTGAGTTTAAGCTGCTCTAAATATCAATTCCACTTTGGTTTTTAAAAGTGGAATGAAAACGATTTTTTTTTTCGTTTTATGTTTTCAGGAGAAGCTTTTAACGTTTTAAGTACACTATTAAGCCTGTAACATACTCTATACTTACCAAAACATTTTATTTTCAATACAAAATTATTCGCAGCAACCAAAGCTGCAAATTCAGAAGGAAAAAAATAGTTTTAGATCATTTTAGGAAAAAATTGCGAAAGTGAAATTGCGAAATCAAATCAATTCCGTAAAAAACCTGTGACATGCCTGATAATAAGGTAATTTCAGTCCTTATAATTATATGCGTAACCAATTATTCTCAGCCTCTTCGCAATCATATGGGTAACCAATTACTTTTTTAATATCTATCTGCAACTAGGTAACCCATTACTCTTCATTTTTTTGTAAGTATACTGGTAACAATGACACATTACTTTGAGGCTCATCGCCTGTAAAATTCATCAGTGAAGTAAGGTGTAAAGTAACCAGTCCAACTCTATGGCGATACATTACTTTACCCATTATTTGGTAATGTGTGGTTTTGCTGGGTCGTTCAGAAAAATTATCTCTGTGTATAAGAAATAAATTAAAAAAAAAAAAAAATCGGTAATCTTTTACATCTAAATCTGAACATTATTAAGATCGAAAAGAACCCATCAGAATACCTTCCTTGTGAGTTAAGCGGTCGACTATACTCTAGCAGACCGGGTTGCAATATTAATGAGGTCATTTTTTTTTCAATTTATACACTTACAATATATTTTCCATAACCGATTGAGGTTTATTTGAAAAGTAATAGGTAAAGTTTGTTTTCAATTGAAGAATCAATTAAAATACATTGAAACATATTCTTTAACTTTTTGTATCAGTCAATAAAAAACAAACCACAAAAAAATATGTATCGTCTGTAGGAGTTGATATTTTCAGTCAAATGTTCTATTTTTACATTAAAGGAATTAAATATGCCAAAAATCCCAAACGTATTTAACAAATTGTGAAAAATAATCCGTTGTAAGCATGTCCCTATTCTATTTTTAGTTTTCTATTAAAAAAAAAATAATTTAAATAATATCGTTGTTTTCTGTTTTAAAACAAAAAATTCAAATATTTTCGGTTTTCTTTTTTGTTAAAATAGTTTATTTATATGTGACTTTCTCCGAGAAAAGGGACCTAGTGTGTCAAAAACTTGGGAAAATCGATATTTTCTCATTTTTATCGAATTTTGTATACGTGACCCTTTTCTCGAAGAAGGTCACGTATACAAAATTATTTCCATTCAAATTACAAGAAATTCTTTACTCATACACACAAACATAGCCAATACACTCAAAATAGTTTGTAGTTTAAATTAACTGAAAATGTAATTTAAAATAAATGAAAAATCACTTGAAAACCGGTCTACTGACTTTTCATTTAAATCAAAAGAACTTTTCATTTATTTTTAAATGTTAATAAATAAACTACAAAATCCTTAAAAAATAATGATTTTTCATTTATTTAGTTTTTTTTAAATTTCAAAAAATTAACTACAAAATCCGTAAGAATAAACGATATTTAGTTTATTTAATTTTTTTAACTGACCTAGAAATCTTTTTTTAACAAAACATTTTAAATGAAAATATTAACTGTAACAGAAAATCCGTATTTATATGTAATTTATTTTTTAAATAAACGACAAAAACAGTTAAAAAATATATTTCTTTGTATTTTAACTGAATAATCATTTAAAAACAAATGTACGGATAACTTTTTAAATAAACTACAGTCAGTTACTGAAATTATATTTTCAGTGTAAAATTATGAAGGTGTGTGTAGCGTTTTAAAAATTCAAACAAACAATAAACTTTCAAATATGAAGAAACAAACCACAAAATCGTTTTTTTTTTACGTTTGTCAGTTAAAAATTGATGATTGTTTTAACAGTCTCTTCACCTATTTTTATTTCTTTTACGGATTATTTAAACAATGTTTGAAAACAGATAGCAAAATGGTTTGAATATAATGAAAAATCAGTAGTCCTTTTTTAATTGTATTTTGAATTAATTTAGTATGTAGTTTAGATTGTTTTAACGATAAAATATTGTGAGTGCATTTATTAAAAAAAATGAATTAAAGAATTAAATTTTTTTTTTTTATAATTATGATTAAATATAATTTATTGTTTGATCAAATCTGATATAATTCGGTTTACGATTTTTCATATCAATTTAATCTTACTAAATCGCCAAATATATTGCAGGATCTAATTCAATCTGCCATTTTTCGGATCCATTTAGGTCTCCACTCAAAGAAAAAAGTCAGTAAAGTCAGCAAATAGGTTTGCTGACTCATTTTAGTCAGGACGGTGGTAGCAGAAAAATTGCTAATGTCAGCCGGAATCGCGCTGATTAAAAAAAATTGTAAACTCAGCAAGAATTCTGCTAAAACTTAGTAGATTGCAAATGAAAAATCCTTACTAAAATCAATAAAACTTATTGCTGAATAGTAATAGACTGTAAAAAAACTCAAAAATATTGTAGAGAAATTATACTTTAGTTAATTTATTTGCTGAAAATTTAAAGTGCCTATGCATAATAATTTGAAAACCTTGTAACACATCTATAAAATGAATTTTGTATGGAAAATTTGTTTTATAAGACTCTTATAAATTTTAAAGGTGATTATGCATATGACCCTAAATCTATTAATTGTGTTTTTGTTATTCTTTGGAAATTATTTAAAAAAACTTTGGAAATATAAAAATGTTCAAAAGGAAATAACAAAATATTGCTTTTATATCACGAAACCCCTTTTTCTCTAAAAAGCTAAAGGGAACACAAAAAATTTCTCCCAATGTGCTTATGAACACAATTTTTGTAGAAAAATTAATTAGTAAAAAATTAGTTTAGTGCAGGAAAAAAGGATAAATAAAACTTTTGCTGAAAACTCACTTTAAGTAAAATCAGATATTATTGGACCTCCCAATTTTGAAATCTACTTGGATCAGCTAGATATTACAGCAGATATTAAAGAATAACAAATTAGCTATTATGAGATTGCGCCAAATCAAATTTGTTTAATCGGGTATTTTTATACAATTATTCGCCAGCACAAGAATATATAGCACTTAAATGCTCTTCATGCATTCAAATCGGCTTCCATTTCAGTAGTACAATGCTAAGTATATTTAAGTATAACCTATAATATCAAACATAATTCGCTTCGGTTGCCTACTCTGGTTTTTATATACCTTGAGGCTCGTGGGACATTTGTCATCACAAGAATTATAATACCTTAAAACAATTATTTAGACAGAAATTAATTCAAAATTAAAAATAATTTTTATTAATTACTCAAATAAAGAAACTTGAATAAAATTCCAATGCATGGATATTTATGAGATCAATTAGTTGTTAGAAACCAATAGCAAACGAAGAAAAATAAATTAAAACACTAAACAGTGGGTAAGCACATGAATGTTCTAAATTTTGTGGACGGTCATAAAACTTCAAAGAAATGGACCATAACAACACACAGCTGCCAAAAAAATACACCGAATATGTACCAATATATATAATAAATTCCAGCCAACTCCAATAGAAAATAATCCACCCGTTTAATCATGGCGGCTAATACCAATATAACTGAGGAATTTTTATTTGAAAATTTAGAAAAAACGCATTCGAAATGAAATTAAAAATTTAAAGACCCCCAAAAAAAGAACAACGTTTTTAAATTAACGAAAATCAAATAAAACAAACATCAAAGCGCGATCACAATAAATGTTTTATATTGGATCTTGAAGCCAAACTGTAAACCATTTTAACAGTTGTCAACAATTTTGTCATATGTTGGTTGGTTGCTTGGTTAGTATTGATTGTGTTGCCAACAGCAACTATCAATGGACAATAAACTATTTAATTCGATACCATATTGACTGTTCATGTTCGATATTGTGCATTTGAAATCAACATATGTTTAAAAATAAACTGCATGTTTTCTATTCATTATGTTTTAATACTAATTGTACCCCCTTTAACTACAATGACTGACTGATTGCACCATAAAGCTTGTCTTATAATTATATTGATTCAATATAAAAGTAATTAATACCACTTGAAGGCAACAATACCAGTGACAACAATTTGAATCTAGTTTTACTAATTTTTTACTCAAATGTGTTTGTTAAATGTAACAAGAAGTGTGTTAACATGTCTGTTTGATTTGATGCTAGTTTTTACTCTTTGTATTAGATTTTTATTTTAAATTCGTTTCTGATGTAAAATTTGCTGATTTCTTTATTCAGTTACTTTAATTTACTACTTTCAATCAGAGCTTTGTAGAATTAATTCCTTTTTGAATGAATTCACTACCAATCGAATTAAATTTTCTCTAGAATTTAATGAATTCTTTTTCTTAAGTAATTCACTGAATTCGTTCAACTGAACGCATTCATCAAACAACAAATTCAAAGAATTAATTCAATTGCAATAGTTCTTTTTATTAAATCAAATGAATTAATTTACGGAAAAAAGTGAATTTATTCCTTACTCACCACTGAATTCGTTTAATTTCATTTTCGTTCAGTGAATTAAAAAAAAAATAAAATTGCGTTTAGTGAATTAAAAAAAAAATACGTTCACTGAATTAAATAGAAAAAAAATTACGTTCACTGAATTGAAAAAAAATTACGTAGCTTATATAGTCGAATTCTACTCTATGGGGTGCTTGTTTGGTGGACCGCATTGGGGAAGAGGGACTTCTGTAGGCGCCTGGAGAGTGTGCACAGACTTGCTGAACTATGCATTACTGGTGCAGTACGTAGTACGCCTACTGCAGTGCTAGATGTAATCTTGGACTTACAACCAATTAATCTGGTAGCGGAAGGGGCTGCGAAGAAATCTGCTGTTCTCTTGGTGTCTACGGGGCAATTTAGGTATGTGCCTTATGGTCACGGAAGAGTCATTGAGGGGATGAATTTTATGAGATTGCGGACGGTTTGGCGAAACGGAATGTCCACTTGCCTAAGGAAAGGGCTTTGGATATTCGTGTGCCACTTCGGTTTTTGAAACGGAATGTAGACTCCACTATAATAGGCAGATCTGAGGCGGTTTGGTGAAGCACCAAAACGTGTAGTGTCGAAAATTATGTGGAGATCTTATAATCCTAAGGCGACGAAACTTCTACTCTCCTTAACCAGAAGCGACTGTAGACTTCTGGTGGGGATACTGACTGGTCACTGCTGGACTGCCGTTCTTGCCAAGAGAGCAGGAAAGCTTGCGAGTGATGATTGTAGGGTTTCTGGGGTACCAGGAGATAGGGAGATGGTGGAGCACATCATGTGGCATTGTTCGGCTCTTGCGCGCTCCAGGGCAAGATGCTTGGGAGACCATCTTTTCCGTGATCTGGAGAAAATCTTTGGAATCGGAATATTGAAACTGCTGGCTTTTGCTAAGAGAGTGTGGGGTACTCTAGGTACCATCACTAATGTTTGGTTATACGTGGTGGTTGTCGTTTCTCATCTAGTATCGCTAGGGACCTAATGGTCTATGCGAGGTCTTTCTGGCCAACCAGTCTAACTTAACCGTGTATAGTTCTTAGTATTGTAAAAACGTATAAATGCAATACGTCATAGTCAAGCATCTACATTTTACGGAGAAGCATAGGTTTGAAAAATTAATAGTTATATTTTTTTTCCCAAATTCATCTATATCTGTATCATGTAGGTTGATTAACTGCATCGGGTTTCTCTTACACTTAATATATAATTTGTTTATTTTTACTAGCAAACGCTGTAAAACTGCTTAGTTACAAAATGTATTTGTAAATAAATGTTTTCTTCTACTGAACGGCAGAAAACAGGCTTTGAATTCAGTGAACGGATTTTTTTTATTCACTGAACGTAATTTTATTTTTTTTTATGCACTGAACGCAAATGAAATTGAACGAATTCACTTTTTCCGTTTGATTTATAAGGTTGAACGCGTTCACCAGTGAATTAATTAATTTGATTTAATAAAAAGAACTATTGCAATTGAATTAATTCGCAACAAAGTAAATCGAACCAAAACAAATATAAATTAATTCCATTCAATATATGATGCTTAGTGAATTAATTCATCGAATTTTTAAAATTGAATTAAGGAATTAATTCTTCAAAGCTCTGCTTTCAATACCATATTCTTTCATTCCTTTAGAAAATAAAGTATTTTTTGGCATTACTTCCGTGCTTGTTAAGTCTACTATTTTTACTCAAAATGTAAATAAACAAACCCAATGATTGTCCTATTTGTTAAAAAAATCATTTACACTTCATTGGAAAACACGCGAATAAAATAGTAAATCTAACAAATTAAAATAATATAACCAAATAACTTAACGGTCATTTGTACGAGTAGAAGAATGAAAAAAGTACAAATTTTTAAATCCTAACATTTATGATTAAAATCAGACGGCTTTACATTATATTAACACTTGCACTCATTTGTCTGCAATTTTTTTAATGACTTTAAAAAGTTTAATAAAAAACACATGCGATTGCTTCTAAACTAATATAAACAGACAGCAGTGATGACAACATTTTAAAATAACAAATTTTCTCCGACGATTGAAAAACGGTACAATGCGCTTAAGGGAACTACCCCAAGGGGAACACTGTTTTTTTTTAGATTCCATCTCAAAGGTTTAAGGATTAAGAAGTGTGGTCAAAATTGACCCTCTTCCTTTCATGAGACTAATTAATAATTTCGACAAATTAATTGACGGTTTAATTAGAATTAGTATTAAACTGTAACTAATGGTAATGAAATTTTTGGCATTATCATTATTTCAACTAATGCCAATGCTTTGAAATATATTCAACTCATGCCAATTGTATAGTAAATTCATTACGATTACTAATACATCAATTATAAGAAAGAATTGGTATAAAAATCTGTCAAATAGGTTTCAAATCAATTTGACTAATATCTAACAAATTTTTAGTTGAAACACTGATTTAAACAATGATTTTAGTTATCTTCATTTAACACAATACTAAAAATCCGCAGTACTTTAACTAATTTTTAGTGTTAATTTTCAAACTTATTTGTAACTAATTTTTAAGAACACATTCGTTAAATTTTACACAATTTATTGTTACAATATAATAATTTCATGTTACTGTTATAAACCGATAGATGTCGGCACCAATGTAACCGAAGTTTCAAAGATTGCCCTATTTTTTCCGTCCAGATGTTTTTAAATTTCCCGTATCTCGAAAACTAAGAGAGTTAGAGCAAAATTGACGAAAATTTCAACCACCCCTAATCGGATAACCCCCACGTGCAAAGGTTATCTCTATTCAAAAATAGACCTTGGTGGGGGTTTCGGACCCTCTGAAATTTTTAATAAAAATTGTCCACTTCATAAAATGGCCCATATCTCGAAAACTAAGCGAGGACACTCCTTCGGAGTGTCCTTACATGCCCTTAGATGATATGGACTAGGCCCAGGTAGGGTCCCGAAACCCTAAATTTAAACAAATTTTACGACTCACAAGGAAAGACTCCCAACGCGGACTGGCAGATGTTAATGAGCTTCGAATATGTTGTAGAGAAGAAAAAATTAAAGGACACGTATCTTTTTTAGCTGCTCAATCTCATATTTAAGGGTAAAAAAATGGGGTCAAAAATAGTCCAATTTTTCGTTTTTCCGGTTTATTTCCTATTAACTATAGGAAATTTTAGTCTCATACGAAAGGCCTGTTTACCGGTGTATAAAACATGCTCAAGCATATTTATTTGTTTATGGCATAACACAAAACATCAAAATTTTAGATGGTTTTGTATGGGGATGTATACAGGGTTAAGGCCAAATTCACATATGTTAATCCTTATCATATTTAAGTGAGGGGATGTTTCGGTCTTTTTCGATATTCGGCCTACTTCGGATTGGAGACGAATTTTCCCGAAGGTCTATGTTTTTAAAGTGGTTAAGACCTCTACTAGCCTTAACCACTGGTAAACATATTTTTTGAATAACTTATCTAAATTTTAACCAAGCATTTCTTCTAACCAATGCTAAAATTTAACCATAGAAATTTCTGTGGTTAAGAAACTTAACCAAGGCTATTTTAGAACAATTCACCCTACATAAGATATTTTAATACATTAGACTTGTAATGATGATTATTAAAAAAATTTAAAGTGCAGCATGTAAGTATTTTCGATGTGCATTTCCCCCACTTTACCAAAACTTATAAAAATTGCATCAGTACTTAAAATCGTGCACAAATTTTTGCTATTTAGGATTTAGGTTTCTGTGATAGCTTACAGAAATTGGCCTCATATAAGGAAAAAGGAAAAATTTATTTTTTTATTGGTTTAGGGAGCCAAAATCTGTCTTGAATAATTAAATCCAAAAATGGTGACCAATATTATAACAATTTGACACGAATTATACACTTCTTCAAAATCAAAAGTCGCTGTTGGTAGAAGCTTGATACATACTTTTAGTATTTTACTTCCTGATTCCAAATCTCTATTCCGAATTCCGAATTTTGAGAAAATCGTGATTAAATACGCGAAAAATATCTTTCTACGAATTTTAAAATACTATACAAAACGCATCCAAATATCTTAAGACTTTTTGTTACGATGGTAGTAAATAATGAATTTTGTTCTCTAAAATACATAGGACAACATTTTTTTAATTTGTGTACCGTTATAGGAAAAATTCTTTTGAAAGCCACTCTAAGAAAAACAATTATTCCATAAATTTTGGGTAACTTGCATTTGAGGATTTAGAATCAGCGTATCAAATTCAAAATGAATCATGTATCAAAGCTCAAATCGCTGAAAGTTTGTTAAGGTACACGTGAAGTACAAGACAACTGAATTTAATTCTTAAATATAAAAAAGCGCATAGAAATCACTCGCGAATTAACGAAATGTGAACCAATCATGTTTTAAATATTCTTAAAGTATGTGAGGAACCCCTGGACAACCCACAGTTTTCACTCGCAATTATAAAAAGATACAAAATCATGCACAGCGATTATTTTTCTACTCACTTTGATGTGCTGATCACATAAATTGCCTTAATTTAATAATATATCACAAATTTTCCACTATTTTTTTTTTAATTTTATGCGCGAATCTTTCCACGGTTGTCTCGATTAGCACGAAATACTTATTAATAGTTCCAATAATCCACTTTTACTTTATAGACTTACCAAATGGATTTAATTAAATCACCTCTCGTAGTATGCAAAAAGACACAATCATTTTAAAGCATTTAGCGACCGCGAATCTTAAAAAAACGACGTGGTCAAGTGTATTATTTTTCTTACGACCAGAAACACACAAAAAACCGCGAGAAATCTTTTAATTTTCCCGTATTGAAAAAAAAATTTTTTGTTATTAATTTTTGTTTTTCTTTTTGTTTTTATTCTGACATTTCATACTAAGGTTAACTACCCAGAGTTAAAATATTGATAAGTTATTATGGTTAAATTTGCATATAGATAAATATTTAGTATTGGTTAGTAACCCATGGTTAATGTAAAGTTAACTTCTCGAGAAAAGTTAATGGGCCTAAGTCGTTTTAATGTTAACGGTATTTTAAGTTATTTCGTTATTGGTATTTTAAGGTTAACGATATTCCTTTAAAAGGGTTTTAAATCGGTATTGGTATTTTAGGCTTAGTGTTTGCTAACCACGGTAAAAACAAAACAAATAAATTTATATAAATTTTTATTTTATATAAAGTTATTTGCAAAAAAATAAAAATACTCAATATTTTAAGGATAACGTTAGTTTTGTTGTTTCGGTAACGGTAAATTGAAAGGGTTTTGAATCGCTGACAGTATTTTGGTGGTACTGCCTGCGAACATTGGGAAAAGAAAAATATAAATAAATTATATCAAAATAAAAAATTGGAAATGATATACAAGTATAATGTGAATTTAGAATATTTTAGTTAAAAGGAATTGTTTAATAATTTCCAAATATACAGTGTGTTCGTTTACTCGAATTTCTTACTACTTTTACTAGAATTTCGAGTAATCGAACGATTTATTACCAACAAAAATGTATTTGCGACAGGGCGTTTTTTGTCAGCGTGTGGGTCTAATAGCGCTAAGTTGGCACTGTTTACGTCAAGGACGGACTACATCACTATGCTCCATGTACATTATGCAACGATTAACTATTTGAGTGTCCAGTTAAAAGGCTTAACATTAAATTAATATGAATGTTTGTATTTTTTATATTTCTCTAAATAAAAAAAACATTGTTAATGATTAGTGCTTTAGTATATTTAAGAGGCTTAGGAATCATGCTTTAATGTATTTTGTAAATTACTCCGAAAATGCGAGGGGAATAAAGTCTGGCTGCTGACTGCTTCTATTTCGTAATGAAGCTATTAAAATGGTCAATGATTATACATTATCCTAAGTGTGATCAAGTGTTTTAAAGCCATATAGAAAATTACTCTAAACAAGAATTTTATTTAATGGAATTTTAAGTTAATAACCTAAATTAATATGATACACATTTTCTAATTAAAAATTGACCCACTATTAAATGGAAGTATATAAAATTTTATTAAATTTGTGGATTTCTTCTACCGTATATATTGGAATAACCCAGCAAATTTTTTTGCCACCTAAAAGTGACTAAAAAGAATATTCTCCCTAAAGTGTAGAGCTTGAGTATGATTGATCACGTTTTGAGGTCTAAAATATACCCTATAATAAAATCACATCATCTCATCCATAAACAACAACTTTTACTTCTGATTGTTTAGTTTTGCAGGGACTAAGAAATAACCCACAAAGCCTTGGGATCATCGCGCCATCCCACCTAAAAACATGCTTAATATAAGGTCGTTGGTATGGTTTTAAAAATCCAAATCTACGCTCCCACCATAAATTCTTAAGAAAATTCCATTATTTTGTGACATCTTTAAGCTGCGATTCTGCTCCTGCTGTGGCGATCCCTTAGAATGTTGTGTTGTGAATAGAGTATACACTAGAGGCCAGTATGAATGTTTTGCAAGACATTCACAAAACATTTTCTTATACAACACCAAAATAATTTTTTTAGTTTTCTGTTTTATTTATTTTTTTTTGTAATGATCTGAATTTTAACATCTTGTAAATAACTACAAATAAGTAAAATGGTCAATTTTTGTTATATTTAGTATTAAAAATCGTCAAATCTCTCATCAGCGCATGCAAGAGAATGTCTTGTAAGACATTCATTCAGCCCTCTAGTATACACTTTCCTCCCGTAGATATGTTCGAATTTTAGAAGGAAGGTGCTATAACTTTTGCAAATTACCGCAACTGTCAGTTTGTTTTAATATTTGTAAAGTAAATTGATATAGAAGCAGGTCGGCAAGCCAAGGAATGCTATAAGTACTCCTCAAAAACGCAGAATACTCGTGACTATTTTTTTACGGAATAAAGGCTCCATTAGTCTTTGCGTTCCGTGACGGTTCTGTAATGTGTAGTGCCGGATGGATATTTTGTGTAGTTAGTCTTTTCCGTAACAACGTATCAGCTGTTTAATGTTGTTTTTTTTAGCAGAGATCTGCGCCAACCAGATTAATCGGTTGCGGGGGCTAAATAAAAAAAATGCAGCGGCGGCTAAAAGCTGGCTGTGAGCCAAAAGCTGATCAGCTAGCCAATTTTAAGTTGACACATACAAAACATCGGCTTAACGGTAAAAAAAAGAAATTTAAAAAACTTATATACTTATATACTATATAAATATATTTATAGGATTTTATCGTGTAAAAAAAATTTTCGACGGCGGCTCGGTTTAGCCGGTTTAAGCCATTCGTCGCAGATCTCAAAACAGCAGCTGTCAACTCACTGTCACTTAACGGATAACAAAAATTCTGTTTTCAACAGGTTCATCCGGCACGGCACGTTACATTACAGACAAACTAACGACTCAAATGCTTTTTCATAGAACAAAAACAAATCAGCTGATTCGTCACGGCACGTTACGTACAAACTAATTATACCTTAATTCGTCAATGATTTTGGAGCATTATCATTAATATTAATGATAATTACATTGAGCATAGTGGCGCAACGTGAATTTCGACGCAGATTTCCCGGCCGTCGTATGCCAACTGGCTAAACACTAAGGCGTTTAGCCGCTCGCCTCGAAAATATTGTAACAACACGTGCCAGAGGAGAAGTCGGAAGACCTCATAGTGCTGTTTGTGCAGAGAATATCGCCGCTGTGGCTAAATATATCTTGGATGAGCCGCCAACGTTGACCTGATGATGTTATATGCAATTGGCAATGATCAACGTGTTTTTATTGCCGCAAACTGATGAATTGCGACTGGAGGACATGTGGTTCCAACAGGAATGTACACATAGTTCGCGCGACAACGAACATTTTGAAGAATGCTTTCCCGGTAGCCCGATGTCTCGTTTTGGCAATTTGTAGTGGGATCTTACCCCACATAGAGAGAACTTTGCTGGACGAGTTTTAAAGAAGTTTTTCAATAAACTAATGAAGTTTTCTTCACAAAGTAAATGAAAAATTTCATAGATATGATAAAAAAGCTACAAAAATTTTATGAATCTCATTTTAATGAAACTTTTTCATTGAGTGTATGAAAGCTTTCATAGAGAAAATTAAATTTTTTACAATATTTTATGAAAAATTCCATTATTTCAATGAAAAGTTTCAATGGACGAGTTCCAGTGGAACTTTGTTATTTTTATGCAAAAATTCATTAATATCATGTAGATAATTCTCTCAGTGCAGCAAAAACATGATAATGACAGGTCATTACCATACGGATTACCAAGTAATGGTAGGTCATTACCTTTTGAATTACTTTAAAATACAAAATAATGGCTTACTGAAAATAATTTCTAGAAGTACTTATATATTGTTGCAAAGTAATTTATTAAATAGTACCGATTTCACAATTTAGGGTAACCATTTATATCCTAAATTCTGAGTAACCACTTATTTTATTTTTATTAGTAACTACCCAGCAGAAAAAATTGCAAGTAGTGCTTTACAAACTACTTCTTTCAATGCTTCACAAGTATCCGTTAGTGTATTTTTACTGCTTTTTTAGAAGTTATTCTGAACAACTTCAAAAATCACTTCTATCATTGCTTCCCAAGTATCCGTTATTACATTTTTACAGCTTTTTTAGAATTACTTCTGAACCACATCCAAAAAATCACTTAAGTATTGCTTCTAAAGAGTAATTGCTCTAAAAGTGATCGGAAAAAGCGATTTTGGTATCATTTGGCATTTCCAAACAAAGGGTCCCGGGTTCGATTCCCGGCGGGACCAATATTTTTTTTATTTTGTTTTTTAATTTTTTTTTATTCTATAAATTTTTTTTAATATTAATAATTAATTTGTTTAAATTCAATATTTTTTTAATTTTAAAATTTTTAAAATTATGTATGTATAAAGAAAATGGTGAGAAATTGATTTTCATGTACCTGTAAAAATAGTACTGAAACCAATATTGAATTGGAGTGCACCTTTTATATTTGTTTAATAAGTACTTTTATTGAAAAGAATAAGGAACAATATCTCGCATTAACAATGTGGTGTTTTTATGCCAGTCAACTTTCATATCAAAGAATAGCTCAGCGGTAGAGCGCTAGACTAGCAATCGTGAGTTCGCAAGTTCGATCCCCGGTGGCGGCAATAAAAAAACTTTTGTAAAATAAAAAAAATATAAATTTTTTTGTAAAGAATTTTTTTTGACTTTTAATTGGTGAAAAAGCGCTTCCTTTGCAGTCGTTCAAAAAGTACTGAAAAAATGTTGAAGTGGGAGTACTCCTCTCCTATGACAACTCAATGTTAAAAACATTAGTGTTTATGTTAAAAAAGAAGTACATCTAGATCATCAATTGTAGTGCTTTTTCTACTGCTTTTCTGTTTTTGCTGGGTACTTATTCTTTCACTATTGCCTGCTTCAAAAAATCCCAAAGAGAAAAGTCTGGAGTGGTTAGACTTTTCTCTTTGGGATTTTTTGAAGTCGCGGGTCTCTCTGTGAACAAGCCACAGACTTTGGAAGCAGGGCTGCCATAATTGCCGATTTTTCGGCATTTTGCCGATTTTTTATTAAAAAATATGCAAAATGCCGATTTGCCGATTTTTGGTCGAAAAATGCCGATTTTTTGTTAAAACTCAAAAACACGAAATTTTAATTTTTGGTGATTTACAAATCATGTTAGGATTTGCACTTCAGTTAGAACAATATTCTCTTCTCATTTCTAAATATTTTTCAAAATTTTTTTGATCCCGAATACAAAAATATCAAACATAAATCAATTTCTGACGATGATTAATGGAAATTTTCTATGTTTAAACTACTTTTAAAGACAAATATGTAATCCTAAAACTGAATTGATAATATGAAAAAATTTGGAAAAATCAATAATAAATGCATATTTTTAAAATTTTAAATGCATATTTTTAAAATTTTAAGTGCATATTTTTCGATTTTAATCATACATACATCTTATGTACATAAAACACGATTATATATGCATGAATATACGAGCCCTAGAATAGAATAATTAATCAATTTAGTTTTAGATTTATTTTATTTTGTTTTTTAATTTTCAAAATTGTAAAAGAAAAAATTTTAATTTTTCGAAAACGCAATTTCTGGAAATTAATTAAGCTAAATCCAAAACGGATTTATTTTATTTATAAATCTAATATGGATTTAGTTTAATTTAATCCCGGTGTTCACATTTTTGCAAAATTTAATGATTTGCTTTCACATTATATTAGCGAATAAGTATTAGATTTTGAGAAATATACTAAATTTAGAAAGTTAAAAAACAAAATGTGAATACTTAAACGAAATAAAATAAATCCACTGATTAAAAAAGATCCAATATTTGCATAATATTTCAAGGTGTACAGGCACCTTAAGTACGGAGAAGAACTATTTTTAAAATCTGTAAAATTAATTTATGTACATAGTATTGGTGAGAAAATTACAACTAATTTTTTATTTAATTGTTAAACTTAAAACATATTATTTTACACGAAATGTATTTTTTCACATATTTTTTTATTTAAAGTAACCTAAATGTTACATAAATGAGTATTTTTGAAAGTGCCGATTTTTTGCCGATTTTTTAAAATCAAAGTGCCGAAAATGCCGATCTTTTTGAGAAAAAGTGCCGATTTTTCATCAAAATCATCTGGTAGCCCTGTTTGGAAGCTCTCAAAGAGAATATGCGAAAAGAGCGAGAAAAATTTTCTCCGAAAATTCTCCCCAGAACTATGGAAATTGCGGTGAAAGCAGCTCAAATCATCTTTAACAATGGCGGCGCTTACTTGACTGATATAATCTTCATAAATTAATAAACTTTATAGTCCAAATAAAAATACATATAAATTTAAATTATGTCATTTAATTCTAAAGATATAGCAAAAAAACTTCGGGTCAATGTTTCTGGGCCATTCGTTATATTGGTTTGTTTCCAGGTATTGGGCAGTGACTCAAGTTTTCAGCAATTTGCAAAATTCTCAAAGTGATTTTACCAAAATCGACTTATTTTTTTTTTTTTTTCAAATAAAACTATTTATTCTCGATTGCCAAGTTGCTTAAGAATGTAGCAACTCTACTCCCAACACCCTTATATTTTTCTTATCGATGTACACCTTGGGATGTCCATTGAACCAGGTCTGCTATCTGCTTACCAACCTGCCTATAATAGGGGCAGGTCAGTGGAGACGACACTTCACTTTCTTATAAGATATATTGAGAGATCTCTCGAGTATAAGGAGTACACTTTGGCGGCTTTTCTGGATATAAAGGGTGCCTGTAATAACGTAAGACCCGATGCGTCCGGGAGTGCCGTTCGGGACTTCGATTATACCATCACGGAGTTCATCATGAGTTTATTGGGGCATAGAGTGATTGTAACCACGCTCGGTATATCGACGATAACCAGAGTGGCGGTGAAAGCGGGCTCACAGGAGGTGTACTGTCGCCGCTACTCTGGAAACTGGGCATGAATCGTATACTCGTTCAACTTGACGATGTTGGCTGTAGGGCAGATGATGTGGCAATTGCGGTATCGGGTAAGTACCCGGATATTTTATCGGAGCTCATGGAGTCCTCACTGAAACTTCTCTCAGAGTGGAGTGAGAGTAGTGGGCTGGGGGTAAATCCGAGGAAAACAGATCTTATTCTCTGCACTAGGAATAAAATCGGAGGGCTCAAACTACCGACATTGAACGGCTTTGAGCTTACACATTCCGATAGTGCCAGCTATTTGGGAAATATCCTTTATAGAAGACTGCTATGGAATTAGGCTAGAGTGTCTAAGGCATTGCCATTTATTGCTGTAAAAAGGCCATTGGTGTGAACTGGGGTATCAACCCCCGAAATGTCAATTAACTTTTTGGTGCAGTCATCAGACCCATACTGATGTATGGAGTGTCTATTTGGTGGAGTCCGTTGGATAAGGTCACTCACTGGGTGAAGTTCGAAAGGATTTTGCGGACAATGGTGTTGCTGATTACGGGCGCTATTCGTACCATTGGTTATATTGCACTGGTTACCAATAGACCTTATCGCGAGGCAAATGGCTGCGAATGTGGCTATAAGGCTGGCAGCTGTTGGGGCATGGACATGTAGGTCGTTTGGACACGCCAGGATACTAGGCCTCCAGGGGGACGCCTTGGTGCGTGTTGATTCTCGCACCCCACAACCCTCTTTCGATTTTGAGTTCGAGACTCGGACCAGAATGGTCAGAGGTACTTTACCTACCTATGGGTAGGTAGAAATTTTTACCTAATAGCGCAAAAACTTCGGGGGTTTTACTACACTAACCAAATACCTTCATTTGGCGTTAGAATTATCCGCCCACCTAAATAGCGTTAGTCAGTGTAATACAATCAAATCCATTCCGTTTCATTTGGCACATAAATAACTTAAATTCTATAAATTATAATGTGACTAACCAAGTAAGCAAAACATAATATTTTACTTTTATTTTCTAAAAGATTAACCGATGTAATTGTTTTTACCAACAATATAAAATACTAAACATTAAAACTAAAAATTAAATCAAAGTTCATGTAAAAATAACAAAAAAAAAAAACAACTGACATTTTGTCATGACATGAAATAAACAAAAACTGATCATTTGTTATTAAAAGCCCCTCTTTAATGTCAGTCCATGGTATTGCAAAATTTATTAAGACTGCACAGGAATGACCGTCACATTCATACATTCACGTACAAAACAAAAACCGTCATGAGATGTTGGTACACGGAGATTAAAGCCAAAATAGAATATGGCCAAAACAAAACAACATGAAACTTTACTGTAAATGGTTGTAGGTGCAGTACGAAATACACTTTAGACAAGCAATGTCACCAAGAAAGACAACAAAAACAAAATATGCATAGTGAAAATATGCAAAGATACCAATGAACACCACCATCTCAACATTAAAAACTAGAATAGATGTCTAGGTAAAAAGGAAGGTTATCCCATTGACTAAACTGGATCACTTATAGTTACGACTTGAAGAACAAAATTATAATTTGCCTTGAAAATTATTGGAATTTGATGCAACATCTTTAAAAGCACAAAACTGTATTAATTTTTGTTATTTATGGCAGAGCTGAGTATTTCATAATACTCAAATATTGCATTCGGCCAATAGCAGCTGTCATAATTTATCCTTATATTTGCGAAAAATTCAGTTTTTTCTTGCATTGTTCAATAATATCCCACCTCTACCTTTGGGATACCTTCCATCTAGGAGTTTAACAATTACATTTGGTTAGAATGACGAGAGTCTACACTAAAGATTGAAAAGGTCTAAAAGATATTTTTGTTTATTATGTGATGTTTTAAGTAACACACTCTTCCCTAGTATAACGCAGTTAATTCGTTCTAAAGAAATACCGAGTTATAGAAAACGGCGAATACGCTCAGATTACATTAAAAAGGAGGAATATTTGCAGAAAAACCAGCTTTACATAAGGGAAAACTACGTGTTATAAGAATAAAGAAATTTTTTAGTGAGTCGCGTAACAACGAAATCGAATTGCATGAAACCTTGCTATGCGGGGGAGGGGTACACTCTTATTATACTACAAAGTGTATTCAAACTATTATTATTGCATGTACCTAAATGCAATTTAGTAATATGGCATTATCCAACCGGGCAGCTAGCTAGCTGGCTGGCTGTCTTAGCCATATGTTCTTCAGTGTGGCAATGATTTGAGGATACCTTCATTTCAAATGTATAATACATTAAAAAAATAAACAAACTAAAGAAACAATCTCGATTGTTATGTCGCTGTCATGTCAATGACACAAATAAACTATTATAACATGTTAAAGGTTTAATCATAATAGTCCACAAAAAATCATATGGTCTTAGTTTAGCCCTGAAGACAAGGAATACGATTTTTTTATGTGGTTTAGCGTAATAATTTGTACAATAGGTTTAAAACAAAAAAAAATAATTTAATTTCAAAGTTTTAAAATTTTGTTTGTTTACTCAATATTCAGTTAAATTTTGTAATTAAAACCTTTTTTTTTATAAAAATTTTGGATAAAACACTGCGTTAATATTTCTGTTCTGTACACCTAGAAAATAGTCTCAGTTGTGGTTTCCGAATACTGGCGGTTCCCAATAAACCAAAGAACAATACGATAGCGAAATCGCTATCACCTTAAATATCCGAAAACTACATCATATTCCAATAAGATTATAATATCGTCTTCGATAAGGTTTAATGATGGTTTTTACAAATCCCGTAATTCGGGATTTTTCGACATTTCGACATTTCGGTGTTTCGAGATTTGCTTGTTTCATAATTTTAAAAATAAATAAACCCTAAAAATCCTATAAAAAATAAAAAAATTTCTAGATTCAGATAAATTTTAATGTAAAAACTATCTGATTATAAGGACGTTTTACAATAGGACTTTTCCAATGGAAAATGCCTTGGACTCGGAGAAAAACCGCTCTTATTCTATGGACTATTTCCTTTTGAAAAACCCTGCAATTTGGAGTACTAGACTTAATTCTCAGGACTTACTATAAACAAAAGACTCTTTAATTCTGAGGACTTACCATAAACAAAAGCGAAGCTTTATAAAACTCTTTCTTATAGAAAACCTTTCTTCTTACCATAAAAATTCCTCAGGACTTTCATCTTCAGGAAAAAATTTGCTAAATCTGAGACATTTCTATAGTAAAAGTTCCTCAAAATCTAATGTTTTTCTAGAGAAAAAATCCTTTGAATCTCAGGCATTTAGAAAGGTGGGGTTTTTCTATAGAAAAAAGTAACCAGAATGTAAGGCTTTGCTATAAGAACACGAATTAGAGGTTTTTCATGGAGAAATTTCTCCGGAACCTGTGGCTTTTATGTATTAGGCTGAAATATTTTATTAACAGAATATTTTAAAATAATTTTACTCTTAAATTTTTGACGATAATTTGGTAAATTTCTGAGATCCCGAATGTTTTCTATAGTAGTTTGTTCCGAATCTGAGATTTTTTTCATATGAAAATACAACAAAAAGTTCTCTAAAACCGAATTTTTTTTTACAGAAAACAGTCGTGAAAAAGTCAAGCTTTTGCTTTAGGGAAAGTTATCAGTATCAATGAGTCTGTCTATAAGAAAAACTCACCAAATTCTCTGGCATTTCCTGATGATTATTTTTCTTAAAACCACAGAGAAAGATCGGTCCTCACCACTTTTTCCTATTAAAAATCCTCAGATTTTGAGAACTTTTTCGTATAGAATGAACCACAGATTCGGAGCACATGTTCTTTTGGAAGTTTCAATTTTACCTTCTAGCTTCTAGATATTTTTATTAAAACAATTTTAGAAACCGGGGTTATTCGATGTAAAAATCTGATAGGAAAATCGGCAGATATTAGCCACTTATTGTTATTGACGAGCTTTTAGGTTAGGATAGAAGAGGCAGCCAGCCTCACACAAAAAATTAAAAATGAGTTCAAATTACGGAATTGGTAATATCAATTATATTTTAATTGATTTTGAAAATTATGTACGATTAATTGAAACAATTAAACAATTCAAATATTTAACTGATTTAATTAAATAGTTGTTTAAAAACAAATTTTATTTAAAATAAATTTTTAGTAAGAAGATTTAGGCTAATAATTTTTTGTGTGTGGCTTATGGCCCAGCCCTGCAGACGTATTCTTATTCTGATAATTGAAAAGAATTAGATTTTAAGTATTTAATTTTTTATTAAAAAAAGATACATTAGATTCGAAACACGTCCTCCAATTTTCCAATAAGTACTGGTAGATATTAAAGTTAGTAAAACAAGCTACATGTGAGATATCAAAGAAATTTTCATTTTATTTGAAAGGCCTATCAATGACATTAAATTTATTCGCGTATTCAACATTGGGATCACACGGGATCTCAATTAGGGAAAAGGGAGCTGTCATGGGAGAGTAATATTGATAACAATTGGGGAAAATAGAGCTGTCATGGGAGAGTAATATTCTTCTTTTTTTTGCACGAAGTAGCCCAGACTTTTTTACATGAAAATTTGGCCAAATTGTTTTTATCAGCTGTTATATCATCAGATGGGTCCAACTAGTTCAATTTAAATATTCACTAATTTGAACCAAAGACCTAGTGAACAACTCATGGCTATTTTACTTGAATTGTTCATTTAATTCATTCAGTAAAATATGTGTATCATTTATGAATAATGCACAAGTCTATTGACGTTTGCTTTTTGGGCTTGACATATAGTCTTTCGCGTACTTTTGAACATTTTTGTCAATTCGTGTATGTTTTGCCATTTTACCGAACTTTACCCAAAAAGTACGCAAACATAGCTATTATGTTTGGAATTTAATATTGATCAAATGTCCGCCGCGGCTTCACTGGGCAATACGCAACAGAGACGTCCAATATTCGATGGCTCTGGCGTATAGATCAAGCAGTTTGTACAGAATGTTAATTCTGACATCACGTGATCGCTCCTCCTTGACTTTTACCGGAGCGATCACGAGATATTTTTTACAAAATATATTCGCGGATCGCTGCGAAAACACTTGAAACAATTCATCCCGGCTAACATGCAACAGCACGGTCAGTTTGTACAATTACATCCTGGTTTCTATGTTCCTAGGTAAAACTCAAAAATAGATTTCCTAATTTAATACCATTCATTGTGAGAGCTCTAGATGTCCTAATAATATTGAAAAATTATCCATATTGACATTTGAACTCAAGAAAATCATCTATTTTAAATATTAAAAAAAGCAATAATTGACAAACATTTTTAAATAAATCTTCAGGTTCAAAACGACATACTATAAAACATTGAAATGTTTTTAAATAACAAATTGTGGGCAGTATGTACAGAAAGACAAAAAGAAACTAATCATGTTAAAATGACAAAAAACACTTAAAAAAGTGCAAAGATCATAAACGATTGACTTTAAGAATACAATTTACAAGAAACCATCTCTGTAAAATTTTTTTCCTCCAAATTCATTCATTAAAAATACACAAAAATTATTTATGTACAACACTCAATATTGTTGTTGTAATATTTAAAACGGAAGTGTGCCATTAATCTTTAAAACAAAATATGTCTTCTTTTTCTAAGCCAATTTCGAAAAAACAAAGAATTAACGACAACAAGTCAAACCTTAACAGAAAAATAAAAATTGAGTCAATTTGACAAGACAAACCAAAACTAGACTTAAAGAATACAAAATTTGTCAATGAATAAGAAGAATGAAGCTCAAAAAAATAAAACACACTAAACCACGAGCAGCAGACAATCCTCTTTGACGAATAAAATCTGAAGAAACATGAATGAATTATAAAGACACACAGGAATGGAAACAACCAACCGATTGAAGTTAAACATCAAACTCTCTAACCAAACATGGCTTAAAAATAATGAAACTCTTAAATTTTGTAACTCATTGTTGTTGCTTGTTAAAAACCAATTTTACATTCAGTCAAAAATATAATACAGACTTGCTCGAACATGGTTAAAAAACAAACAACAAGAAATTAATAACATAAGTACCTAATCCAATCAATCAAATCGAACAATGAATCAAAATAAAAAAAAATCTATACTTTTTTTTATTCATTCATATTCACATATGAAAGGTATTTACTTATGAAGGCAGTGTTGCCAGATCGCACAAAAGAGATCTAGGAACTTAAAATATACTGCTTAAATTCTTTCTATTAAAAATTTTGTTAAATAAAAATTCATAGGCTATTACTGCTGAAACTGGTGCAATAAAATAATGATCAATAATACAACTTTCACGCGTAATAGTAATTATTTGTAATAATGAAAATTTATTATTCTTCTTAACATTATACCTACTAAATTAGAATTAATAAAAATACATATTAATTACAATATTAATTGTATTTGGTCTATACGACGCGTTTGAAAAAACAACACTTTACTAAAAAAAATAAAAATGCCCTGTTGGTAGTCCGTCTCCAATATACCCAAAATGCCTGCACTTGTATGTAAAAACCATACGATCTGTTCGATCACTTCTGAAAGTATTCACATAGAGACAATCTGACAATAAAAATAGAAACAATAATATAATTTAATTGAAAATCACTGATGAAGTTTGTCCATAGAAAATTGCAGAAACTGGATCTAGTTAGTCTGATTTGCAAATTTAATGTGTTTATAACTTTTGAAGAAAATGTTTATTCTTCTTCTTAACCTCAAACCTTTTAAATTTTTTTAATTGAATCATTTAGAGATGTAGGACTGTGACTTGGTTTTTCAACAAAATATTAAATAGGAAGAATTTAAGAAATATGCTTTTTTGTGTCTGTACATCGAAGCTACACTAGCAGAATAAATTTTGAAAAAATAAAAGTTACTAAAAATTTGTTCAAAAGGGCTTTGCAAAAAATGCTCAAATGTTGAAATTTTACAAAATATATTTCAGTTTACCCTGCTAAAACCAGCAAACATTTCTGTTGAAAAGTAGTTGACTAAAAAATCAAAATAAAATTCTATTGTTTTTTAAGTCAGTTTTTTTAAATGCGAATAAAAATCTACTCTTCTGTATTTTTCAGCAAATATTTCTATGGATTTTACCTGCCAATAAAAATTTTTATTTTCATTCCCCTAAACTTTACTCAAATTTTGTAAATACAATAGATTAATTTTTGTCTACAAATCAGAAAATTTCTTTCCAGTTTTCAGTTATTTGTTATTTGCAACCAACGAAAATATAACTTAACAGCTAGTTTATCTATTACGAACGAAAGCTTTTTTTGTCTAAATCACGAACGAAATCAAAATTTGGTTTATGTATCACGAAAAATCATAACAAATGGACGAAAACGTAATATTGAAGTATTTTTTCACACAATTTTATGTTTACCTAATACGAAATGAATTGTCCGAGACTTCAAAGACCTACGATAACAAAATTGCTTTCGTTTAACAAATTTTTCTTCATTAATTTCACTTTTTTAATTAAAAGCACAGCAAAATCATTGAAAACTCGAAACTCACATGTTTTTCTTTCGGGCTACTTATTTTTCAAGAATCGCTTTTTTCGTCTCTGATATGTAAATAGCACTTTTTTAGATTATTTCGACGCAGCACTTTCCGGAACGATTTTTACACATTTGCAGAACGTGTTCCGTATCTTTTGCAATAAAAATTTTGAATAATTACATATAACATTCATACCATTATTATTTTTTATTTATATTTTATTTTTATATTTTCTATTTTGGTTTTTTTATTTTGTTTTGAAATGTAAAAAATTTATTTGTCAATCTAATGAAATAGAGTAACCACCTTTTTTAATTCCAAGCAAAATTGTTTGAAAGGCCGTAAATTTTGTGGAGTTAACAGTTATATTTTTTTATGTTTTAGCAAACATATTCTTCTGATTTAACCAATTTTTTCTACAGGTCCTTTTCTGGCTAATTTTTATATGTTGTTATAATTTTTGATCGAAAAATTTATGTTATCTCGTTAGATACAATATGAGATTCTGGGGCTTTCTGTAGTTGGTAGGCTGGTTAAAGTGGTAACTTACGTCATAATTAGTACTCGTAAGAAAATTACAATATACTTAGTAAATAATATCCATTATGAAAGATTAGGATAACAGATCAGATTACCTAATACCATAGACCAATTAGCAAAGACTATTCTTTGTGATGTTAACAAGAACAATAACATTTTAAAATCCAGAAATATGACTATGGTCGACTTTAATGTTCAGAACAGAACTTGTTTCACTTCAGATTAATAATGCCCTCTGCAATTCATAAAAATTAAATTTTAGCCTATAAATTGCATTGGGATTAAAGTTCTCGCAATCATAAATCACAAATATTCGAAATTCTTTCACATTTTTTTAAACAAAAATATTTTTGTGTAAAATTTTACGTTTACTCCGAATATTATTGTTTTCATAATTGTCACAATGGTCCAGGACAAACAAAAAACATCGATGTAGCTAACCTTTTATAATTAAACCATGCCTAATACTATCTTCTATATTACGAGGGGTACTATTTATATTTCGGGAACTGGCAACACTAATGTCAATAGCTAAAATCTGACAACACCATAATAAAATTTGACATTTTTTTAGCATAAACGTACTTACAATGGGTGCGTTCGGCAGATACAATTTGACAGTCAACAGTTCTACAACAGTTGTGCAACTATCTGCTGAACGACCTGATCACTAACCGCTCAGTCTGAGCGCTGTCATATTTTGGTAGCGTAAAAAATGTATGCTACTTTTGATCAAATAGTGATACAATTTTTTGTTTTGTATGATTGACAAATAAAAACATACAAATATAATTCAAAAACAAAAAAATTTAAAAATCAAAGGAAAAAATATAGAAAAACTATATTTAAAAACAAAACAAAGAAAACATCGTTCAGCAGAGTAAGTAATCACAAAGCGCTACAAGTCACCGGTATCAGTTTAAGGTTTCTCTGCCGAATGCTACCAATGTTTTGATGTACAAGTGCTATTTGTTTTGTTTACAGTGAGTTAAGAAAATTAATTTGGCTAAAAAAGGGAAATTTCAAGAGAAGGTTTTCGTTGGATTATTTTTCACAACTTTCGAAGTGGATAATCTCAACAAGAATGTGTCGATGAACTCAGTTCATAGTATATCGCTGGTATAGTGCATTCAATCGTGGTCGTAGTTCGGTCACCGACGAATTCCGTGAAGGTCGTCCAAACATCGATGCAGTGCGTGAACTGATAATGCAAGATCGTCATGTGACATATCGTGAGATAGAGGCATCCCTGCACATTAGTTCCACTTCAATACATTTGATTTTGCATGAACACTTAGTTGTAAAAAAAAATTGCTCTCGTTGGAGACCCCATAATTTATCAATCGCTCAAAAAAAGGCTCGCGTCGATTGGTGTAAGGGAATGATTAAAAAGTTCGACCGTGGTGCTTTGAAAGACGTGTATAAAATCGTGACAGTTGACGAATCATGGATATATGCGTATGAGCCGGAAACAAAGCAGCATTCGACCGTGTGGGTATTCCAAGACGAGCGAAATCCAACAAAAGTTGTTCGGGGAAGAAGCACAGCGCAGCAAATGGACTCATGTTTCTTCGGCCGAATGGTCTTGTGGCCACTGTTCCGCTTGAACAACGTATTATGGCTAATTCTGAGTGGTACACGACCATTTGTTTGCCGAAAATCTTCGGAGAAATTTTTAAAACCAACCGCCAAAGACGAATTATTCACCATCATGACAATGCGAGCTCTCACACATCTCGTCAAACAGGTGAATTTTTGAGCAGTCAAAACATCGAATTGATGACTCATCCTCCATACAGTCCTGATTTGGCACTCAACGACTTCTTCTTGTTCCCGAATATCAAAGGTAAACTGTGTGGTCAACGTTTTACGAGCGCCGAAGAAGAAGTTGAATCATTCAAAAACCATGTTTTGGAGGTGTCTTAAGAGGAATGGAAAAACTGCTATGACAAATGGTTTGAACGAATGCAAAAGTGTATTTATCAATCAAGGGGAATATTTTGAAAAACAATAAAGGCATTTTCATTTAAAAATGTTTGTTATTATTTGCTATTTCCCAAGGACCGGAAACTTTTTATTTTTTGGTTTTTATCAAATATAATTATCGTAAAAGTATTAAAATAAAAATTCAAACGTACAAAAAAAAAAAAAAAAATATATTTATTTAAAAATACCCCTCATGATGAAAATAAAACATTTTTTCTGTTTTACTTTTCTTTCAAAAAAAAAAAAAAAAAATAAATAGATGGAAAAAAAGAAACTTTTTTTGTGTTATTAAAAAAAGAAAAATGGTTTCAACAATTTCAAAAAAAAAAATATATGTATATATATATATATATTTTTTTAAAATTTTCTTTTACTGTAAATATTTGGCCTAAAATGCATTTTTGCAAATCTTTTTTCCGCGACTTTTTTCGCTATTTGTTTTTTGCAACTAGCACAGAACTTTGTTTTATGAATTGGGTATTATAGTCACCTAAAAAATTGCAAAATATTGGCGGAACGCGAAAAAAGACTTTATGGTAAAAAAATTGTATTAAAAAACCTTATCAGCGATTTTCAAACTGCAAGCAAATATACTGATGTAAGAATTTTCCTTTTTGAAAATTTTTTTCCCGCGACTTTTTCTTCGCGATTTTTTTTTAATTATCCACCAAACTTTGTTGTATGAAATGGGTATTATAGTCTCTAGATTTCATATTTAGCATAACCGCAGCTAAAAAAACGCGAAATTTTGGCGTTTTTTTAAGTTTGGTTTTGCTAAATATGAAATCTAAAGACTATAGTAACCATTTCATACAACAAAGTTTGTGTGGATAAATAAAAAAAATCGCGAAAAAAGTCCCAGAAAAAAAATTTGCAAAAAGGAAAATTCTTACATCAGTATATTTGTTTGCAGAATGAAAATCGTTGATAAGGGTTTTTAATACAATTTTTTTACCATAAAGTGTTTTTTCGCGTTCCGCCAAAATTTCGCTTTTTTTAGGTTTGGTTTTGCTAAATATGAAATCTAGAGACTATAATAACCATTTCATATAACAAAGTTTGGTGGATAATTGAAAAAAAAATCGCGATAGGTCGCCGGAAAAATTGAAAAAAGGAAAATTCTTACATCAGTATATTTGTTTGCAGAATGAAAATCGCTGATAAGGTTTTTTAATACAATTTTTTTACCATAAAGTCTTTTTCCGCGTTCCGCCAAAATTTCGAGTTTTTTTTAGGTGTTTGAAATTTGAAAAAAAATTTTGCAAAATGTAAATTTTTTGCATCATTAATTCGTTTGCAGATTCTACTGAAACTAAAATTTTATAAATTGGAAAATAAAAACTGTTTTTCTTAATAAGGAAACTTTTTTTTCTACAAAAAAAAACTTTTTTTTTTTTTGTACAAAAACTTTTTATTCTTTTTTTTTTCTTTTTTTGTTTGGAGTTGAAAATAAAAAAATATCATTTGTATAAAAATATCATTTGTAATTTTTTTCTCTTTTTTTTTATAAAGATAAATATATTTTCAATTTTGGATGAATATAAAAAAAATAATTTAGAAATTTACTTTATTTTGAACAAAATACTTTTTTATTTCTTGATGAAAACTTAAAAATAAAGTTTTTTGTTTGTAAAATCCGGTGCCTGCTATTTCCGAAATATAATTATTAGTACTAATACGCCGCACGGTAATATAGGCATGCACAATAGGATGTCCGGAATTTTGAATCGTGTTAAGTATTAGTACTCAAACGATGCCTAATTTTAGGCTGAGCACACAACAAAAACTCTTTTGGAGTGTTCTTATATACCTCTACAGGCATTTGAAGTTCGAGATTCCACGGAAAAAAGCTTTTTGTTTTTTTTGGAAATTTGTCTCAATCGTTTTGTAAAATAAAGTTTATTACGATAAAAGTTCCAAAAAATGTTGTGCATAAATTTTTGTCCACAACTGCATTTTTAACTTTAAAAAAATAAGTTTTTTTTAAATAAAATAAGTTTTTTTTTAAAAGATAAGTTTTTTTTAAATAAAATTGAAACAATTGATTTTCAAACCATTTTAAATTTTAGAACAAGATCTGAATTTTGATTTATGTGTTTTTATCAAAAACTCAATTTATCAAAAACACCCTACTTTTTATTATTTTTTAAATATTTAAAAAAAAAATTACCGGATAATTTTCTATTGGTAAGAAGAGATGTTCGGCTTATTTTCAAAAAAATGGTACACATGTAGTTAAACCGTATTTTAGGAAATTTGTGCATGGATGCGTATGAGTAATATATATGTGTGTTAGCGATAATAAATGTTACTGGCCTGCTGTCGAAATGACAACACCAAGAAAAGCTTGATCGTAGTTATTTGCCAACGTTGGCACAACCGTTGGATTATATTTTTCTGATATATTCCAGTACAACCGGGGCAACCAAATTAAGAGGTTGCAGCATTCGAATCAATTCGATTCGAAAAAATTCGGTAGTCCCAACGAAATTGTTTTGAGAGTGCAGGTTTGTTTTTGGGTATATTTTTGCAGGCCCCATTACACGACTTTAAAACTGATTATAAATTTGATCTGGCATCACTACTTTTATTACAATGTACTTATTTATACTGTGATAAAACTATCAACAATCTCTGCAAGATACCATTCTTACATACGTTATTAAATATTCTTTTGGGGTTTTTTCTTCAATAAAGTAATTTTCATTATTTATTGTTGTATAAGCCAAAAACCAATTTTAACACAATATCTGTGTATTATTCGGATATGCCCATCCTTAAATCGATAATAATCGTATCAATTATTAAGAACTTTATTTAGAAAGATGACAAGTTTTTCTTGATTTGTTTAAGACAATTTTCATAAATTTCCTTAATAATGTACACACACACACAAACAATAGAAAGGTGCAAAAGAGAAGATTGTTTTCGAAGATTAAAATAAAAAACTTTTACAATTAACTGATTTCAATAACTGAAGTTTATGGTATGTTAAGTACCTATTTTTTATTTATTTGTTTTTAAATACAAATTACTATTATTTCCAGAGCTTTATTAGAAGTGACACTTGTACAGTCACGATTTTTTGTTAAAGATTCAAAATTGAACGTAAAAAGATTAACTTCCGTTGGAGGGGAAAAGAAAAAAAAAATAAAGACAAATCTTGAAATGTGTGTAAGATATTTATTTAGAAACTTATGTGTGCGATTGTAATGCATTTGTACGGTATCTTAACCTATCCTAAGGTAGTGTGCCAATATTTTTATTTATATTATTAAATAATTTTTTCAATGACTGGACATAATTAAAGAAATATGTTTTAATATCAGAGTTGTAAAGGAATTTAACTAAATTATTACAATCTATAGGATATTAAGGGAGGAGCTTAAACAAAATGAAAGTAAATTTCGAAGTATTTGCACTTAGATAAAAAAGTTAGTAAAAAAATTTGTAAATAGTTTCCCTTCGCACTTTACTATTTTTATACTGATTTTTAGTACAATGTTTTTTTGTAATCACTTTTGTTATTCTTTTATTACAAATTACGGATTTTTTTCACTAATTTTCGATGCTGATTTCAGCAAAACATTTTACTAATTTTTCAAAATCGAGTGCTAAATTTAGAAGAAAAATATACTAATTTAAAAAATTTTATTTACAAGAATTTGTTGATTTTTAACAATTCTTGTTTAGTTTATATTTGTTAACAGATCCGCAGACATGTGTTGCTAAAATTATAAAAAAATACCGCTGGGCTCAAAACAGTTAAATTTCCCGTAACAACCCTACGGAAAATTTTAACAAACTGTCACCGAACTGGCCCCTTTATATGAAATAGACTGGTCACTTTTACATGGCGCTGTCATAGGAGGGGGAAATTGACCCCTTGTGACATGTCACAAGTCAAATCCTAGGACAGGTTACTGAACTCTCATAAAAAACAAAGTTCAGGGACCTGTCCTGGGATTTGTCTTGTGACATGTCACAAGGGGCCAGTTTCCCCCTCCTATGATAACGCCATGTAAATTTGACCAGTCTATTTCATATAAAGGGGCCAGTTCGGTGACAGTTTGTTAAAATTTCCCGTAGGGAATGGACAATGTAGTTATGGACTGTCAAAACTAGACTTATAAAAAAGTTAGTACAAAAGTCTGTTAAACTCGTTCTGGTGCAAATGAACTGATTTTTCTGCTATTTTGTCTTAAAATTTAGGATTGAACTAATATTTCTTGTAAATCCCATTTAGCATAACAATTACGTTCATCCGTATTTGAACTAATTTTGCATTCTAATTTTTAGTAATTTATGTTTCGCAATTTTACAAATTTTTCAGCTAATTTTACAAATTTTTCATCAATCTGAAAATGAAAATATAAACAATAATACAATTTAATAAAAGATCACTGATGAAGCCTGTCCATAGAAAGGCAGAAACTAGATCTAGTCTGATTTGCAAATTTAATGTGTTTATAACTTTTGAGGAAGGTTTATTCTTCTTCTTAACCTCAAACCTAATAAATTAGAATTAATAAAAATACATATTAATGACAATATTAATAGTATTTGGTCTATACGACGCGTTTGAAAAAACAACACTTTACTATAAAAAATAAAAATGCCCTGTTGGCTGTCCGTCTCCAATATACACAAATTGCCTGCACTTGTACGTACAAACCATACGTCAATGTGGCAATATTTTTGTGAAAAGGTGACACGGAGGAAATAAGAATATAAACAGAAAATCTGAAGTAGAATGTTTGTATATGTCTGTTTGATCACTTCTGAAATTATTCATATAGAGACAATCTGACAATGAAAATATAAACAATAATACAATTTAATGGAAGATCACTGATGAAGCCTGTCCATAAAAAGGCAGAAACTAGATCTAGTCTGATTTGCAAATTTAATGTGTTTATAACTATTGAGGAAGGTTTATTCTTCTTCTTAACCTCAAACCTATTATACCCCAATTATTTGCCAAAGTTTATATTTTTGTGTTTCTGCTATCAATATCACATAGAAATGGCGCTATATTTTCATAATTTTTTATTTTATAATCACAAAATGGCTTATATCTCGGAAACTAAGCGAGATAGAGCAAAATGGACAAAAATTCGATACTATGAACTTATCAATCTTTATAAGCCACCTATACTGCCAAAAATAAATATGGACCTGTCTCGGGACAAATCCGTAGTGCCCAAAAACCAAGACTGTAAGCGACATTTTAGCATAAATTTTCAGAAAAAGCCCTAATATTCTTAACGTTTTTCTATTGGAAGGAACCTCAGTTTCCAAAGATTTTTCTATAGGAAAAACACCTTAGTGCTTTTCTAAAAATAATATCCTCAGATTCTAATGGTTTTTCTAAAAAAGTCCTCAGATTTTAAAGGCTTTTCTACTAGAAAAAATTATTCGAATTTTAGGCTTGTCCTAATATTTGAGGGGGTTTCTTAAGAAAAAAGCCTTCAGGTTTTGAGGGGTTTTCTAAGGAAAACATATTCAAATCGTTTTTCTATATAAAAAAGCAGTCAGATTCTAAGGGGTTTCCTTAAGGAAAAATCTTTAGATTCTTAGGATTGCCCTAAATGAAAAAGTTATCACAGTTTGAGAGTTTCCCATAAGAAAAGTCATCAGATTCTCATATGTCACCTTGCGATTAATATGGAATACCCCTTGAATTCTCAGGACTTGAATTTTTAGGACTATTTTCTATGGAAAAGCCTTTAAATTCTGTAGACTTATTGTATTGAAAAATTCTCATATTTTGACGATTTTCTCCTAAAGAATATCCCTCAGATCAAAATGAATTTTTTCTATAAGAAAATCCCCAGATGTTAAAAAATTTTCATACAAAAAAGTTTAGAATTTTAGAACGTTTTCATAAAGAAAACTTTTGATTCTAAAAATATTTTCCTATAGAAAAATCCTTAGATTCAAGGGACTTTTTCTTAAAGAAACAGCAACATATTGCGGATATTTTTTCTTACAAAAAAATCATAAAATTTGGAGTATTTTTTTTATATAGAAAAATCTTAGATTTTTTATAAGTTATTTGAAAACTTCAATCAATTGTGAATTTACCATGTACTTTTAAGTGTATTTATATATATTTTAAGGGCTTTTTGCAATAAAAAACACCTAAATTTGCGTTTACATCTGCACTCAAATCCCGAGATTTCGATTAAATTGAGAATTCAATGAAAATCTTATGTGAAATCCCGAGATTCTCCATACAAAAGAAGTCCCATAAATTTGCGAGATTTCTAAGAAATAGCATGAAAATCCATCAAATATGGAGACTTTTACAAAATACAACTCTGCGTTTCGCTTAATTTGTAGACTTTTTGCATGAAAAAGTTGCAACTACTAAAACGACAGCTGACTAAAAAAATAACTTAAAAATAACACGAAATAATGAAATAAATATATTATTATAAATATAATTGGGAAGTGCATGTCTCACTTCCACCAAAATATTGCAAAATCTGGCTTCTAGCTTGTCGTCCTTACAAAAAAAAAAAACAAATTTACTAACATATTTAGAGTTAGATCTCTACATAAAATAATATACTCCGCCAATGAATAAAATGGTTTTTAAAAATATTTATAATTAATTAATTATGAAAATTTCCAAGTGGGCTTTTTTGTCGAAAAGTGAGAATATTAACCCTATATGGATCAAGTTGCGGCCCTATGTTCCACTGGGAATTAAAAGATTAAATATAATGGATCAAGTTACTCAAAATAATAATTTTTATCAAGTGGAAAAAAAATTGTTTATTCATTCAAAGTGATATTTTTCCGAATATTATAAAATGTGTTATTTTGTAAATTTCCTAGTGGGGCGTTTTTGGCCAAAAGTGTAAAAATTAACCCCATATGGATCACGTTACATAAAATAATTATTTTTATCCAGTTGAGTTTGTTTTTATCAATTGAATGGCTTTACAATCTCGTAGTCACAATTAATATTTAGTTTCAAGGGTCTTTTCTGACCCCAGGCCACTAAGGGTTAAATATTTTTTAAACAAATGTAAAGATAATTATAGTCTAACCAAATTTAAGTGATGTTTTTCCGAAAACTGTGTAAAATTTGATGAAAACTTTCAAATTTTGTTTAATTTTTGACAAAATGAGCAATTTTTGTAAAATATCCTGGAAAGCAGTCGCTCCAAACACAAACGCGAATTATTATTTTTCCAATTTATTTTTTTTCTTTAATATCAACTATTATGTGGTACAAATAGCAATCGACATTTCCAAATTAGGCATTTTAAAAAATCTTTAAAATTAATTTAAAAACGAGTAAAAAGGTTAAAGTCGGGCATGCCGACTATACAATACCCTACACCAGTCTGGTTAAAAGCCAACTAATGTTTGGATCCGAAATTCGAATGGGTTAAAATGGGACTTGTGTCAAAATTATCTATAATGTGAGTCAGCGAACCAAATTTCATTAAAATATCTTAATATTTGCGACCTGCAGTTTGTAACCAAGCCAATTTTGGGGGGACCCTTATATAGGCACTAGGTCTAAACATGGACCAGTGTTAACCGAAACCAATAGGCTTCGTCCCTGGGCTGATATAAATCGTTGTACCAAATTTCATCAAAATATCTTAATATTTGCGACCTGCATCGTATAAACAATATAATTTTGGTAGGACCCTTATATGGGCACTAGGTCTGAACATGGACCGGTGTTAACCAAAATCAATGGGCTTCGTCCTTGGGCTGATATAGGTCGGTGTACCAAATTTCATCAAAATATCTTAATATTTGCGACCTGCAACGTATAAACAATATAATTTTGGTAGGACCCTTATATGGGCACTAGGTCTGAACATGGACTGGTGTTAACCAAAATCAATAGGCTTCGTACTTGGGCTGATATAGATCGGTGTACCAAATTTCATCAAAATATCTTAATATTTGCGACCTGCAGCGTATAAACAATATAATTTTGGTAGGACCCTTATATGGGCACTAGGTCTGAACATGGACCGATGTTCACCATGTCCCTGGGCCGACATAAGTTGGTGTACCAAGTTTCATCAAAATATATTAATATTTGCGACCTGTAAAGTGCGCACAAGAATGCATGGACAGACAGACGGACGGACGGACGGACGGACAGACGGACATCGTTAAATCGAAATAAAAAAAAATTCTGAGTCGATCGGTATACTATAAGGTGGGTCTGGGACCAATATTTTTTGGTGATACAAACTTCAGCACAAACTTATAATACCCTGACCACATAGTGGTGTAGGGTATAAAAACACGTATTTGAATTTTTATAAAATTCGTGGGCCATTTTGTATTCCAGTCAAAATTCCATATCTGAATCATTTTGACTATATTAAATGAATAAATGAAATAAAAAATAATTTTTTATGAAATTTTGAAAATTATGAAATTTTGGATATCAATGAAATTCTTTATTCCTGTGAAAGTACGTTCGATGCCATTATGTATGGAAATCGATCTCTTTTGCATGGCCACCACGGGCACGCTTGCAGAAGTCCAGACGCTGAACCCAATTTTCGACGGTTTTCAAGCATCAATCGGCCGATATTCGTACGAAGTTCATCAATCGTCGCTGGCTTGTTGGCATAGACCATAGATTTGACGTAGCCCTACAGGAAATAGTCCAACGGCGTCAAATCGCACGACCGAGGCGGCCAATCGACTGGACCATTTCGTGAGATAACACGTTCTCCAAACTTGGTTTGCAATAAATTGATTGTGACATTCGCTGTTTGGCTTGTGGCGCCGTCCTGTTGGAACCACATGTTCTCCAAGTCCATATCATCCAATTGGGGTCAAAAATGTTCGGTTATTATTGAACGGTAGCGATTCCCATTCACAGTAACATGCCGGTCTTGATCATCACGGAAGAAGTATGGCCCAATGACGCCGCCGGCCCATAAACCGCACCAAACCGCAATTTTTTCGGGATGCAATGATGACTCATGGAGTACGTGTGGATTGCTGTCTGACCAATAACGCATATTTTGTTTATTGACGGAGCCATTCATTATGACGTCCATAAATTGGACGTAGCGCTCTTAACGTTGAGGCCACTGACTCCGAATGTCGGTAGTAAATTTTAATAATTTCGACTCGTTGTTGGCTCGTATATCTTTCCACCATGAAATGGCAAACCTTACTGAAGAGAAATGTCAAAAGAGCGGCAAGAAATATGGCGTCGTTTGCTGTACCTGTGTTTCTACTTTTGTAGCGTCCCTGTTGAAGAACCCTTTATTTATAACTAATTTTTAAGAACCCATTCGTTACATTTTACAAAATTTTTTGTTAAAATATAATATTTTCATGTTTCTGATATTACCCGGTAGATGGCGGCAGCAATGTATCCGAAGTTATAAAAATGGCGCTGTTTCGTTCCCTCCCGATTTTTTAAAATGGCCCATATCTCGAAAACTAAGAGAGATAGAGCAAAATTGATGAACATTTCGACTACCCCTAACCGTATAATATCCCAGCGAAAGGGGTTATCTCTATCCAAAAATGGACCTTGGGGTGGCCTTGGACCCTCGAAAATTTTTAATTAAAATTTTCCACTTCATAAAATGGCCCATATCTCGAAAACTAAGCGAGATAGAGCAAAACGGACCAAATGTTTGCTCCTATAGAGTGCCCCTCACATGGACTAGGCCCGGGAGGACCCCGAAACCCTAAATTTGGGTAAATTCTACGACTCAGTATAATTACAGATAAAACTGTAGTTTTAAAAATTTTTTACTGAAATTTAGATTTGTTAAATTTAACAAAAAAAAAATCAACAAATTTAATTTTAAGCCAAAAAATAGGAATAAATTATGTTAAAGTAACAAATTTTTCTGTCCATTCAACAGACGTATTATTTTGAGTGTAATATCACCCTAAAATTTTAGGTAATATTACCCTTAGTTTTTTTGTATGTAGGCTCAGTTTTGTAGTCAGAACTAAGATCGATTTTTGTCTTAAATATTTCTTAAATAAAGAATGTCGTTTGAAAAATTCTTATTTAAGAAATATTTAATAGTATATTTAGACTGGGCAAAAACTAGTAGTTTTTGGCCATTTTTAGTTTTTGAGCCGAAAACTACAATATTAATTTAGTTTTTCCATACAATTTTTATACAAACTGAAAACCAGATTCTAGCTGGTTTTTGCCAAAAACCAAGTAAAAATATCTGAAATGTGCATTTTTGATACATCCGGTATCATTTATAGTTAATTTTCGACCACCCTATTACAACGAATATAGGAGTAAAGCAAGTGTCAAAAAAATATTTTAAAATTTTTTAAGAATATTTGTAGTTTATTTTTAAATTGTGTGTTGTTATTCTTTTTTAAATATATTAATAATTTTTTTACATTAATTTAACAATAAAAAAAGAAAGAAAAGTGTGTAATAAAAAAGTGTTGTGACAAAGAAAAACTAAATAACCAGTGTAAATGACTTGGCTTTTGCAATTTAGTTTTTTACAAAAACCAGCTGGTTTTTGCTCAGTCTAAATTCAGTATAAGAAACAAATCGATCTTATACTGAATTTAGACTGAGCAAAAACCAGATGGTTTTTGTACAAAACTAAATTAAAAAAGCCAATTCATTTACACTGAATTTTTAGTTTTTCTTTGTCACATCACTTTTTTATTAAGCACTTTTCTTTATATTTTTATGGTTAAATTAAATTAAAAAAATTATTAACACATTTAAAAATATATAACAACACACAATTTTAAACTAAAACTGAAATATTTAAAAAAAATTAAAAAATATATTTTTGACACTTGCTTTAATTATATATTCGTTCTAACAGGGTATATCGAAAATTAGTTATAAAAGAAATCGGGTGTATCAAAAATACAAATTTCAGATATTTTTACTTGGTTTTTGGCAAAAACCAGGTGGAATCTGGTTTTCAGTTTGTATGAAAATTGTATGGAAAAACTTAATTAATTTTTTAGTTTTCGGCTCAAAACCTAAAAATTACCAAAAACTACTAGTTTTTGCCCAGTCTAAATATACTATTAATTCATTTTAAAAACTGGCAATAAGAGTTTTTCTTTAAAAAAAAAATTATTAGAATCATAGAGCTGTTCAATAAGCACCTGAAAGCATTTGATACGAAAATGGAAAGGGATTTTTAATGCTGGGTCTTCCCTAAAAAAAAAACACGACGTCGCAACATTGACAAACAGACTAAAATATTGGAAGTTACAATGATGCTGGAAGAATGGCGTTTAGGTAGAATGGTACATGCTTAGATGAGATATCTGATAAATTTCAAGAAAAGAAATATTTGACGTATAAGGAGAAATTTGCTGAAGAAGTAGCAGATGCCGTCGTGGAACAAAATATTTGTTTCAACTCCAACAAAATGTAAACAAACAAAACCACTACCGTTATAAAATATCGTATTTTGCTAAAAAAATTCAAAATTAATGAAATTTGACTCCCAAATTTCTTAAATGTCATACAAATTGGGGCAATTTTTCATTTTCAAAAATTGGGCCTAAATTTCGTAATGTAATTCGACCCCACATGCAAAAATTAATTTTGAACCCAAATTTTTGAGGTACTTTTTCATTCTTATTTTGGGGAATTGTTTCATTTTTCAAAAGGAAAAAATGTCCCAAAAGATGAAAATATGCCGCAAATTTTTTTCTTCTTTTTTGGGGGCCATTTTTTATTTCTCACTTTGGGTCAAATTTCTTGGGGCTTAATTTCATAGACCCCTTACCCATCAAAACAATATTATTACGAATTCAATACTTTATAGAACTGATTAAAATTTCTTATCTTATGTAAATGTGTATAAGAGCATGTGCGAATAACTAAAACCAGGGTTGGCAACAGATTCAAATGGTTAGTGATAATGGATAACGATATTAAAAATTATTTCGTTAGGTTATTTAAGGCTATTTGAGGAGGCCATCTGACGTTTTGAAGAAAATGAGTTTGTGATGATAAACGCTTCAGTCAACGCAAAATGTGGTGTCACAATTTGTAAACCATATAACATTTAAATAATTATACTTAAAATATTTATTTTCTACAAGTGTTGCGGGATGTATGTATGTATGTTGAATTCTCTCATGAACAAAACAATCTCAAAAATCGGAAAGATATTTTTTGAACTTAATGGTTTGTTTTAGCTTTCCTGAAAAATTGTAAATTTGTAGATAGCCTTTATTTAATATAAGCCATCGATATGCTTTTGAGAGAAAAAATAAAAAGTTGAGGGTTATTTCGTTAGAATATTTTAAGGATAGATAACGTTATTGTTAATTATTTCGTTAATTATATTTTAAGGTTAACATTTGTCCTTTGAAATGGTTATAAATCAGTAACGTTATTTTAAAGTTAGTGCTTGCCAACCATGACTAAAATCCAAGCATGTCTGCCTATAATGTGACTCTTTTGTGGTACTTGTGGATGTGGTTATAATGTTTTGTAACATACAAAAACAATAAAATATTGACATAGCACGCGCCTTTTTAGCCACCAGCTGAGATGACTGTGTCAGATTTTTTCCGCTTTTTTTTACTCTTTAGCCAAAGATTTGATTTTGTAGTTAAATATCTTGTGGTTTTTTAATATGTTCCTTTTTACTTAAAAAATATAATTCAGACAAAAAACAAAAAATGCTGTTGTAATGGTACTCAATAGATACATACGTAGACATGTTTGATGAAAATATGACTGGACGAATTTTAATAAAAAAATAGATAAGAAAAACATATTATTAGAAAAATTCCTAAAATATTTTAATTTTAATATCGAATAAAAGAAAAGAGCGGTTCCATACAAATGCAATGACGTACCTAAACTTAGCTTAGCGTGACTATTCTTACGAAAACTTTCCAACTCTACTAGTTGTGACTGTATTCTACGATATTCAATTAAACGGCTTTTTATTTTATTCGATTAATCGTGGATCAAATCAAATAAAATTTAAAAGTTAATCGATTAATCGAAAAAAATTTTACGTTAAATACTAAACATAACTTTTTTATATTTTTAATAAATAATTTTATTTAGAAAAGGAACAAAAATAATTTAGCAACTCTTCTAAATTCATAAAAAATAGAAAATGTAATAATTGAAATTATATTTTGTGAAAGTTTTTATTTTTTTGTGTCACATATTGAAATTTTATCGAAATCGCAGAGAACCATACAGCAGACCTTATACCCTCTCCTCTCGGATTAAAACAGTCCAGTCACCCACGGCTTTTAGCCCTAAAAGTGGAATAAAATTAGTTCAAAGCTTCTGTGCGCTATAACTCTTAAAGTAAAAGTTTTACAGATAAATACTAAATGGGAATGTCTACAGGCAATGAAGTGGCTTGCATTTTTCTCATACACGCTTTTGACGTATCAATGACGCGTCATGGTGATTTAAGTGGTTAAAATCAAAATTAGTATTTTACTACTTAAATCACTTTGACTTTAACCAATTAAATCACCATGACGCGTCATTGATACGTCAAAATTGTGTTTGAGAAAAATTCTAACCACGTTATTGCCTGTAGATATACGCATTTAGTATTCTTCCGTGAAACCTTTACTTTAAGAATTATAGCGCACAGGAGCTTTGAACTAATTTTAGTCCATTTTTATGGCTAAAATCCGCGGGTGAATGGCCTGTTTTAATCCGAGAGGATGAATTTTCATGGGGATATTATTTCTTACGCCTAATATACCGGAAAGTGCGTCGGAAGGTGAACAAATAACACTTGCACATATGGGTCCTCCTTTGAGCGCCAATTCTAAATAAGCACGAAATTAACTCTTAAACATATTTTAAGTTTTGACTTATTTCTGGCATTGAACCTAAATTTTAAACATTAATATCTTCAGAGACTTATAGGAGAATTCAATGACAAATATTTTTGCGCAACATTTTAACCCTCTAAATCTAATCTATTATGTGATGAAGAGTGTACTTATTTACAGATCTCCAAAACTAAATGGGAGACATTCAAAATCTAGTTTTGACACAAATTTTGATGTTTACCGCTTAAAACACCACTAACGGTCATGAGAGGGTTAAAAGTTTGTATTAAGAAAATGTTCGGCTTTTCATTGTGTAAACAACATCTATGTAAATTAATCACCAGAAGCTTCTAGTTTTGGAGTTATAGATGGGTAAATCCACGAACCTTTTTTATAGTAATTTTGTTGACATAAATATAAACGGCCTGGCCGCTTTACACCGGAGGAAACTAATGTTTTTTTCTTCTCAACCTATCCGAAAATGTGGGGGGAGCTGGAAAAATTACACTTTTGCACATATGGGTGCTCTACTGTACATTGGACCGTTCCACCTTACAGGCAAAAAAAAAAGTGCGCGGTACACCTTCGAATATAAAGTATTTTTCGAAATTTTTTATTTTTTGCCGAACCTTTTTTAATTTTTCGTTATATCTTCGGCATTAACAGTCAGATCTTAAAGTGTGATATATCGATTTTTTGACTCGACACTTTTATATTTATGTTATGCTATAAAGAAAAAATCCAATGAACAAAAATTTAAAAAGTGACCCCTAAGTTCGGCAACAAAACAAAAAATAAAAAAAATTCTGCTGGAATTTTCGAAAAACTTCCTTAGCAAATGTTTAATGATTTTTTGCGAGCTTTTATTTTCTAAAATTAGGGTGGTAGGAATTGAGATTTGGTGGGTAAATTCCAGCTGCGATACTTTAAGAATTAAAATTTGAAGTAAAAATATTTAGTAATAACAGAGGATAAAAATAGCATTGTTAAAATTTCGTTGATAATATTCTAATTGAGTTGTTAACATGTTTTTATTTGCTTAAATTCAATATAAATAGATCATCATCAAATATTAACCCATAAAGGCATAGGATACTGATGATGGGTCTGTAGCGGGACCCGAAAATACGTATTCTATCCTGCTGGCATTAAAGGATTTTTTAAATTTTTTTTCCTCTATAATTTACTTGTAGGATCTCAAATCAAACAAAAAAAAAACATTAATTTCTGTTATTTTTAAAAAGATTTCCTATCTCTTAACTACCCTGTTAAGTTAACTGAAGAAGCATAATGTGCTTAATTTTAAACACATTATTTCAAAACAACAGCTAAAACTGCAGTCAAAACATTGAAGACATAACGATAAAGCGCTTTTTTGTTTCTTGAAATAAACGACCGGAAATAGAATAAGGTTTGGTCCATGTAATAAGACATAGAAAATCAAACACACACAAAACGATTTTTTACAAATAAAGCTTTATATATGTACATGTAGTTGATATACCCTACACCATAATATGCTTTGTGATCAATTTTAAATTCTTTAAAATTCTGCAACCCATATCGCGAACCCATATTTTGCGGTCATGACCATACCCAACAAAAAAAAAATAAGAAGTAAGGCTTTCAAAACTATTTCCCTCATTGCTCCAAAATATCCGTCAGCGCACTTTTACTGTGAAAAAAGCACTGAAAAAAAGATCTTGAATTGCAGTGAACCTTTTGCACTTGTTTAACAAGAACTTTTATTGAAGAGAATAAGACACACGTAACGATATTGCAAAAAAGATACCAAAGCAGTAGAGAAAACACTGTAATTAATTATCTGGAAGTACTTCTTTTTTAACAGAATCACATGCACTCATAATATTTTATCGTTAAAAACATCCTAAAATACATATTAAATTAATTGAAAACACAATTAAAAAAGGACTACTGATTTTTCTTTATATTCAAACCATTTTGCTATCTATTTTCAAATACTGTTTAAACAATCCATAAAAGAAATAAAAATAATTGAAAAGTCTGTTAAAATAATCTTCCATTTTTAACTGACAAAAAGTAAAAAAAAAACGATTCTGTAGTTTGTTTTCTCATATTTGAAAGATTTTTTTGTTTGAATTTTTAAAACACTACACACTAGAGTGTCCCTTAAAAATAGATTAGTCATTACACCCCCCAGTTTTATTGGAAATGGTCCCAAATGGAAGAAATCGATTTTTTTTTTGGAAAACGTTAACCCGTGGTGAAAGTTGGACGAAAATGGCCCATTTTGGAAAAAAGTGTATTCCCAATAAACCAAAGAACGATATGATAGCGAAATCGCTATCACCTTAAATATCCGAAAATGATATCATATTCCAATAAGATCATAATATCGTTTTCGATAAGGTTTAATGATAAAGTATACTTAAAAATATTCATTATTTACAAAAATTCAAACAGTTTGCAGAAACAACTAAAATTTATATAAACTTACAATTTTTACTTCGTTTGGCTATTTATACTTCTTGTTATTGGACAATTATAGTTGGAAAATCTAGTTGAGTTCGACTTATCTTCTGAATATGAAGATTTCACTATCAATTTTTCATTATGGCTTCATTTCAGCTCATTTAAAAAAAATTCCGGTTTTGCTTTCATATATGATATCATTTTCGATATAGAAATCGCCTGGAATAACGATAGTGTTTCGAAGCTGGCGATTTTACTATCATTATTCCAGGGAATTTCGATAGCGAAAACGGTATCATAATTCCTTGGAAATATGATATCGTTACGAAAGGTACATTTTAGAACAAAAAATCTATCGTTTTCGTATCACAAGTGATTATCATATATGATAATAAATATCACCTAGGTGATATCGTTTCGATATCGTTTATTGGGTTATTATTAAAAATTCCCAAAATTCGAAATTTCGAAAAAAAATTATTTTTTATTCCATTTATTTATTTGATTTAGTCAAGATGATTCAGACATGGAATTTTGACTTCATCGGATATCATTAACCCACTTTAGCCTGGAATCCAAAACGACCCACGAATTTAATAAAAATGCAAAAATGTGTTATTTTTAAATTAATGTTAAAGATTTTTTAAAATGCCTAATTTGGAGATGTCGATTGCTATTTGTACCACATAATAGTTGATCATTGGCTATGTTTGTGTGTATGAGTAAAGAATTTCTTGTAATTTAAATTGAAATAATTTCGTATATAAACAAACTATTTTAACAAAAAAGAAAACCGAAAATATTTGATTTTTTGTTTTAAAACAGAAAACAACGAAATTATTTTTTCTGAAAATAGAAAACTAAAAATAGAACATTTGACTGAAAATATCCTACAGACGATACGTATTTTTTTGGGGTTTGTTTTTTATTGACTTATAAAAAAAGTTAAACAATATATAACCCAATCGGTTATGGAAAATATATTGTAAATATATGATTTTAGCATTAAGTTCTAATAGGAGGGTAGCACTCACACTTCAAAGTTATCCCAGTATTTTTTGAACTCTATTTCATCAATTGAAAGAAAAAAAATAATAGTAAAATAAAATAATAATAATAATTTTTTGCTGAACAACGGTATATTTTACATACTCTTCTACCCGCGTTATTATCAATTTTGATGAGAAATTTTTAATTTTTCTTGTTTTAACATGAACATTTTTGAAACTTTGCACTATTTTCTGGATCTCAGTAAAGTTGGCTGCCATATCGTTTTCGATTTCATCTACTGCGTTTTCCCCAATTACATTCATGAAAGTGCATTTAAAACAACATCTGGACATCCTGGACTACAACTAGAAAAACATTTTGTTGTCCCAACCGAATTTGACTCCTACCGAATCGCTCAGTTGCTGCAACTGGTAATTCGGTTTCTCAACCCTATTTCTGCTGTTCCAACTAAAATCGGATTTTGGCAACCGAAATACGGCTATGTCAACCGAAATGGGGTTGTAACAATCGAATTTTCGGTTGCAAAAACCTAATGATTCGGTTGGAACCAAATTCGGTTGGGACAACAAATTTTTTTTTGTAGGTGTAGGCGGAGAATACATAGAAACTAAAGCTACAAAGCGCACGTCTCAAAGTTTTGCAATATCACCAACTATTAAGATATTGGCTCATATGAATAAAAAATAGATATTACTAATAGGGGGAAATACAGGGTTTTTTAAGCAATTACTTCACAAATCTAGTCTGCTTGGGAGTAGACTAGAAATTTAATTTTTTAATTTTCCTTTACATTTCATACTATTCTACCAGCCAATTGGTAAATTTAGAGTTAAAAGCCATTTCTAAGCCCAAAGTAATTACTTCGAAGTAATAGCTAAGTTTTATTCATATGACCCATTGTTAGTAAGTAAATAATGTTCTTTTGACTACATACAAAAAACTAAAAGTAATTTCAATCAGGAAGACCTCCTATTCAATAAATTTTATCCTTGAAATTGCTCGTATCACGAATTAATAAATTTTCTTTAATTGAATAAATTTTCAATAAAATGCAATACATTTTATTAGTTTTATTTATCTTTTTGGGTATAAATTTGGCAAATTTTAGGCGTTTATTGTGAAAATTGGTACAATATAAATTTATTGAAAAATATTGGGCATCGCTACCTAGGACCTTTTGCCATCGGTTTCCGGTAACATTTTTGAGGCCAAGAACGAAGTGAAGCGTATTAGTGAGAGCATTCTGCATCTATCGAAATAAATGCTAGTCGGTTGGGGCAAGGTCTGAACTATAAGGCGGGTGAGGCAAAACTTCCCAACCACTATTTTCTAAATAGTTTTTAATCGGTCTTGCAACATGTGACCGAGCTTTATCATAATGGAATATTACGGCTTAATGTCTGGTCGCATATTCCAGGCGTTTTTCGGCCAATGCTCGCTTCAGACGAATCAATTGTGTTCGGTACAGTTCCCCTGTGATTGTCTGCCCTTTCAGCAGCTCGTAATAGACTTTTTTAGCTTTGACTTCCGTGCCAAAATCAACACTTCTGAACCACAGAAACCATCTCTCGCACTTTGGAACATATCCAGAACAAGCTTCGGTGAGCAATCGATGTGCTCCAGCTATACTTTCTTTCAAATTCAGGAAGTAAAGCAAAACTTCCCGCAAATGATGCTTTGCTGGCAGAAAATTCGACAACTTCGAAGCAAACAAAAACTTTGTTGTTGTACACTATTTCATTTAATGACTAACAAGGAAAGTATCTCAAGCGACAGTCTCCGATCTTAATGAAATTCGAATGTTTTGTAGAAAAAAAATTCTAAGGTTGGGGTGTCTGAGATTATCGGCCATCGCGGGCATTTAGTGGGTTAAAACTGGGATCAAAAATTACCCATTTTTTTGTTTTTTCTACTTATTTGTCATTAGATCCAAGGAAACTATACAAATTTGAATTTTCTATTTTAAAATTATTTTTACAGAACAGGAATGTGCTCTCAAAAAGAAAAAGTTTGATGCCCATATTGCCTATATTGGAATCATAGGGTTGCCACTGTAAGGTAAAATATAGGGTTTCGGGAAAAACCCGATAAAACGCGAAGTAGCCGGAATATCGAAAAACAAAAAAATACGGGTCCGCTTAAACTTATATACAGGGTGGCGCAAAAGTAATGCCATAATTGGAATGTGCTTTAATTTTTGCAAATGGCGTCAAATGTCATTGTGCTTTGACATCTATGTTGTAGACAGATAGAGAATTATTTGACAACAAGTAATGCAGCGATATACACCTGAAGAACATGGAATTATTGTTACTGCTTATTTGATCAATTTTCGGTCTGTTGTTTTAACGCAAAAATCATAAAATTATAATGAGCGACGAAGCCCATTTCCACTTAAGTGGTTATGTTAACAAACAAAATATGCATTTGTGGGGCACAGAAAACCCACATGAAATGCAAGAAGAGCCATTGCATCCCCTCAAAGTGACTGTTTGGTGATGTTTGGCGAGCAGCAATGCAAAATGCCGTAATATGGGCAAAAATGTTTATCAACTGGGGAGGTGGTCATTTGACCGATATAATTTTTGAACTTAATGTGATAAATTTTACTTCTTCAAATAAACTTTTCGTGATAACAGAACCAATTTTTCTTCATTTCTAACAAAATGGTAGGCATTTCACATTATTACATTACTTTTGCGCCACCCTGTATATTGTATGTGGTACGCATAGTTCGGAGACATGGCCAAAAATGTGCCCAAACTATGCTGTATATGAATCAGAAATGTCTTCATACTATGCGCTAGACCTAGGAAGGGTTTGAGGATAGTCCCCAAACTAGCGCATATTATCAAGACATTTCTGACTCATACATCATAGTTTGGGCACATTTTTGGCCACAATTTTTATGTAACTCGAAACATATAGGGTTAATTTTTATACTTTTGTCCAAAAAAGACCTACTAGGAAATTTACCGAATAACACGTTTCATGATTTTCGAAAAAATATCACTTAAATTTTATTAGACTATAATTATATTTACTTTTATTCAAAAAGTATTTAACCCTTAGTAATCGAGGGACAAAAAAGACCCATGAAACTTAATTTTAATTATGACTACAAGATTATGAACCTTTTAAATGGACAAAAAATCCACTTGATAAAAATTATTATTTTGTATAACTTGATGCATATAGGGTTAATGTTTTTACTTTTCACCAAAAATAGCCACTAGGAAATTTACAGAATAACATCCCTTCAGATTTTGTTTTAAATTCGCAATTATTTATAGTCCCAATCCGCATGCTAAAACCAAAAGCTATTTTAAATATCCCACATGTTGGAAAGGATTTCCACATTGTAGCGATCTCCTAATTTGCTTCTTCTCGATAGTAATAAACAAATTGAAGGAACCTAGTCATAAAAAGGACACAAACCCATTTCGAACCAATTCGTTTCTCATTACACGAATTATTCTGATTAACAAACTTTCAATTTATTATGGGACTAGAAGCTGTCTCTCTATCTATCTTTGGGGTATAGCAGAGTCGAGGGTTTAGTATCATACAATACGGTTGTTTTTGCATTTGGCTTGGTTGAGGCAATGACCCTCTAATCAATGATCCTCTAATTGTTGCTAGGAATACAACTTCATATAGAGTAAATCTTGTTCGTTTAAAAGTTGGTTATTTGATTCGGTTTTGGATTTTAGTAACTTGTCAGTGTTGACTGTTAGTTCATGCGCGAGTGACTGACTAAATGACTGACTTAAAATAAATGCAGCATTTGTTGATACATTGGTAGACAACATGCTTTGGACGATTCTTACGAATAAGTTTGGCAGTGCATTTCTTACTTGCAAGGAATTTCTCCTGAGTGGGGTTTACCTGATATCGTTTAACTATGTAACGAATAACGATCATGTGTTTCTTCCCATTTCTAATTTCTATAATATTTTTCACATTTTCGAACCGATTTCTCATTATGTAGCTTATTTCGAGAGAGAATAGTACAAGCTTTAAGATCATAAAAACTGTTTAAGTTAATTCGGTCTCACAGCGCAATAGGGTGAATTAATTTAGACCCAATTTTTAGAATTGGGTGTATAACTTAAAAATGCGGAATTTCTAGCAAATTTTGGGCGTACAATATAAATTTTTTTCAAAATTGGCCATCGTTAGCCTTTTCCCACCTTTCTGGCACCACATGGATTCCGCGTCAAAAGAACTGCTCATTTTCTGAGGCGAAGAATGAATTAAGCCAATTTCGGATACCCTGTTTTGAAGTAAAGCGTATTCCAATGAGAGCGTTCTGCATCGATCGAAACAAATAAATGGTAGTCGGACGGTTCCGATGCTCCCTTCAAACGAATCAATTGTATTCGGCACAAGTCTCCTGTGATCGTCTGGCCCGATTTCAGCAGCTCATAATAGATGAGACCCTTCTGGTCCCACCAAATATAGAGTATTATCTTGGCGTCATGGATATTCGGCTTTGGCTTCGATTTGGCTGGTTTGTCGGGCTTCGCAAACGCTTTGTGCGCTTTGGGTTGACACTAGTGCTTATGACGTTAAAGCAGTATTTCGGACATGCGAAATCGTCTTTCAACATCTTTCGGTTTCAACTCTTGCGGTACCAAATTTCCTTGCTTCTGGATAAATCCTGGTGCTTGAAAATGTTTTGAAATTGCTGCTTGAGTGACTTCCAATAATTTTGCAAGTTCTTCTTAAGTGTGACAACAATCTTAAGAGTAATGCCTCCAATTCTATATTATTTTATATTTTTATACTTTTTTAATTTTTTTCCCAAACTATGTAATTAACCCAGTGTAGAAACGGTATTGACATATCATTATGTTTTGGACTACCAGTAATGACACCCACTTACCTTCTACATTATTTTAAAACATATAATAATGAGTTACTAATAATGACTTATTTTTATCATTATTTCAAATAGAAAATAATTTTCTAGATTTTTTTGTAAATTTTTTGAAATCTATTTTTAGACTCAATATTTTTTAAACACTGGTAAGGATAAATGTAACCACATATTTCTTGATTTTTTGTATGTTGGCGAGTAAGTTACTTGTGTGCAGCAGGTCAATTATGTTTTTATCTATTAAATATTACATATGTCGATGTAGCTCAGATGGTAGAGCTATTGACTGGCAATCTGTAGACCCAGGTTCGATTCCGGCACCAGCAATTTTTATTAAAAAAAAGAAATACAATAAAAAATATTTTTTTTTATATAATTTATTTTTTTGAAAATATATTTTCAGACTCATTATTTTTGTCAGTACTGGTAAGCAAATAGGTAACGATATATTTTTTGATTTTTCGTATGTTGGCGTGTAACCATAACTCATTATTTTTCGCGACATCGTCATATAAAGGTAATTAGAAATGTAATAACAAAAGTAACTAGTTACCATTACCAAGTATGTAGTTACATAACCACATATCTGGTAATGATTTTCTACACTGGGAATCTTTTAAAATTCCCATATAATAATCATAAGATGTAAATCTTGTTGTATGGGATAGTCAAATAAATAAATAAATAAATCAAATCAAAACTTCCAGCCAATTATGCTTTGTTGGCATAAAATACGATATTTTCGAAGCAAAAAAACATTGTTGTTTACACTATTTCGTTCAATGACTAAGTGAGAAAAAGTGACAGATGTTTTCCCTCCAAAATGGCATATAAGTTACTAAAGACACAAACCATGTGTCAAAGATACGCCATCTGTTATGAATCCCGAAGTTTTAAGTAATACACTAATAATTTTTGTTGCTTACGTATTATGTTGAATGTTGTTGAACATACGGTTTCATAAATTTGGCGGGCGTGATCCAACTCTTCAAATTTTTGAATATACAAACATATTAAGAATTGATTTATTCCATTTCTTAAAGGACGTTAATATAAAATGCATAGTTTTTAAGGATTAACAAAAAATTTATTAAATGTTTGAATTTCATTTTGTGGTGGTGGCACTTATAGAAATATGACATTTAAAGTAGGTGACAATTAAGAACTTTTAGTGTACTCCGATAAAGAAGTTTCATTATAAAACTTGTTCACAAAAAGATAATTTATAATTATAATTTTTTTTATTTAAATTTAAGAAATTTTTCGTTAAGTTTACGAAGAAATGTGTTACTATTTTAATAAAACTTTTCATTGTTTTTCGTCGAGTCAAATTTATGTAGATTTCATATATTTTTAAATAGAAGGAGTTGGGAAATATATTTTTTCATAAATTTTCTGTAAAAATGGCCGGGTGGACAAGCACGAATCCAACAATAAATATCGTCGACTTGCCTGCAAGTAGTGCTATGTGTTTTCTAAGATCTTTTCAGGAGAGCCAAAAAACTGATTTATATTATTGTTTTAAGATATTTTATTGACATCATATGCCTTTATGATTCACGACCTCATTTATCATCATTAAGGCATATGATGTCAATAAAATATATTAAAACGATAATATAAATCCTTTTTTCGTTCTTCTGAAAACTTCCTAACCCTCTAAGACTCTTGCGGTTTTTTGCAATGCAACTTATACGATGTGTTCGGCACAAAAAATAAACTATAATTTCTTCTACAATATTTTGTTTCGTTGTCCACTTTAGGGTATATGGCCCAAAATAGGTTAGAGTGAATCTTGAAAACTAATATAAAAATATTAGTAGGTTAAAGATTAAATTCCTCCTTGCAGCAAGATATAACTACAGTCAAAAAATTATATTTTTCGTGCTGCTACTTAAAAAGAATTAGCGATTTTCGTTTTTCGGCAAACGCAAAATTGAGCGAAAACATACCTTGCTTCAGTATATATTGTTCAAATTAAAATGCTTTTCTACACTGATAGAATTTTCGTTCATACTATTAATGAATCGATTTCATTAATCTGAATTCACTGATTTAATGAAAAAATTTCATTGAGTTAATGAAAAATTCATTAATTTAATGAATTTTTTCATTATATATTTTCAACTAACCCGTAAGATATGCTATAATTTTTATAAGGGTTTTGAATTTGCTAATTACTAAAATAGATATATGTTCCAGTAATGAACGCTAGGATTGCAAACTGAAATTATTTAAATATAAAAGTCCAAATAATGACATCATTTTGTTTTGGCTATTTAGATCAATCAGTAACGCGATAATGTTTACATTCTGGTGATTGCGGGTTCAAGTCGAATTCAGGGAGATGTCAAAAACGTTATAAAAACGAAAAAGAAATATATGTACAAATAAAAATTAATAAAATAAAAATAAATAAAAAAAAGTAAAGCAAAAAAAATATATTTTTTTGAATTAGTTTTCATTTAATGAATATGTTTCATTGATCTAATGAACGCGTTCTTTGGGGACTTTTCAATGAAAAAAATCATTAGATTAATGAACAAATTCATTAATACTATGCACAAAATTCTATCAGTGTACCAATACTAAGTGTATTCTTTTTACCAAATTTCATAAACATCCGTCTATTAGTTTTCAAGTTGATACGATGTCCTTTAAAGGTATCCTCATAGAACCCTGCGTGTCCTTGGACCAAACTAACGACTGATTATAAAAGTTAAAGCTTCAGTCTTGCTTTGAGTTCATTAGCAAACATTTTTAGTGAACTTAAATATGCTTTTCAGATTTTTGAAAATTGTGTTATACTGAATTTAGACTGAGCAAAAACCACTTGGTTTTTGTACAAAACTAAATTACAAAAGCCAAGTCATTTACACTGGTTGTTTAGTTTTTCTTTGTCACATCACTTTTTTATTACACACTTTTCTTTATTTTTTTATTGTTAGATTAATATAAAAAAATTGTTAATACATTTAACAATTAATAACAACACACAATTTCAAACTATAACAGAAATATTCTTAAAAAATTAAAAAATATTTTTTTGACACTTGCTTTACTTCTATATTCGTCGCAACAGGGTGTATCGAAAATTAATTATAAATGATACCGGATGTATTTTAAAAAATGCACATTTCATATATTTTTAATTGGTTGTTGGCAAAAACCAGGTAGAACCTGGTTTTCAGTTTATATGAAAATTGTATAGAAAAACTAAATTAATTTTGTAGTTTTCGGCTCAAAACCTAAAAATATCCAAAAACTACTAGTTTTTGCCCAGTCTAAATACACTATTAGTTTTAAAATAATAATTTTTGAGATCTTATGAAATCATACATGGGAATTTTTCATTACCATTGAATTTGCATTACCATTAGTTCATACCAATGACAATGAAAAAAATTTCATTACCATTTAATGGTAATGAAATATTTTTCATTAGAAAAATCATTACTAATGGTAATGAAATTACACTAATGTATAAAAAAAACTAATTACAATTGACTAAAAACCATTTGTTTACAAAAAAAATTCAGACAAATGAAAACGAACAACTGGTTTGGCCAGGGAAGTTATAAAACATAATTTATTAAGGAGGATCCATTTAATTCCGTTGAACTTTACCTGGATACAAATAACAATGGAATGGAAAGTAATATTTAATTTCAAATGAGCATGAGCCTGAATGAGGATATTCCATCTTCGATTTCAGCGAGTTTTACTCCATTTTTACGTTTTTCTGTCAATGGCAATTATATTTTTTAATTTATTCATTACCAATGGTAATGCAATTTAAAATCATTGTCATTAATCAATGAAATTAAATTTTAGAATCATTACCATTAATTAAAAAAATGATAATGAAAATAATTTCATTACAATTGATATCAATGTAATGGTAATGAAATCATCAATTAATTAGTCCACCTAATTAATTAGTCCCATGTATGTATGAAATATTAATTTTGACACTTTCTGGCTTCCAAACCGTACACTACATACGAAAAATTTCTTCTTAAAAGATTTAGGGAATTATGTTTTGTATCGGAATTGCTTCGGTTATAATTATAAATTACATATCTGACGCATATATGGGCAATTTTATGATACCTGCCATGAGGCATTCTTTCCCGTTAGAGGGTTAAAAAATACATAGCAATACTTGCAGGCCAGAGCTTTGAAGAATTAATTCTTTTTTGATTGAATTCACTACCAATCGAATTCAATTTTCTCTAGAATTGAATGAATTCCTTTCTTAAGTAATTCACTGAATTCGTTCAACTGAACGCGTTCATCAAACAATAAATTCAAAGAATTAATTCCATTGCAATAGTTCTCTTTATTAAATCAAATGCATTAATTCACTGGTGAACGCGTTCAATTTTATAAATCGAATGAAAAAAAAGTGAATTAATTCCTTACTGAATTAATTAATTCCTTACTGAATTAATTCACCACAGAATTCGTTCAATTTCATTTTCGTTCAGTGAATTAAAAAAAATAAAATTACGTTCAGTGAATTAAACAAGAAAAAAAATACGTTCACTGAATTGAAAAAAAATTACGTTCACTTAATCGAAAAACAAAAATTACGTTCGCTGAATTCAAAGTCTTTTTTCTGCCGTTCAGTAGAAGAAAACATTGTACTGTAAAAACGTATAAATGAAATACGTCATAGTCAAGCATCTACATTTTACTGGGAAGCATAAGATTGAAAAATTAATAGTTAGAAGAATATTCTAACTAAATATATGAAAATATAGAAAGTCCGAAAAAACAATTTTTGTATTTTTAATGCAAAAATTAAGATAATTGTTATTAATAGTTATATATTTTCCAAATTCATCTCTATCTGTAAAGTTTTTATTTTTAATTGTAAAAGTCTTTATTTTTTAATCGGTTTTTTTTACTAGCAAACGCTGTAAAATTGCTTAGATGCAAATTTTATTTGTAAATAAATGTTTTCTTCTAATGAACGGCAGAAAATAGGCTTTGAGTTCAATGAACGTATTTTTTGTTTTTTTAATTCAGTGAACGTATTTTTTTTTTAATTCACTGAACGTAATTTTATTTTTGTTTAATTCACTGAACGAAAATGAAATTGAACGAATTCAGTGGTGAATTAATTCAGTAAGGAATTAATTCACTTTTTATCCGTTCGATTTATAAAATTGAACGCGTTCACAAGTGAATTAATTCTTTTGATTTATTAAAAAGAACTATAGCAATTGAATTAATTCGTAACAAAATAAATCGAACTAAAACAAATATGAATTAATTCCATTCAATATATGGGGCTTTGTGAATTATTTCATCGAATTTTTAATTCAGAATTGAAAAATTGAATTAAGGAATTAATTCTTCAAAGCTCTGTTGCAGGCAAGCCAAAGATATGCAAATTTACCAGCAGTTTAATTTCGGTCGTGAAAGAGTTAAATAACTCTGAACACCACTCCATCCACCCCTCCAATGTCTTAAGTGTTCAAAGAACTATGGAAATTTGTAAAAACAGAGACAACCCTTCCAATATCGGACAGCTCTTCTAATATGGGATACCTGATTTTACGTCCTCTATTACACATCTAGTTTTTATAGTAAACGAAAAGAACTAACTCACCGGCAGACCTTCCTTGTGGGATTCTTGTTGTTGTTTAATTTTGTTGGGCCATCGTCATCATCATGTGCGTTTTCTGTGATTTTTGTCTGTCTGTCTGACAGACTGTTTGTCTCTTTTTCTTAAGATGATGCTGTTACATAGAGGCTTAACCTTTTTAGTAAACCGTAAACTTTTGCAATAACAACAAGAATCATCAACATCGTAATCGCATATAGAAAAAAAGAAAAAAACACAGAGAAAAACATTACATGACTTTTTGTGTGTTCATATCTTTAAGTTGATTCATAAACTACAACAAAACACTAACCAACAAAAATAAAAACCACTGTGACACAGCCAGTGCTGCCAGATAAAAGGGGTTATTTCGAGAAGTTAATCCAATTATAAACCAAATTTCATCATTTAAAGTTTTATTGAAGACTTATATTTTACAAAATTTGGAAGAGCTTCTGCCGTAAAATGTATTGTCACAATTAATATCATTAAATACTTTTAATTGAAACATTGTTTCTTATTTTATTATTTTTTTTTCTATTCTTTATTAATTATATAATTTTATATTTTTGAAGTATTTCTTCTTTAAAAAGTTTTAAACTGTAATTTATTTCGCCAACTCGCCTCTATAATGCCATAATGGCGCTAAGGCATAATAACTGTATTTTATAACTAAATATGAATAAAGTTGTTTAATAAAAAAAAAAAAAATTTTGTTTTTCTAGTGGAAAATTTTTATTCAAATTTTAAAGGCCTTAAATAGTAATCAAAATTCTGGAAATGATGTTTTTTATATAATTAGAAATCCACAATCACAATAAACACAAAATGTCACTTTTCACAAGAATTTGTATAAAAACATTTTTTTTTATATGGAGTACGTTGTTAGCGTGCCTTAAAGTTTATTTCATTCCAGTTTGTGTAAAAGCAGACCTGGCAATATAAGTCAATTCACAAAATCCAGTAAAAAGTTTACCGCATCAGCTTCTTCTACCATTTTAGCAATAAATAACTCAAAATCCCGGTGCTTCGTTAATGGCAGTTTTACATATCGGATATAAGCTGCATTTATTCTCTAAGGTTGTTTTTTTACTTAATAAATTTGTTTGACTCTTTGGTAGAGTATTTTTCAAAGCTAAGTTTCAGATTTCTGGCTCAAAGGGTTTTCAGAGGTAATTAAAGGGTTTCATTACCCCTTTTTGCCCTTCCCATAAAAATTTCAAAATATATATGGTTCTAAAAAACTTTTTTTTTAATTTATCGGTTTATTTTTCAAAGATTTAGATTTTCAAAATGGCGGATCCAAAGTAGAGTTTTTATCCTACAACACTATGTGGAAAGCGTATAAGTTTTTACTGATATTTGTAACCAAAAAAAAAAAAACGAGTAAAAAGGTTAAAGTCGGGCATGCCGACTATACAATACCCTACACCAGTCTGGTTAAAAGCCAATGGGTTAAAATGGGGCTTGTGTCAAAATTTTCTATAATGTGAGTCAGCGCACCAAATTTCATTAAAATATCTATATTTGCGACTTGCAGTTTGTAACCAAGCCAATTTTGGGGGGACCCTTATATGGGCACTAGGTCTAAACATGGACCGATGTTAACCAAAATCAGTAGGCTTCGTCCTTGGGCTGATATAAATCGGTGTAGCAAATTTCATCAAAATATCTTAATATTTCCGATCTGCACCGTATAAACATTATAATTTTGGTAGAACCCTTATATGGGCACTAGGTCTAAACATGGACCGATGTTCACCAAAATCAATAGGCTGCGTTATTGGGCCAATATAGGTCTGTGCACCAAATTTCATCAACATATCTTAATATTTGCGACCTACAGCGTATAAACAGTATAATTTTGGTAGGACCCTTATATGGGCACTAGGTCTAAACATGGACCGATGTTCACCAAAATCAATAGGCCTGTAGAGTGCGCACAAGAATGCATGGACAGACAGACAGACGGACGGACGGACAGACGGACATCGTTAAATCGAAATAAAAAAAAATTCTGAGCCGATCGGTATACTATAAGGTGGGTCTAGGACCAATATTTTTTGGTGTTACAAACATCAGCACAAACTTATAATACCCTGACCACATAGTGGTGTAGGGTATAATTACCACATAGTGGTGTAAGGTATAATTACAAACATCAGCACAAACTTATAATACCCTGACCACATAGTGGTGTAGGGTATAACAACTACAGGTCGCAAATCTAAAGGTAGTTGCATGAAATTTGGTATATATGTTTCATCAATTTTATTTTTGAACTAGTGTTTTCTTTTAGTTAACTAGTTCATTCGAGAAATTTTTTCAATTGTTCATACACTAATATAAAAGTCTTTAATTACACTGTGAGACAAATGGTAGGGGTCAGTGATCGGGAAGGGTTCAAACTACCGGGGAAAGTTATATTGGTAAAAAAGAAGTTATACGTGTCCCGGCGTTTCACTGGGTCACCCCAGGGAATCGAGATATATCGATTTGACCTTTGGTGGTCTTTTTTTTGACATAACTCGAGAACAACTAGTCCGATTTTGCTCAAACAATTTTAAAAAAATTAAAAATTACAATTCCTTTAATCTGTTCATATAACGTTTTTCTATATACTCAACAGTTTTGCCGGTAAAAATAAATGTATGAAGAAAAAAATATTTTTTGCCTAAAATATTAAAAAAAAGTAATAAACAAAAGGTTATTGATTTTTATGGTAGCGGTAACAAACATTTATTTTTACCGACAAAACTGTTGAGTATATAGAAAAACGTTATATGAACAGATTAAAGGAATTGTAATTTTTAATTTTTTTAAAATTGTTTGAGCAAAATCGGACTAGTGGTTCTCGAGTTATGTCAAAAAAAAGATATATCTCGATTCCTAGGGTTGACCCAGCGAAACGTCGGGACACGTATAACTTGTTTTTGACCGATATAACATTTCCCGTTGGTTTCATCCCATCCCGATTTTGACTGTCGCATAGTGTTATTTTTCCTGAAAAAAAGGTGAACTCAGCAGAATCTATCTGCAAAACATTAGAAAGGTGTCATCAGCAAGAAAAAATCTGTTAAGTTTACAAAATTTCACCTATATTTTAGTTAATCGAAAATGACAACTTACTGGGTATTCAATTAATCGGCTTTTTATTTTAATCGATTAATCGTGCAAATAATTATTCGGGTTTTTTTCTTAGCCGGTTAATCGATCAAAATTTTAAAATTAATCGATTAATCAAAAAAATTTTATGTAAAATAATATACATACACTTGTTGTGTTTTTAATAAATTTATGTAATAGTGTATTTATACCAGGCAGAAACTAGTAGTTTTTGCCCATTTGTAGTTTTTGAGCCGAAAACTACAAAATTAATTTAGTTTTTCCATATAATTTTCATACAAACTGAAAACCAGATTCTACCTGGTTTTCGCCAAAAACCAACTAAAAATATCTGAAATGTGCATTTTTGATACACCCGGTATCATTTATAGTTAACTTTCGATGCACCCTGTTACAACGAATATAGAAGTAAAGCAAGTGTCAAAAAAATATTTTTTAGTTTTTTAAGAATATTTCTATTTTAGTTTGAAATTGTGTGTTGTTATTAATTTTTAAATGTATTAATAATTTTTTTGCATTAATTTAACAATAAAAAAAGAAAGAAAAATGTGTAATAAAAAAGTGAAGTGACAAAGAAAAACTAAATTACTAGTGTAAATGACTTGGTTTATGTAATGTAGTTTTGTACAAAAACCAGCTGGTTTTTGCTTAGTCTAAATTCAGTATAAAACTTTTTTGAAATTCATAAAAATTTTAAAAATCGTAATAATTGTGATCAGATTTAGTCATTATTTTTTCTGTCCCCTCTTTCACATATTAAAATTTTATTCAAATCGGGGAGAACCATACCGATTTAAAGAGTTAAAGAAGAATATAAGACCCCGTACATTAATTTGTATCTCTTTCATATGCATTGAATACATAAAAAACGTAAATATAGGGAGGAATTCTGCTGCGAATTGATTTTCCCTCTACGTTTCCATCCCTTTATTTTATTTTATTAATTCAGAGTAGTGAACACAAGCTTTACTACATTGAGCATTAATTATAATTAATAATTATGAAAATCATTAATTACAATAATTATTAATGCTTTCGTTTAATATCAACGTTTAAAAAGTCCTAAAAAAATAATTTAAAATTTATAACACTACTTTACTGGATAAGTTACAATTAGTACATCGCAAACAATTACAAATTTTTTTTTTATTTTCTTAATGCGGATACAATTCTACACTGCAGAAAGCAGTCGATTATTTGCTAGCAAATTTTTTTTTGTTTATTGTAGCAGCAGAGACCGTTGTTTGTATTCAACTCAATTAAATTTAAAAAAAATAAACTTTTGAATATACAATATAACAATTTCTTTACTGCTTTGCGTCTACTAATATTCAGCAAAATTTTTTTTGCCAATATTAGCAAGGTAAATTTGCAATTCAATTAAACAAAATTTAGCTCAAGTATTACTAAAATGTAATATATTTAATAGTTGCATTTTTGCTGTTCTTATCTTACTAATATTAAGGAAAAAGGATTTACTAATTTCAAAAGCTTTCTATGCAGGTCCCCTTTTAACTAATTTTGATTACTTTTTTTGTTTACCGAAAAGGACAGTTGAAATTTAACTTATTCGGGAACTCAAGAGAGTTCCGAACTTTTCCGAAAATTTGGAAAATTTAACGAATTAATTAATTTTAAATAATTTTGAAAATTAACACTCAAAATTAAAGTACTGACTGAGGGTTTTCAGTATTGTGTTAAATGAAGATAACTAAAATCTTTGCTTAAATCAGTGTTTCAACTAAAATTTTGTTAAAAATTCTACTGACGTATTATTTTAAGTGTAATATATAATTAACCACTCTTAATTGTAATATTTAAAAAGTTTCAAAAACCTTACCTTTTTGCGATCTTACAGATATTTTTTATAAAATTTTCGGCATCTGACTATTTTATAAAAAAACATTTTTATATTCAAATTTTCTTTCAATCTTCATTAGTATTAGGCAATTAGTAAAAAAAAATTGTCTTAATTTTGCTGCTGAATTATGACATAAAAGGTCTGTTCCTTTATGTTACCGCGGGATACATTCAAAGCGTTCCCGTACTCGAAAATTGGGTAAATGAGAGCCCTCAAAAGAGAACATTTGTGTTTCTCTTTTTACTATTAACTTAGGAAAATTGTGAAAGGGACAGCTGGTGGAATGATAAATAAATAACACCATTGTGAAAAGTTTTAAATTTTAATTAAGCAACGAAATACGCAAAATAAAACTTATATATATGTATAATGCAAAAAATATGTGTATCTGTGCGATTTTTCTGCGGAGGACTAGAAAAATGATTTTGTACGTTCACGTACTTTTGGGCAATTTTGTAATTTAGAGAGGATTTTATGCTTAATCTCATTTTACCGAACGTCACACAAAAAGTAAAGGAGCACACTTAACTTAATATCACATTTTTGTAACGGTTATAAATTTTTTCTGTGTAGATAATTTTATAAGTTAAAAAAAAACGGGAAAAATTATACAAAAAAATTAAAAAAGCCCTCCCCCGAAACAATTCTTAGCTACGTGCTTGGCTAATATCATATTAGAATTTGGACTTGAGGTAAAACAATATTCTAACTAAATATGTGTATGATTATGATATATGTATGTTATTTTTATTACATAAAATAGGTTTTTCACCTTTTGTATTTAAAATTAGATTTTTTTTTGACAATTTCTGTGTCGCAGAATACTTTTATAAATATGAAAATTTGCCATTTTTCCCCTCACTAATTTTCAGTATATAAAAAAATTTTCCCGACCAGAATTTCTTTTATTACAAAACCTGAATCGTGTCCAAGATTTAGTTTTTATCTCATTTAAGGTATTTATTTCTAATAATTTATTTTGACAAATGTAAAAGTTAAAGAAGTATGGAACATTGTACACATAAAACTGTAAATGTAGAGAGAAAATCTATTGAAAATAGATTTCATTTCTAACTTTATATTTCGCTAATCCAGGCTTAATAATGTTCAGTTAATTCGAGAACCTTTGCAAAGTTTAATTTTTGATTGAGAATCTGTGGAAATTTATACATAACATACATATGTGGGCATAAAATAAAATTAGTCTGGCAAAGCTGAACACATCAGCAAAACAAAAAAAACCATAATCAAAATGCATGTAATGCAATGCTCAAAAACTTTACAACAACCAACAAACTAAGGTGCATCTTAAAGTGCATTTTATTTAACCAACATTCACAACCCATAAGCCACATAGAGACTTCCTTTACTCTTCCTCAATAAACAAAACAACAGCAACAAAAAGAAAGATACCAACAAAAATAGTTTCGCGGTTTTTTTATCATTTTATTTTTCCATAAAACCTCAAAATGTGTGTGTTTTTTTTAGAAAAACTAAAAATGATTCATTTAAATAATTGTGCGTAAAAATATAATTTTTTTTGCTCGTTTTATGTTTGTCTTTAAACTTCTTTTGTGGTAAAAATTGGCAGCCGTTCTGTATTGAGCACAGTAAAAAAAAAATGTCTAGTTAAAATTAAGTCAGTCAATTTTTAGTGTTTTAAGATCATAAAAATTATAATTTTTAAATAGAAAACCGTTAAAAGGACAAAAGATTTCAAAATTCCTGACCGCATTTAAGAGAAAGGATTCAATTTATTTAAAAATAATTTAAAGTTTTGGCCATTAGCTCCGTGGCTAAATATAAATATTAATAAATATGAATTTGATGAGCTGAATGTTAGAGACCATAGATTTAAGCCGTCCCAAATTAAAGGCGCCGACAGCGTCTAAGTCCAAAAATAACAATAACAATTTACCCAACACAAGGCTTTACAAAATAACCCACTTAATTTATATAAGAAACAAATTAAGGCGCAATTTACACTACAACCAAAAACTACCCAGTCAGAAATCGCCAGTGGTACAAAAAAACAAGCACTGGCATACCACTGGGTAACCACGGTGTTAAAAATAAATGACTGGCAGAACACTCATTTGGGACGCTTTGCCAGCGTTTGCAAAAACCGTTTTACCAGTATTTGTTTTACAAAAACTTCGGTGGTTTATAAAAAAACCACTGGCAAAGAATTGGCTTAGAGTGATATGCCAAGGTTTGCAACCAGCGGTTATCCAGTGCTACCTAGACAATGTTACCAGACGTACAAAAATCAATTCACTGGTAGACCAATGATTTTATAAAAATGCTGCCGCTTCGTTAAAAAATGTTTGTAGTCAGGAGGTTCCGAGTTCAAATCCGGTTGCAAGCAAAAAAATTTTTTGGATTTTTTTAATTTAAAATTTTTTTGTTTGTGGGAAAGCTCTTTCAAGACCAACTTTTTTTTTGCCCTCCCAACACTGGCATACTAGTTACAAAAAATTGTTTGCCAGTACTAGCATTTTAGCACAGCCAGTAGTTGCCCAGCTATTATCACTCATTTATGTGTTTAGCTATCAAATATTAATATGTCTCGTTAGCTCAGTGGGTAGAGCAACAGTCTGCCAATCTGACGGCCTGGGTTCAAATCACGGCAGGACCAAAAAAAAATACATATGAACTTTTTTTAAATTTTAGTTTGGAAAATATATTTCCAGACCACCTATTTATTGGTTTTGCCAGCGTTTTGCCAACGTTTAAAAATTTTGTTCCTCCAGTGCTTTTCCGGCGCTTTTTTAACAGCCGGTCCTTTTGTCTAATGATGTTATCATTTTGGTAATGGGAAAGCACTTTTTCCAGTACTTGTACCACCTGTTAAAGTGCTTTGCCACCGCTTTCCCGTTTGTATTTTTCTCACTGGGTAAATGTTATAGTTATTCCCTACACCACTACGTAGACAGGATATAATAAGTTTGTGCTTATGTTTGTGGCACCAAAAAATATTGTACATAGTCCCACCTTTTTGTATACCGATCGATTAAAGGCAAACATACACGTTCAATATTATTGATCAATGTTTTTAAAATCAACCAATCAGAACAAAGTATTTAAAAATAAAATGTTCTGATTGGTGGATTTTTGAAAAATTTATCAATAATATTGAACGTGTATGCCCTACTTAAATGGCTTTTGCCATCCAACGGGCGCGATGATAGGCTACAGGAATGCGAAACGAAACATTGTGGGAAGGAACTTTTTCTAAAAATATTAAGCATAAATTGATGAATTCTAAATAATCATATCTAGGCTGTATTTCGGGTAACTGAAGATGCAATTCAGAAACTTCTTTTTCGAAGTCTTTTACTATTTACCGAATCATCTGTAGCCTTTACATTTATTTATACTGATCTGTGACCGGCCAATAGATCAGCCTAGGCATTTGAAACCTTCTGAAAATATCAGGTTGGGGACCAATAGTAGGTCGAAAGACGGCACGCGCCTTTCATTCGGCTGTTGTGTCAAAACACATACCTACAATATTATTTTCAATATCCCATTCTTCTAGGCTATGGCTAACAGCTTCTGCCTGACTGCTACCTGTGCTATTCTCTAATGCAGGGACCCCCAGTTGCTAACTGGCATTGCCAACCGTTCAGCACATTCCTTTTGGAGGAGTTTTGGTAAAAGTTTTCATCCCAATGAACAACAGTCCCCTCCATGTCCGATTTTTTAAACCTCTTCTTGATTTTCTGTAGCCTTTGATGTCGAAAGGATATTCTGCGCACAGCATTTCATTCAGATATATTGCAACTATCTAACAAAATTAATAACTTTTCCGTTATAACTTCTTTATATCCGCGACTGTATTTCCTTTTTTTTTACCTCGTTGTGTATGATTAGATTTTTCCATGATCGGTAAATACATCGTCCGAGGCCATTTCTTCTACTTCCGATTCAGAAGAGAATGCGACCTCTTCCAAATTTTCTGTTGCAGTGAAAAAAGGAAAGAAAATTTGAGAATTTTGGGAGGAAAATAAGTGCCAACCAATAAAAGTATATTAACAACATCATTTTAAAGGGCATATTTGAAGGGTTGTCAAAAATTCAATTAACAATATTTTTTATTTAAAAACAATGTTATTGTAGTATTTTTAAAAAATATCAGTTTTATATTTCCCCACCCAAAATCGCCAGAGTTGCCACTTCATTACTTTTCTTGCTTCTCTTCTTTCTTCAGCTAGAGCTGTCTTCAGATCTACACCTTTCATATGGCTCGAACGTCCTTTCATTATCTAATGCAGGGGTGGCAACACTTTTTTCGCTGCGTGCCAGAAATGGACAAATTTTTTTTGTAAAAATTTCTCACGTGCGACCTTAATTTTGGTTGTCTTTTAAAAGTCGTTTTTTAAAAATTTTGAAAATTTGGGAAATTTATTTTAAAAATATCATCGCAGATGTACATAGGTATTTATCAGCGCTACGAATAACCCCCATGAAATAACCCCCAAAAAGAAAAAGTAATTAACATCCACGAAACGACGTAAAAATTTTGACGGTTAATTTTTGGGGGTTTATTTAATCTATAAATATTGAGATTAATTCATTTGAACATTATTGGTTATTCAATTTTTAGTGGTTATTTCATATTGCTAAAAAAGTTAAATTATTGTGCGCCATTATTTATTTAAGTACTTAAGAAACTAGTTGAAAAATGTGCTTCGGGCAGAAATTTGATTTTGTTAAAATAAATCGCGCAGTTTTTATCATCATAATAATGAATAAAAAGCGAATATTATGGATTTGAACAGAGAATCTTCTATTTCAGATGAAATGGCTCTGCGAAACACGATCAATTTCGAATGCTAACAAAGGGGGTTATTTCATTATGAAACTTATTTTCAGTCTTTATTTCATTGAGAGTTATTTCGTAACACCTATTTAAAAAAAAAACTTTTTTAGATCCAATTTTATTGCAAGTTGTTTTCCATTTTTGTGCAAGTTTCTGGTGCTTTTTATTTCTCTGATTATGAGGCATTTTCTCTTCGAAACATTTCAACTTCTTTCATTCTAGAATTTTCCCAAAATTTTCTGATAATCCAATTTGCGAATTCTGTATTAACAATATTACTTTAAATAAAAAATGGTGCAATACAGAGTTTTATTCATTTTAAAAGACGATTACAAGCTCTATGAAAAATTTCACCATTATGAAGTTAAATCACACATTTTTGTAGCGAAATTTAACATTTAACTGACTTTTTGCTGGTCTTCTAATAGTTTAAAATTTTTGAAAATATCCAACAAAACGTCGCGTGTCGCCTAAAATCCATGCGCGTGCCATTACTGACACGCGTGTCATAGTTTTGCCAGCCCTGATCTAATATATAAAAAACTCAATGTCTTTCTGGTGAAATGTTATTTTCCACTGCTACATAAAACAAATCAGGCATTGTGGATGTGAATGTAAGATTTTTTCTCTGGACTTTTTGTCTTCAGCGTTGATCTTTCCTGAAGTACTCTACATTCGTTATATAATTTTTCGACTTTACATTTTTCTGTAATTGACAAGGCATCCTAGCTTTCTCCCAGAATACAAAAACTTCTTTCCGACTGAGTTTTGCGAGATCACAGAAAGGTAATCCAATGTTACGCGGATAAGGACTTTACCCATATTTAAATTTTGACAAAATTGGTAAAATGCGGCATGTATTTCTGGTTCAAATATCGTATTAGCCAAAAACGTGTTTTTTGGATCTTTGTGATATTTCCTTTCGATTTTCTTTTAAAAGGATTTGTCTTAAATTAAATTGGAATAGAAATCGGTTTATTATTGGTTTGATCTACTGATCATATTTGAAAAAAAATTGAGTTAGGAATGTATTCCATATAATGTAAATATGCTCTATTTTACGATATCCTGTATAATATCTTAGATATTGAGTATCGACTTTGATGTACCTGCCCAATTTACATACAAAAATGAAAAAAAAATATAACAACTTTTTGGCGTATGGGTCAAACCAATAATAAGCTGTCGTTATACAGTTGCCAAAATATCTATCCTTCGTAATATTGTGAGTATAGTTTGTTATGAGAAAATTTTTTGAAAACCAATATTACTACCCAGGCAGCAATTTCGGAGCGCTCATAAATAAGATTCTTAAATGACTGATAATAAAAAGATTATTGTTTTTTTGAAAACACTCGTTGTTTTAGAAAATATGAACCCTCAGAAAATAATCCAAAACGTTTTCTCTACAATCTAAAAAGCTGTCTCAAAATGAGCGTTTATTTTTCAGACTCAAAGAAGATTTCAAAACTATTTAAATTTTGGAGGTAAATTTAGATTTTATACATTTTATTTCCGAGTCATTTCTGAGTACACATGGGGCTCTTTTGGACGGACCTTTAAGGCCAACTTTTTTTGTTTTCTCAACGCTGGCATATTAGTTCCAAAAACTTTTTGCCAGTCCTAGCACTTTAGCACAGCCAGTAGTAGTCCAGCTCTTACCATACATGTACGTTGTTTGCCACCAAATATTGTATGTCTCGTTAGCTCAGTGAGTAGGGCTGTGGTCTGCCAATCTGTCGCCCTGGGTTCAAATCCTGGCAGGAGAAAAAATAAACTATTTTTAAATTTTATTAAAAAAAAAAAACATTTCCGAATTACTATTTATTGGTTTTACATTGCCGCCATCTGGGATCCGCCATTTTAAATTAAAAATGTTATCATTTCTTATTCATTATCAGCGACTTCAAGACCTACCGCCATATTGGATCCGCCATCCTTAAAAATGTAAATTCCAGATTCGTAATCTGCTATCTAAAATCTTCCCCTGGTGGAAATTTTAAGTAAATCAGACGACACAAGAAATTTAATGGAGAAATTTTTTGTCGCCGCATTATTTTCAGATTTCTAATCAGCGGACGCTAACCTATATAACACTATGCGACAGTCAAAATCGGGATGGGATGAAACCAACGGGAAATGTTATATCGGTCAAAAACAAGTTATACTTGTCCCGGCGTTTCGCTGGGTCACCCCTAGGAATCGAGATATATCTTTTTTTTTGACATAACTCGAGAACCACTAGTCCGATTTTGCTCAAACAATTTTAAAAAAATTAAAAATTACAATTCCTTTAATCTATTCATATAACGTTTTTCTATATACTCAACAGTTTTGCCGGTAAAAATAAATGTTTGTTACCGCTACCATAAAAATCAATAACCTTTGTTTATTACTTTTTTTTAATATTTTAGGCAAAAAATATTTTTTTCTTCATACGTTTATTTTTACCGGCAAAACTGTTAAGTATATAGAAAAACGTTATATGAATAGATTAAAGGAATTGTAATTTTTAATTTTTTTAAAATTGTTTGAGCAAAATCGGACTAGTGGTTCTCGAGTTATGTCAAAAAAAAGACCACCAAAGGTCAAATCGATATATCTCGATTCCTAGGGGTGACCCAGCGAAACGCCGATACACGTATAACTTCTTTTTTACCGATATAACTTTCCCCGGTAGTTTGAACCCTTCCCGATCACCCTTCCCCTACCATTTGTCTCACAGTGTAATTGATGGTTTTAAGTCCAATTTTAATTTCATTTCAGATTTGTAATCTGCTATCTAAAATCCTCGCCTGGTGAATATTTTAAGAAAATAAGACGACATGAGTAATTTAATGGAGAAATTGTTTGTCACCATATTGGATCCGGCATTTAGAATTTAAAATTTTAATTTCATATTTGTTATTAGCGACCCTAATAACAAATATGAAATTGATTATGTAATTGATTAAGTCCAGTATATTAAAAACAAAAAATTAATGACCGCCATCTTGTATCCACCATTTTGAATTAAAATTTTTTTATTTTAGATTTGCAATCAGCAACTCCCAAATCCCATTTTTGACCAAAACTCGTTGATGCTGGCCGAAAGTGTTCGCTAAGTTTATCTGGCCATACTCTTGCAATATTGTTGTACAACTTCCCGTCTACTACCACATTTAGAATAAAGAACTAAAGCGAAAAGTTGTACAATAATATTGCAAGTGTATAGCCAGCTTAAGAAGATGTGGAACCTTCGAAGTTTAAAACACTTTTGGTTTATACTCTAATGTAGTAGAAGGAAATTTAGCAAAAATTATTACTCGTATTTTAAATAGTAAGAATTTCTTTTAATGATAAATATGAATTCCCACGAAATCAACATAAAACGATATAAGTATGTCTTTTATATAGAGTTCAATTTAATTTGAAAATTGTTTATATAAACTCTAAATTTAAAATTGTTTAAAAACTTATCAATTTCTTTATCATAAACTACGATTATGTATGCCTAAATAATCAAATACTAATTTGAAAATTTTAATAGTGCAACAAGTTTTATTTTTGTATAGGGAAAGTCTCCTATATCTCCTACTTTATATACTGCGATGAAATTTCAGTTCATGGTAATCGGATGTGATGGGGTTTAACCCAGAAAATAAAAAACTAGATCTTTTGTTACTTTGACATTTTCTTTATATCTCTCAGAAGCTAATAACAAATTTGGCATTTAAATACAAAACTTTAAAAACAACTACACTTTTTGAATATTCGGTTGTAATCGTTAGTGCAGTGGACTGTTTCACATAAGCTTGCGAGTTCGATCCCCGGCGATGGCTACATGAATTTTGAAAACTAATGTACATGAGTTTTCTATCCTTCATACGAATTACAGCATCCTCCTTCGGTGTTTCCATAGCAACAAAGTAAAATAATATAACATAGATATGAACTAAAAAGCTTCAACAAAGCACTTCAACTCAGATGGCCATCAGATGGCGCGCAACACCTGTCTTAATATCGCTGAATTACAGTGTTACCATAAATTGAAGACCTTCATCTTTTCCCTCGTTTCATCTCTCTTCTATCCTCTTTCCAAGGAAAGCAACACGTTAATTAATAGGAAGAATTTCCTGAGTGTTAGTTTATTTTATAAAAAAAATGAGTCATCAGTTGCATTTAATGCTTAATTCATATAAGTTTATATTAAATATTTTCTAACAATCCAAAATTTTCTTCAGAAATTGTAAATCATTAGGAGTTTCCCGCTTAAGGAAACCTTCCTAGTTAGTCTACCGTTATCCAATGAAGGTGGCATTTTTTAAACTTTCATAACTAGGTATTTTGGTTTATTTAGAAATGTACTAAAGATAAGAAATATTCAACAATTAAGTATGTAAAATAAATTGCTCCTTATCAGATAAATAAACAATATAAAAACTTTTGATTTTGATGACCACTAAAAGATTAAAACATTTAATGAAATAAAACTCCAAAAAGACTACAAGAAACCGACCCCACAGAAACACAGGTAGTTGATAGAAGGTATAAAAACAGTAGAGAGCGTAACAAAATCACCAATCTAAATATTGTGTGAACACTTGTAAAATAAAAATTTAAATCAGATCATCTAAAATGATAAACAAAAATATCGTATATACAATTTATGCAGAAACTTGTTATGCATCTTGAATAATTTTATTGGTTAAAGATAAATTGATAAGAAAATTTTATAAATTTATACAATATTTTCAAAAAAAACTTTTTGACATTTTACATAATTTTGTTATTAAGAAAAAATTAGAAAACAATTTCATTAATTGTATCTTGATAAAATCATGACATTTACTTTGGTGAGATTTTCATTAATTTCATGAAATAACGACAAAATTCAACAACCACAATTTTTTCAAATCAGATAACATAACAATAGTTGCTTTTTCTTTACAAAGATGATTTGAAATATTGTCGGTATTTTATCTGAGATATAAAATAATTTTAAAATTTTTTTAATTAATTATAAAACAACTTAGGAGGAGTATTAAAAACAAATGCAGTAGTAAATTGAAATTAAAACAAAAAATATTCCAGCATGCAACTTTGAATTAGACTAGTTTCTATGATTACCAACAAACTGAACACAGTTGGTGGGCCCCTCCAAGAGTGTTTTTAGGTGATTATCGTTAGAAACAGAAATTGTCACCGTTTATTTAGGCATGAGATGATCTCTATTGGCTAGATAGAAATCTTAACAAAATTTTCTTTACATTTTTTTTTATTTCAATCGGCAAATATTTGTTGGTTTCATTTCAAAACTCCAAGTGTAGATTTTAATAATCATAATCTTATCCAAAATATATAAAACAACAATTTGTAAATATAAAAACCACCTGCCGTGTTGTCCGTTCATATTATTTTATGCAGATTGGCGCCACATTTATATATTTGTTTCTAAGTTTTTTCAACTAAATATTGATGCAGTGTTTAGACTACAATTTAAATTTGTTAATAAATAAAAATAACTTTAGGAAGATATTGTGGATTTTAAAATTTAAAATTAGTGATGCAAATTTAATAGTTTATGGTCCAATTCATGTCAAATTTGCTTGATACTTGAATTCAATTTGACATGTTCTTACATGGAAAAAAATACACCTGTCATTGTCAGAGAAGAGAAATTTCCTTTTTTTGTAAAAAATCATATTTGCTTCTTTTCTTGTATTTAATTTCTCATTTTTAGCTATAAAATTTCTTTTTCTTAAGATTTTTGAGCTTTAAAAAACTTTTTTTAAAAGATCTTTTGTACAAAAAACCTTTTTTTCTCATATTTTCGAAATTTTTATACCCTACACCACTATGTGGTCAGGGTATTATAAGTTTGTGCTGATGTTTGTAACACCAAAAAATATTGGTCGTAGACCCACCTTATAGTATACCGATCGGCTCAGAAATTTTTTTATTTCAATTTAACGATGTCCGTCTGTCTGTCTGTCCATGCAATCTTGTGCGCACTCTACAGGTCGCAAATATTAAGATATTTTGATGAAATTTGGTACATGGACCTATGTTGGCCCATGGACGAAGCCTATTGATTTTGGTGAACATCGGTCCATGTTTAGAACTAGTGCCCATATAAGGGTCCCCCCAAAATTGGCTTGGTTACAAACTGCAGGCCGCAAATATTAAGATATTTTAATGAAATTTGGTGCGCTGACTCACATTATAGAAAATTTTGACACAAGCCCCATTTTAACCCATTCGAATTTCGGATCCAAACAATACACCAGACTGGTGTAGGGTATTGTATAGTCGGCATGCCCGACTTTAACCTTTTTACTCGTTTTTTTTTGCTTTTATGCAATATTTAAAGCTTTAAATTCATTGGGAGTTGCTTTTTTTTGTCTTCTCTTGTCATTATGCAAAATTGCTTTTAAATTTAAAGTTTATTTAAAATTAAAAATGCTTTGATTTTGAATTAATAAATCTGTATACTCGTAAATAATGTTCAAAATTCTGTCAACATTTAAGGGTTGCCCCCCACCAAGGCGGTGGATTGTGTTGATGTCGGTAAAGTGAGCTACGGGAAGGAGAAAGAAGGAGGTAGTGTTCATTAATATTTGAATAGAATTTCTTAATGTATAGCTAGTCCATTAACAAATGAATTCTCCCTGTCTAATTGACCTCAAACCTATCAGATCTAACGGACAAGCTAGTATTTCGGACAAATACTCGGGCTCTAGCAATAAGTGCACTTATCTCAGAAGAACACCTTCCACGACTATATCGATAGAAGAGTGTCACACAACCCATTGATGCTCCGATGAATCAATATTGTGAGTGTTTTGGTGTAATGATTATCGCGTTGGACTTTTACACACAAGTTTGGGGGTGAGATCCGCAGCGACGGTATCATACCGGTATTCCATCGATTTTTAATGAAAAATTTTATCTTTTTTAATGCAAAATATGCAAAACCCAGCATAAAAGGTGATTATTAATGACTCAGAAATAAGCTCCAAAAACATAAGAATTTTTCCATCCAAAAGAGCTGACTTAGGAAAAAAGAATGCATTAAATCGAAATTTTCCTTATAAATTTGAATAATTTTGTAATCTCTTTTGAATATATAAAATGAACCCTCACTTTGAGACAGCTTTTTAGAGGTTTTTGGACTCCCAGTCAGAAAAATACAAACAGGAAAGCGGTGGCAAAGCACTTTAACAGGTGGTACAAGTATTGGCAAAAAGTGCTTTCCCATTCCCAAAATGATAACATCATTAAACAAAAGGACGGCTGTTCAAAAAGCGCCGGAAAAGCACTGGAGGAACAAAATTTTTAAACGTTGGCAAAACGTTGGTAAAAGTAATAAATAGGTGGTCTGGAAATATATTTTCCAAAATAAAATTTAAAAAAAGTTCATATGTATTTTTTTGACCCTGCCGTGATTTGAACCCAGGCCGTCGGATTGGCGGACGATTGCTCTACCCACTGAGCTAACGAGACATATTAATATTTGATAGCTAAACACATAAATGAGTGATAATAGCTGGACAACTACTGGCTGTGCCAAAATGTTAGTACTGGCAAACAATTTTTTGTAACTATTATGCCAGTGTTGGGAGGGCAAAAGAAAAGTGGGTCCTGAAGGAGCTTTCCCACAAACAAAAAACATTGGTTTTATAAAACAAAAAAATTTTTAATTAAAAAAATCCAAAAAAAATTTTTTGTTTGCAACCGGATTTGAACTCGGAACCTTGCGACTACAAACATTTTTTAACGAAGCGTCAACATTTTTATAAAATCATTGGTTTTCCAGTGAATTGATTTTTGTACGCCTGGTAGCATTGGCTGGGTAGCACTGGATAACCACTGGTTGCAAACCTTGGCATATCGCTCTAAGCCAATTCTTTGCCAGTGGTTTCTTTTATAAACCACCGAAATTTTTGTAAAAAAAAATACTAGTAAAACGCTTTTCGCAAACGCTGGCAAAGCGTCCCAAATGCGTGTTCTGCCAGTCATTTATTTTTAATACCATGGTTACCCAGTGGTATGCCAGTGCTTGATTCTTTGTACCACTGGCGATTTCTGACTGGGCTGTTTTCTGACGGTTTATATTTTCTACAAAAAAAGGAGGGTGTTCCAAAAAATAACACAGTACAACACGAAAAAAATTACGGTGTTCTGACAATGGATTCTAGTAGAGGAGACCGAAAAAAATTACGTATGAAAGATCACAACGGAATTTTATTTTAGGGGGGGGGTTACAATTTCCCTCCTTTTTCAAACGTTTATTGCGAAGCGGCATAGGATGCCATGTGAATCTTCCATTTTATGTATAGGATGTGTTCAGCAAACTTATATAATACACTACGAGTAACATTTTTGTGGAACATTTTAACGAATTTCCGGCTGAGTACATGGGTACAAAAATTTTGGATATACCGCGAACCGTTAAAAAGTTATTAGCTAATCAAATGTGGATTTTTTTTAATTCAATGAGAAAGTATTTGAGCTAATTAAAATGCAGCTTTCAGTACTCGCTGCCGCATTATAAACTTATTTTTGAGTAAAGACAAAATAGTTTGTAATTTTTGTAATGTTTATTACAAAAAATTTTTTTTATTAAACATATTTGATTACTAAATAACTTTTTAACGGGTCGCGATATATCAACAATTTTTGTACCAATGTTCTCAGCAGGGAATACATTTTCATTGTGCGTAATAACTTTTTTTGGATTTTTGGACGACTCTAATGACTATCTGCTGTATTCCGAAAATGCAAAAAAATGTTTTTTATATTAATTTTTGCTGTGGAATCAAATGGTAAAGTCAGATTTCCCAGATTTTCAGCCGTTTTTGCTCTGCAGAAAATGGGTCTCCAAATCAACGTTTTTGGCCGACTTGCGCCAGTGGAAGGATTTAAAAAAAATAAAAAAACCCCATTCTTTTTTTTTGCTCTAAAAAATAAAAAAAAAATATGATATCCCTAAATCAAAGAAATTTTATATATTTCTGACGAACTCTATTAAATATCTTTTTGATAACACCGGATGACAAAATCTTAACTTTTAAAAATTAATATAGTTCTGACCCTTAATTCTATATATCTTGGACATGCTGATTACAATGGCGTACTTAATTTTTCGATCTAAGATACCGATTTTCCGCGAAATGTGTTGTTCTTTACTAAGGCATAACATTTATCAAAGTTGGTTTAATATCAATTGTTTAAAACCATAGAAAACTGTAAAAATCCATATAAAACGTCAACAGATATTAACCCTAACTATGAATGTAGGTCCTGTGTCTACATTTAACCACAAAAAATTGATACTGATTGCATTTGAAAAATTTTTTATATAAAAAACTAAATGGAGAACCACTAAATTTTAAACACATTTCGGGGAAAATCTATACCTTAGATCAGAAAATAAAGTCGCATTGTAATCAGCAAGTCCGAAATATATAGAACAGATGGTCAGATCTCCATTAATTTTTTCTGTGTCATGCAGTGTTATAACCAGAGAAGACAGAAAAAAGCAAATTCCGATGTGTTTAAAGCAAAAAAATGTTGTAAAAAAAGCAAAAGTAAAAAAACTTGGAAAAACAAGAGTTTTTCAAAAAAAAAATTCAAAGTTAAAAGAAAAAATAATATTTTGTGAGCAAAAAAAAAGTATTTTTGGGCAAAAAGTCTTAAAAAAAGCAATTCAAAGCTCAAAAATCTTAAGAAAAAGCTATTTTAAAGCTAAAAAACGATAAATCCAAAAAAGCAAAAACAAGCAAATATGAATAAAACAAGCAATAAAAAGCATAAAAAGCAAAAACAGCAATTTTGTCTTCTCTGGTTATAACAAATAAATTTCTTTAAAATTTAGTGCAGTCTAATCACATTATTACTCTAAATAAAAAGTTGCCCGTTCATATTCATCCGTCTATCCATGCGTTAATTTGTCTATTTGTTCTGTTACAACTACAAAACATTTTTCTGGTTATATTTGGAAGCACTAATTAATGATTGTTAGTTAAATTTTTTAAATAATAATTTTTTTAATAAAAATATTCATAATTCATTTCATAACTAATATCAAGTCTACACCATAAACACATAGCAAAACTTGTTAACTATTATTGAAGTTTGAACAAATTTTCTGTGGGAAATTCTTTTAACATAAACATTTTGTACAATTCATGTTAATTGTTTGAGTAATTTGAAAACATGGCAATTTTTTATTTAATAGCTTTGAGGTACATATGTAAATGTTTTAAATTGAATATGTTATTTTAGAATATGTTTATTAAAATATTGCAGATCCGCAGAATGAATGCAAATCAGCGAATATAAAATATATTACTGATATATTTTAATTAAATAAAATTTTCTAATGAGGTATATTTCGACACAGGAGTCTAATTTATTAAGTAAAACTGCTTACTTGAGCTTACATATAATCTGATGTAAAATGTGTACGAACTGCCCCAATTGCGGTCCCTTTATAAGAGATGGTTTTGTAGTTACACCATATAAAATGATTAATCGTTCACAGCTGAAGAAGATGATAAAACAAAAATTGGTATATAACAGATGTGGGCACTATCGCTTGGAACCTGAACACTAGACTGACCCTTCGTTGTGTGGGCGATTGTAAAGTTACCCGCTTCCCGGGGCTTATTTTGTGAGGTTACTGGAAAAACTAATCCAGAAAAAAAAACTCAGGTCAATAGAAAATTTTTTGAGCTACCCCTGGACCTTCAAAGTTTTGCAATACGTTTTACAAGGTGAAAAAAAAATCATTTTTGTTTTTTTGAAAATACTTAAATATCTGTATTTCTAGAAGATGTCAATAGATACATAATCTACACTGAATTACCTTTCTAAAAATCGGTTGGGATTAATGGAATAAATTATGAATATCATAAAAGAATTTAATATCTTCTTCAAAAACTTACTTCATTTTCATTTTTAAGATCTACAAATATTCAGATATACATTTTTGTCGGTCTTGGATAACACTAACCTAGTCCCCAGAGCCATGTGTGACTACATTTTTTAAAGCTTAAAGAATAATCTATTAAATGCTTTTTAAATTTTTAAAATATCTTTATTACGTCAGAAGCTATGATATTTGCCACCAAAAATCATAAAAATCATACGTATACGTGATATATCACGCATTCGTATTTCAGTTTTCGTTGCGAGGTTGTTACAGTTTTATTGTTTTTGCATGTAAACGGACTTTACACTATTTTTACATTCTTTCGTTGAAAATGAACATACTCTGCAAAGGACATCAAAAACGTAATGATCGGTTGTATACTTTGACTACAATTCAATTGTAAAAAGGACAGGTTTTTTTTAATTTGAATCTTTTCCACCAGACTGAAAAATTGCCAAATTTGAGCAGCTCTACCGTTCATAATTTTTATCCGATTTCAACAGTTTTGCCGGTAAAAATAAATGTTTGTTACCGCTACCATAAAAATCAATAACCTTTTGTTTATTACTTTTTTTTAATATTTTAGGCAAAAAATATTTTTTTCTTCATACATTTATTTTTACCGGCAAAACTGTTGAGTACCCGAGTAAAAAATATTATATATAATCATATGTGGCATATATTACAATATATAATTAGACATGTGGTTATGTATATCCATATATAATTATATATGACGTTTTTTCCGAAAAATTTTCCTTATATTATGCCATATATAATTTCATCTAATTAGATATCGGCCTTCATAATATTAGATATGGCATATATAATTATATATTACATAACATGGTTGATCTTATTGCATATATAGTTATATATAGAACTATATCTTAATATATATGGTGGCATTTTAGCAATATATAATTATATCTGGTATCATTTAAACAATATATAATTATATATGGTGACAGTTAAACTAGATATTATCATATATGGTGCCATTTAAACAATATATGGTCATATATGGTACCTCATAAACAAAATCTTTAATTCAGTTCCAGATATGATAATATATGGTACTATATATAGTGCGATATATATTTGTATATGGTGTTATTTAAACTATATATTATCATATATGGTGCCATTCAAACCATATATTATCATATATGGTACCATTTAAACCATATATTATCATATATGGTGCAATTTCAATTATATATGCCCATATATGGTACCTCATGAACAATATTTTTAATACAGTTCCACATATGATAATATATGCTACCATATATAGTGCCATATATATTTATATATGGTGTTCTTTAAGCAATATATTACCATATATGGTGCCATTTAAACCATATATTGTCATATATGGTGCCATTTCAACAATATATGCTCATATATGGTACCTGATGAACGACATTTTTAATACTGATGCAGATATGATAATATATGCTACCATATATAGTACCATATACTTTGATATATCGTATCATTTAAACAACCCGAGGAAAAATAGTTACATATAGTCATATATGTGATTTAGTTATATCTGTATAAATATACAGTTTCATCCGAAGAATGGCCCGATATATTTTTATCAATTCCCGGTGAAAAATGTCCATATATGAACATTTATGGTTCAATCAGATATATATGGATCCGAAAAATGAGGTAACACCTAAGTATATGTTCATATATGGACATATATGAACATATACATTTATTAAATATATGCGAATACATGCGAACGTTGCTGTCCTTTATTATAAGGTTGTACTATAGATATAAACTTATGTATGACATTCAAATAGGCGCTACATATGTTCCTTTTTTTATTCATGGCATTAAATATAATTCCATATTTATCCAAATATGAGTTCCTTTTCCATATATGGAAAAATGTATTCTTCGAAATATGTTCATATACAACTCCCTTTTGCATAAATTGAATAACATATACTTTCATATTTGTCCATATATGAAATAACAGATGCTTCCATATATATCTGTATATGAAATTTTGTCCATATATGGAATCACATATACTTCCATATATGTTCATATAAAATCCATATATGTTCATAAAAAATCCATATTTGTTCATATGTGTCCATATATAAACCATATATGAACATGTTTGAGCGTATATGAGCATTTTTCACCGGGTTGTTTATCAATTTTTATCTAAATGTATCAGTTTAGATCTGACCTGATTCAATTATGTGTTAATCAGATGAAATTGTATCAGATTTTTGATCTGATACAATTTTATCGGTTTGATCGTAATTGGTTCAATTTTATATAAATAAAATATAATTGTATCCGACATTTACCTTATACAATTGTATTAAAGTTTTAAACTGCCCTACGGGGAATGGACCAAGGACCTCCAAGGACCTATCCCGTGACCGGTCAACCGAAGGCATATTACTAAATTAGTACAAATATGATCAAAAGAAAATTAATTAATTTTCTAAGTGTTTTCTGATCCGTTATTTTCACTGTTGCTTTTAAAAAAACTTGACCGATACCGAAATAAAAAACAAAATTCGCGGCATATTTTTAAAAATATTTTTTATTTATTTTACTCTTTTATTTATTTTTAACTTTATTTTTTCACGATTTGCTTATTTTAGCTCTTATTTTAAATTTCTATAATGTTTTGCTAAGAAATTTTAAGTTTTGTATTTTCAAAGTTTTTTTAATGTTAAAGCTGTTTTAACAATTGGTATTTAATTTAACTTTTCTTTTTAACTTAAGGGGAATTTTTTAAATTTTTATTTATATTATCAGAGGTTTTGAGGTAATTTTCTAATTTTTAATTGATTTTTTAATTTAATTATGGCAAAAGCAAAAAACAAGTCAACTGCCATTAAGGGACCTATCCCATGACTGGTCAATCGGGGGCATATTCAAGGCACTTCCACCATATTTGTGTGTGTGTTAATGTTGTTTGCTTTTCTATTTTTTTCTTTTCCATATTTTTTTATTTGCTGTGTGTGTGTTTGTTTTTCTTTCTCTTTTTTATTTGAACAGAAACGAAAAACATATAACTTAACCATCAGCCAGGCATCACGCATAAGCAACGTTAGCTCAGACGGTAGAGCATTTGCCTTACAAGCAGAAGGTTGTGTTATCGAGCCCTACTTCGACGCCAAGAAGATTATTTTTAATTCTTAATTTTTTATTAGTTTATTTGAAAAGCTATTTTTAGACACACCACCTTACTGCCACAATGTGTCTAAATTGTGGCAATTGGTCATTTCCAATGACAACGCCATGTTAAAGTGATATGTCTCTTTCAAACAAAAAGACCGATCAACGACCGGTCTCCGCCCCCTTGGGACCTATCCTGGGTGTCATCTGGGACCGGTCCCTTTCCCCGTAGGGTGATATCAGGTCAAAATTGGGATATAACTATATAATTTTGTATACAAATATATCTATTTGTACCTAAACTGATACCATGTAATATAAACCAACAAAATTGTATCAGGTCAAAAATCTGATACAATTTCATCTGATTAACACATCCCGGGTAAAAAAAATAATATGATGTTATATGTAATGATATCTTATTTAATATAATTGGAGATATGCTATGATCCGAAAAATGGTGGATAAAATTATATCGGATAAGATCTAAATATATTGAATCATATAGAATCTTATCCGGATTTTGACCCGATATAATTATATCTAATTTGATATAGAAAGACATAATTATATAACGCTTCATACTTCAAGATCAAAACAGAAACTATTAAAAAGTATTGAAAAATAACACCCTTAAGTTAAGAAATAAAAATTTAGAAGAAGTTGCACATAATTGTAACCAAGCCTTCTCATATAAACTTGTATTCTACCCGTAAACTGTGTAAACCTGGTATGTTTATGAGTTTAATTTCAAATTCCATACATAAAAATATGGCTTGTATTTATACAAGGTTTACAAGGAATTTAGGAGTTATAATGAGTACGCCTTTTATATTTTGAAATCATACATAAATATATCTCAAAAAAACAAAGAATTTTTTTACATTGCGCTATACTTAAACATATCTAAAACAACTTAGAAAAAAATAATAACATTGAGCTATATAAAACTTTATATATTTTCCGATAAAACCATTTTTAATTATATATGACGATGTATTAAAATTGTCATAGCATATGTAAATAGATATAGCACAGATAAAAATATATGGGGACATGTATATTTATACTGATCTATATATGACATCATATAAGAAATTTTTGAAAAACTCAAAGCTATACATAATTATATCCGCAAAGATATAGTGTTACACTTGACTATATATAAACATATTAATTCATATTAAATTATATAATTTCCTATATAACTATTTTTACTCGGGATAATTTAATCAGGTCAGATCTAAACTGATGCAATTAGATAACAACTGATACAAATAAGAACTGATACAATTTTATCGGGCCATTTTTCGGATCAAATGGTATATGGATGAATCTAAGTTATATCTTCTCTATATATAAAAGAATAACGTGACTGACTGACTGACTGACAACATCGCCCAGCCCAAACCGCTGAAGCTAGGAAGTTGAAATTTGGTATGTAGGTTCCTCTTTCTGGGTAGACGTCCACTAAGGCGGGATTTTTGGAAATTCCTACCGGAACGGGCAAAAAGGGGGAAAGTGTCCCCCTTGACGGCCTGCCAAAACCCCTTTGGCTAGAAAGCTGAAATTTAAGATATGTGTTCCTTGGAATAGGGGCTAACTTTTCTGGAAAGTACTTTCTAGAATTTTGGACAGGAACGTTGTAAAAATGGGGGTTAAAAAGGGGAAAAAGGCCCCCCTTGACGGCCTGCCCAAACCGCTGGAGGTAGGAAGTTGAAATTTGGTATAAAGGTTCCTCCACTATCGTAGACATCCACCAAGACGGGAGTTTTGGAAATTTTTTCAGGGACGGGCAAAACGGGGAAAAAGTCTCCCCCTTGACGGCCTGCTCAAACTGCTGGAGCTATGAAGTTGAAATTTGGTATGTAGGTTCCTCGACCGGTGTAGACGTCCGTTGAGACGGTATTTTTGGAAATTCTTATCGGGAGGGGCAAAAAGGGGACAAAAAAAGTACCTTTTTCCAAAAAAGTACCTTTTCCCAAAAAAAGTACCTTTTCCCAAAAAAAGTACCTTTTTCCAAAAAAAGTACCTTTTTCCAAAAAAAGTACCTTTTTCCAAAAAAAGTACCTTTTTCCAAAAAAAGTACCTTTTTCCAAAAAAAGTACCTTTTTCCAAAAAAAGTACCTTTTTCCAAAAAAAGTACCTTTTTCCAAAAAAAAAGTACCTTTTTCCAAAAAAAGTACCTTTTTCCAAAAAAAGTACCTTTTTCCAAAAAAGTACCTTTTTCCAAAAAAAGTACCTTTTTCCAAAAAAAGTACCTTTTTCCAAAAAAAGTACCTTTTTCCAAAAAAAGTACCTTTTTCCAAAAAAAAGTACCTTTTTCCAAAAAAAGTACCTTTTTCCAAAAAAAGTACCTTTCCAAAAAAAGTACCTTTTTTCAAAAGAAGTACCTTTTTCCAAAAAAAGTACCTTTTTCCAAAAAAAAGTACCTTTTCCCGAAAAAAGTACCTTTTTCCAAAAAAGTACCTTTTTCCAAAAAAAGTACCTTTTTTAAAAAAAGTACCTTTTTCCAAAAAATGTACCTTTTTCTAAAAAAATGTACCTTTTCCAAAAAAAAAAGTACCTTTTCCCAAAAAACATACATTTTTCCAAAAAAATAACTTATTCAAAAAAAGTACCTTTTCCAAAAAAAAGTACCTTTTCCCAAAAAAAGTACCTTTTTCTAAAAAAATGTTCCTTTTCCCAAAAAACATACATTTTTTCAAAAAAATACCTTTTTCAAAAAAAGTACCTTTTCCAAAAAAAAGTACCTTTTCCCAAAAAAAAGTACCTTTTTCTAAAAAAATTTTCCTTTTCCAAAAGAAGTACCTTTTCCAAAAAAAGTACCTTTTTCCAAAAAACATACATTTTTCCAAAAAAAACAACTTTTTAAAAAAAAATACCTTTTGCAAAAAAAGTACAAATAAAGTACTTTGTAAAAACAAAGTATCTTTTTCCAAAAAATTTCGTTTTTCCAAAAAGTACCATTTAAAATAATATATAATTTCAAAAAAACTACTTTTTTTCCTCCACCCACGGATATCTCCACTAAAACAAGGTTTCTTGATATTCGGCATAGACGTGCGCAAAGACGGGATTTTTGGAAATTCCTACCGGAACGGGCAAAAAGGGGAAAAGTCTCCCCATATACAGTCTCACAAATTGGAAAAGTGCCTGCCCAAACCACTGGAGGTAAGAAGTTGAAATTTGGTATAAAGGTTCCTCCACTGTAGTAGACATCGACTAAGTTTGTATTTTTGGAATTCCCTACAGGATATCCCAAAAGGAAACTCGGTATGTGAGTTCCTCCTTCTGTGTAGGCGTCCGCTTAGACAGAATTTTTGAAATTCCTATCGGGAGGGGAAATAAGGTAAAAGTCTCCTCCTGACGGCTTGCCCAATCCCTTTTGGCCAACCTAAAATTTTAAATAGGAGTAGGACTAACTCACCGGCAACGTAATTTTTCTATTTTGGAACAGGAACATAGTAAAAATGGTGGTTGAAAGGGAAAAATGTCCCCACTAACGGCCTGCCCAAACCGCTTAGGCAATGCAGTTGAAATTTGGTATGAATGTTCCTCATCCATCGCAGATAGCCGCGAAGATGGAATTTTTGTAAATTCCTAAAGGGAGGGGCAAAAAGAAGAAAAGCCTCACCTTGGGGGCCGGTAAAAACCCCTTCGGCTAGAAACCTGATGCTTAAAATGTGGGTCCCTGGAGTGAGGACTAACGTATTAGAAAGATACTTTTTGAATTTTGGACAGGGTCGTTATAAAATGGGAGCTCAAAAAGGGAAAGTTGCCCCTTAACGACCTGTCCAAACTGCTGGAACTAGGAAGCTGAAATTCGGTACTTAAGTTCCTCTCAGCCTGCTCAAACTGCTGGAACTAGGAAGCTGGAATTCCCTGTCGATGGATTTTCGGAAATTCCTACCGAGAGGGGCACAAATAGTAAAAGTTGGCTAGAAACCTGAAATGTAAAACATATGTTACTTGAAGTATCTGCTCACTTACCGAGACGGTGCTTTTTGGACAGGGACATTGCAAAAATGGGGATTAATGAAGCGAAAAGTGCCGCTTAAAGGCCTGCCCAAACCGCTGGAGGTAGGAAGTTAAAATTTGGTATTAAAGTTCCTCCTCTATTGTAGACATCCGCTAAGATGAGATTTTTGGAAATTTCTACAGGTAGGATCAAAAACAGGAAAAGCCTCCCCCTTAACGGCCTGGCCAAACTGCTGGAACAAGGGATCTTAAATTGGGTTCCTTCTCCAACGTTGACGTCCCCTAAGATGGTATTTTTGGAAATTCATACCGGGAGGGGTAAAAAGTGAAAAAACTTCCCCCTTGATGGCCTGGCCAAACTGCTGGATATAGAGACCTAAAATTATGTATGTAGTAGGTTCCTCCTCCAACGCAGACGTCCTCTAAGACGGAATTTTTGGAAATTCCAACCGGGAGGGGTAAAAACGGAATAATTCTCCACCTTTATGGCCTAACCGAACCCTTCGGCTAGAAACCTGTAATATATAATATGTGTTCCTTGGAGTATGGGCTAACTTATCGACAAGGCATTTCTAGGACTTTGGACAGGAACGTGGTAAAAATGGTGGTTCAAAAGGGGAAAATTGCCCCCCCGCCTTAACGTCTGCGTCTTTAGCTAGAAACCTAAAACTTAAAGAACAAGTGTATATGAAACACTAAAATTAAGAAACTAAATAGGAAACGAGTGGGATTGAAACACTACACAAGTGGAATGAACGTTGAACGAGTGGAATTGAAATTATAGACAATGCAAATGGATTGGAAGAGGGAATTACCTGTTCAAACACTATCAACGGAATATGAAACTTATGTAGCATTGAAACATACTCCCCAAAAAGTTAAACAAATTTTCTGAAAGAGAAAAAACCTTAGAAAAGGAATGGAACTTATATATTCCGATATTTAAACTTCATGTAACGAAGCACCGGTGGAAGAAACCGACGCAGTAAATTTTCCAACTGAATTTGTGAATTTACTTGAATTGCCAGGTCTACCTTTACATAAACTGGAATTAAAAAAAAAACTTTAAGACACGCTAACAAAGTAGCTTTGCCCGCTATTTTTAATATTATAAAATGCTTTCCAACCCTGCTTTACGTTATTTATTTTCATTCAAAACACAAATGAACAAAACTACTTACGGGTCTATCTACCTAAGTTCGCACTTTACCAAATTATCTTAACATACACACGTATATTGCAATTTATTATGGATTCATTACTAACAATCCACTTTCATGAGAAAAAGTGATCAAATATTTATTTATTTTAAACCCATTGTTGTGCAGAATTATTTATTTGTGGTGGCTGAGTGAAGGCTTTAAATAAAAAAACGAATTTAATAAAAATTGTGGGGGGCGCAGCCCCCCCCCCCCCCTTAACCTTTAAGGCACGCTAACAACGTACCATATAAAGCTCCATATTGGTGCCATTTAAACAATATATTGTCATATATGGTGCCATCATATATGGTAACTCATCAGCAACTACAATATTAACTGTATTTCAGAAGCTATTAATTGTATTTCAGAAATTTTAACTGTATTTTAGAAATTATGGAATGTATTTCAGAAATTTATTAATTGTATTTCAGAAATAATCAAATCTATTTCAGAACTTGTTGATGGTTTATCATAGTTAATAGAGAAAAATTTCTAAATTACATTTCATAATTTCTACAATTTCTAATACAATTGATAATTTCTGAAATACAGTTTGATAATTTCTGAAATACAGTTGTGAATTTCGGAAATACAATTAATAATTTCTGAAATACAATGGATAAAACTGAAATTCAATTGACTAGTTCTGAAATACAATTCATAAATCTGAAAAATAATTGATAAGTTCTGAAATACAATTGATAAAACTGAAATTCAATTGATTATTTCTGAAATACAATTGATAAATATTAAAAACAATTGATACAATTGGAAATGGTGTAGAGCGTTCAAAATATGTAAATAAAATTATTTTTAAAAAAAATTCAATTTAATAAAACAAATATAATTTTATAAAAACATTTATAGAAAATAAAATTATAATTTTATAAAAAGAAATTCTTTTGAATGGGGAAATGTTTTTAGTTGATCTGTTATTTTTAAGTAAATAAATGTTATTTTAGTTTGACTCAAGATCATAAATTAATATCACTTTCTGTTTAAATTATTTTCAAATCAAAGAAAGATGATACAATTTTTACAAGTAAATTACAAAGAATAAAAATTATTGAAAAAATTTCGATAAGACCAGCAAGGAGAATGCGCATTTTTATAAAAAAAAAATGCATAGCCGTGAAAGGTATCGAACTCGAGACCTTCTGATTTTAAACCTTATTTTAACAAAATATTGTAATTTTAATGAAATCAGTGCTCTTCCAGTGTATTATTTTTTGAACTATTGTCAATATCTGTCTGGGATCTTATTTAATCCCAAATAAATGGAGATCTTACGTAGTACCCAAATATAATGCGGGATCTAATTTTAGCTGTCATTTTTCTGGATAGTTTTAGATGTAAATCTCCAAATATATTGCTGTTTCTAATTCGATCTGCAATTTATGGGATAAATTAAGATCCTACCAAATCCCCAAATATATCACTGGATTTAATTCGATCTGCAATTTATCGGAAAAGTTAAGATCTTACGCAAGCCCGAAGTATATTACTGGATCTAATTTTATCTGTAATTTTTTGGATAAATTTAGATCTTACTTAATCCCCAAATATATTGCTGGATCTAATTTGATCTGCCAATTTTCTATTCAATTTATATCCAAGTTTATCCACAAATATATTGCTGGATCTAATTCGATCTGCCATTTTTCAGATAAATTTAGATCTAAGTTAATCCACAAATATATTGCTGGATCTAATTTGATCTCCCATTTTTCAGATCAATTTATATCTAAGTTTATCCACAAATATATTGCTGGATCTAATTCGATGTGCCATTTTTTGGATCAAATTAGATCTATGTTTATCACCAAATATATAGCTACATCTAATTCGATCTGCCACTTTTTCGGATCAAATTATATATACGTTTATCCACAAATATATTGCGGGATCTAATTTGATCTGCCAAAATTGAGATCAAATTAGATCTAAGTTTATCCCCAAATATATAGCTGGATCTAATTGGATCCGCCATTTTTCGGATCAAATTAGATCTAAAAATATCCGCAAATATATAGCTGGATCCGCCAATTTTCGGATCAAAATAGATCTAGGTTTGTCCCCAAAGATATCACTGGACGTCACAATTTTGAGATATAACTTGATCTTAGTTTATCCCCATATATACAATGGGATCTAATACGATATGATTGGATACACCCAATTTTGAGATCTAATTGGATCAGCTAGATATTACAGCAGATCTTAAACAATATCAAATTGGATATAATTAGATATTGCGCGAGATCAATTTTTTTTACTCGGGCATGCAAGGCAACACAAATAAGACTGTGACAGTAGAATTTGGGATGGCCTAGATTAGATTTTTAATACATACCCAGCAAAAAATACTGCTTGCTTGGAAGCGGGTTCGTCAGGGAAAGAAAACAGTGTAGCGCTTAGATTATTGCTGATATAAGGCATGATTTTTGTTCGAGATAGCTCGCGTGAAAACACTTGTTTCGATATCCGATATGCGCTTCTATCACAGCTCCAAATAATGGCATGAAATCACAGCTTTTAGCTAGTAAATTCGGTTGTCATTGTCATTCTTTCGTGCTTTGTTAGAGCGATAAAGTGTGGTAAACAAAACTCTATTGCCTTTTTTAACAAACTACTGCAAGCTATAAATCATCAGAAGCAGTAAGCGAAGCAGAAAAGAATCACTAATCATTTTTACTCATTTTTACCGCTTCCGAATTTCTGCTAGGTATCAGATAAGAAAATAGATATATTTGACATATTTCAAATTATTGCATATATCTTATGTCCTGCTGATTTTCAGTATAGCTTAATTTAAATATACACGCTGAAATTACATTTTAATTCGTATTTCCATCTTACCATGCACTAATCCTTTGAACATGGGAAAAGAACATTTATTGAATATTCAACGTCTTTTTAAAGACGCACTACATATTTTTTTGTAATCTACATATTTGAACAATTTCGCAGATCGAACAAAAATATGCATCCGAAAGAAATATACTCATAATAAATTTGTCATTTTCACAGCTTTTATATATTGTCCACCTTTTAAATCATACTTCCTAGGCAAATTCAATTACATTTCCATATTATAAATGTGCTGTACGAGTGTTATATTGGAATGGAACATTTTTTTCTTTCTTTTCTTTTAATCAATTCATAATCAATTTTCATTTATCTGTTGCAATCTGAACACCTAAACATGTCAAAAGAAAAACACTTAAGCTGACAGTTTCTAAGACATCAGAAATGCCAATGAAAATCTAAATAGGACTTACATATGGAATAGAAGATCGTTATTTTAGCAATGAGTGTGTGCAAATGGAAATTGTAATATATGCAACAGTATAACTAAATATGTATAAGTAAAGGGTTTTTGAACAGGGACGCTACAAAAGTAGAAAGACAGGGACATAAAACGACGCCATTTTTCTTGCCGCTCTTTTGACATTTCTCTTCAGTAAGGTTTGCAATTTCATGATGGAAAGATATACGAGCCAACAACGGGTCGAAATTATTAAAATTTACTACCGAAATTCGGAGTCAGTGGCCTCAACGTTAAGAGCGCTACGTCCAATTTATGGTCATCATAATCGTCCTAGCAGATCAGCAATTGAGCGTCTAGTGGAAAAATTTGAATCCACAGGCACAGTGCAAAATGTTCCCGTGCCAGTGAGACAAAGAAGTGCCCGTAGTGTCGAGAATATTGCTGCCGCTGAGGATTCAATTGAAGAAAGCCCAAATGTGTCTCTCACACGTCGTTCTCAAGCGTTGGGCATCTCTGTGACGTCATTGTGGCGAATTTTGCGAAAAGATCTTGGCCTGCATCCTTACAAGATCAAATTGACGCAAGAACTGAAGCCGCTTGACCACCAGAAGCGTCGTATGTTCGTGAATTGGGCTGAGCAACAACTTGGAAATGATTCGGATTTTCATCGAAAAATCATCTTCAGCGATGAGGCTCATTTCTGGCTGAATGGCTTTGTCAATAAACAAAATATGCGTTATTGGTCAGACAGCAATCCACACGTACTCCATGAGTCATCATTGCATCCCGAAAAGACTACGGTTTGGTGCAGTTTATGGGTCGCCGGCGTGAATTGGGCCGTACTTCTTCCGTGATGATCAAGACCGGCACGTTACTGTGAATGGGAATCGCTACCGTTCAATGATAACCGAATATTTTTGGCCCCAATTGGATGATATGGACTTGGAGGACATGTGGTTCCAACAGGACGGCGCCACAAGCCACATAGTGAATGTCACAATCAATTTATTGCAAACCAAGTTTGGAGAACGTGTTATCTCACGAAATGGTCCAGTCGATTGGCCGCCTCGGTCGTGCGAATTGACGCCGTTGGACTATTACCTGTGGGTCTACGTCAATTCTATGGTCTATGCCAACAAGCCAGCGACGATTGATGAACTTCGTACGAATATCGAACGTGAAATTGCAGCAGTATCGGCCGATTTATGCTTGAAAGCCGTCGAAAATTAGGTTCAGCGTCTGGACTTCTGCAAGCGTTCCCGTGGTGGCCGTGCAAAAGAAATCGATTTCCATACATAATGGCATCGAACGTACTTTCACAAGAATAAAGAATTTCATTGATATCCAAAACCGTTTTGGTTTTATTTAAAAAAAACTTTTGTAGCGCTCTTATTAAAAAACCCTTTATTTATGTTGTGGTTAGAAAATAAAACTGAATCTACTTCTGTAGAAGTAAGTTTACATTAAGTAAGCTACAAAATATAAAAAGAAACACTTTATTTACGAGGATTTCTGGAATAGTTAAAGTTACAGTAGTAAAAAAAAAAACAATAACAACAACTAACTATAAAAACAAGACCATTTCATATCCACATTCATACTTAGTGTTGAGTTTGCGTTGTTGTTGCTGTTGCAAGAAAACAACTAGAGCAACATGAATAGCTTGATGAAGCATAAAAATGTTAAAAGCAAGCAGTCATCCAGCCAGTCTGCCAACCATTCAGCAGCAGCTTTAGCAGAAAGCGCCAATGGATATGCAGATTCCAATAATTTCGTTTTCGCCTGTCATAACAGAATTGTAACAATAACAACAACGACGACGGAGGCAGAGAAACCACCACGAGAGGAATTGTTGTAGACCAGCAGCAAAAGAGCAACCGGCAAATAGAATATATTGTTATATATAAATCTTGTGTTTATTCTTCTAAGAAATATTGAGGATATTCACCGAACACAGATTACTGAAATTGTTTTTTCAACCAAGCTATTGGACATGCCACCGAACAGTGTGCTTAAGGAGAGATCGGTGATTTGCTCTAGGTGCATTTATCCATGTCGACGCCATGTTAAAGTGACCAGGTTGTTTTTTATAAAACGATAGACTCTACCTTAGTATATTACTGTAAGTTGTTAAATCATCATTAACTGAATACCACTATTACTAAAATTCTAGTGCTAAAATAGTACCGCAACCACACAAATCACATTTTGAAGGCTCGATGTACGATGGTAAATATTCGTAGTTGAGTAGATCGGAGATGCAAGTCGACGGCTTGTAGCCACCTAGCCGCCTCGAAGTTATTTTTGTAAGACGCAGACTGCACTCAGAAAAGTTCTGCAGTTACTACATGACAGTTATTTTTGTAGTAATGATGTTGTAGTTATTTTAAATGCAATTACAATTATTTTCCTTGGGGAAGAAATTTTCAATGTTTGTGATAAGTAGTTATTTTTTTAAACAACCCCCAAAAACTACTGCATTTTCGTTACAGTTACTTTTTAAATTAAGTTTTCTCCTAAAAACATACTTACGTAGAATCCGATGCCCGGGCATTGTCCCAACGGATATTATTCCAATATCCGTTTTTGGGTTAATGTCCGAAAAATTTTCGGTCATGTTCTCAATAATGGAAATGGAAGTTGTGACAGTTTTTACTGGGATTATGGTCGAAATGTTATTTGAAATATTGTATTTATATATAAAAATATTTAGCTAGCGAAGCTGGAGTTCACTATCCACAAGAGGAGAAAATACGAAGAATTTTCGAACATAATCCAAAGACCGGAAATGGGAATAATCTCAATTGGGGTTATTTTATGTTACCGGAATTTAAGCTAGTCTTAAATAAAATGCTAAGTACAGGAGCACTTGTACTGAAAACACTGTGCGACTCTAGATGCATAAGCCACAGCCAATGTTTGACTTTAGCCGCCGCCACCACAATTTTAGGTCGGCTTGTATTTCCTAAGTTGATATTAGCAATAGATGTCTGTTTGACTATTGTTGATGTTTCTGTCTTCAACTGCAACATATGTAGGGTGTTCAATTTATTGTCTTATTACTTTAATCGATTAATCGACCAAATAATTAGACTTTTTTCTTGACCGGTTAGTTAAATACGATTTTAATATTTAATACGCGCTTCACTTCAAATATATTTACCCAGCAAAAAAATCCATTACAAAAAAGTTATTTTAAAAGCACTCCGAATAGCATCAACTGATTGTGAAGTAGTTACAATTTAGCTTTAACACTGATTTATTTTACACGTGATGTCCCATGTTGTCAGTAGTTCAATTTAAGCATTTTGTTAGTAATTTAAAAGTGATTACATGATGTTAATAAAAGTATGGTTTTTATATACACATTTTCATCACATCAATACGAGTGCATTTTGTTTGCATTTTTAGAGTGATTTAGAAGTACTCTTTATAATATATAATACATTTCTCAAAGTGATTTAAATGTGCTTTTTATAATGTCTGAAATAGCATATTTTAGAGGCAATTTTAATGTTTAGCCTTTACAGAGCCCATTTCTGAACCTATTGTGTAACAACTCAGCAAAACCTTGGTAATATGTTGGTATTACAGAACACATTACCTGGTAATACCATACCCCTTACCATTGCATTATTTCATAACTAAAATGTAATGTCTTACGTATAATGCGCTGCATAACTAATGGGTAGTAATAGCAACTTATTACCAATGATATATTTAAACACCTCAAAGAAAAGAGTTACTTGTAATACACAACATGAGTTCTAAATAATAGCAGCGACTTATTACAGATGGGATATTTTAAAACCGTAAAATAAGGAGTTACTTTTAATGTGATACGTGATCACTGAAAAGAAATACCCACTTATTACCGATGGTGTATTCAAATACCTCAAAATAAGTAGTTATTTGTAATGCGATACATGAGTGTTATTTTTCTATTTAAAATATTCGATACAAATAATTTATATGTTTTATACATATTGACTGAAATATCTTTTATGTTTTTTGTTAACTTTATATTAATCTGAGTAAATATTAATTAAATATGAATATGCTTCGTTTTAGCATTTATAAAAAACCAACACGATAACGTCTTATTTTAATTCTTTTTGTAAGAAGTAAGTATATATTTTTATACAGTAAGTGAGCGCATAATTTTAATGTGTTATTTCAGACCTGTTTTTAACACATTTTTTTGGCCTTACTTTAAGCTGTTATGTAAGTAGTATTGTGCTCAGTATCGGTTATGTAAGTGGTTACGTAACTCCTAACATGTAACATTAAAGTAACATGTTCTTATGTTGTTACCTAGCCCTCTTTTGGAAAGTACATACCTCCAATGACATGCCCTTGTTAAAATAATAGCTGTTGGAATAGCAAAGTAAGAGGTTACATACCTTAATTTCTTCTTACAAACCTTATTACCAGTTAATAGAAAGTTTTGCTGGGAAAAGCTTCAATTTATTATTATTTTTAGGGCAATATTAAGGAAACACTTCTTTTGCATCTGAATCAATTCGATTAAGTCAAAATCAGACAAAACCATTTTTTTTTTAATTTTTGTTTTTTAAATAAGTTTGTAACATGTTTATTTCAGTCGTTAAATTCGAAAAAGCTACGATATATATGTCAGTTAAACTTGGTTTAGTTAAACCGAAAACGAAAAATAAAATAGATTTTAGAAGCAGTATTCCAGTTATAAACTTCGTTAAACTAAGTTTAAAGATAATCTACATCCTAAAAGCTGGGCCTAAAAGTTATATGTAACCCCCCAGCAAAATTTTTATGAACTGGTTGCATTTGAATCTGTTCTAGAATAGGTGTTTTTACCACCGCTTCCGTGGAACAGGTTCTAGAACTGATTCCTGGAAGTCAAAGTGAAGGTCTGCTTTTGGGACAAACTCAAACAAAAATCACCGATGATAGAACATAAATTAGAACGGGTTGCATGCAAGAACAAATTGTGCTACAAGCGGTTCTTTGCATCCGACAATTTTGCTGGGCCTCTGATTGATTATTTTTTGTGAGCATTGAACCCATAAAACCGAAAATGCAGAGACAAATTTTATTCAGAATTGATTTTCCCTCCACGTTATAAAAACTTATCAAAATAACTAATCGCACTTTTAAGAAAACCCATAAAACATGATTTTTTTTCAACAATATCGATTAATCGTGTTAAATTTTTCGTTATAGGTAATTGAACATTTTAAATTATTCCAACAATTTTTTGAGTAAAATTGTTCGATTAATCGAATAACGATTAATTGATTGAATATCCTAATCATATGGCAGGATTCTTTGTAGCGCATGCTAAATAAGTTAAAAGCAAACAACAAAAATACACAAAAGAATTGCTAAGAATTCAAGAATTTCTGGCTTTTACTTTTTTTATGAATCGCAATAGCTTTTTTTTTCTTTGAAAGCCTTAAATATTTTTACGAGTGAATTGCACTCATAACTTTTCTCTATTGTAACTATTTACATTAGCCATAAAGTTTTTATACATAGTTTTTAATAAACAGGTGAATTTTGTGATTCGTGAACGTATAAGCGGTATATTCATATAACTCAGGGCATTATGGGACAAGATTGTCAATACTTTCGCCAAAAGATCATTCATTATATGCAAAGTAGAAAAATGTTACATAAGAGATCAGAACTACTTAAGGAAGAACTCTAGGTCTTAACTTACATTTTTACTTCACTTTTTTTATCATTTAAGAGCAAAAAACGGGACAGAAAATCAGCGATTTTAATTTTAAGCATATTTAAAACCCCTTGATAAAAGATTCACACATTAAGGATTTTCTATTTAGTGTAGACATATTTATGAGTCGAAAATACTTATGTATTTCTCTTCCAAGAATGCAATGAAAGAAGGCTGAGTTTTTGATGTTCTTGTATTTTTGTTGTAATTTATTACTTCGAAGTGAAACATCGCTAACAAAAATAATATCACATACCCGCAATAAAAGAAGCTGCTAACAAAAAAGGAGTTTATTTTTGGTATAAATATGATATGAATTTTGTTCGCGATGTCCCACAAAGGAATAATAAATTACAACAAAAATACAACTACATCAAATACTCTGCCTTCTTTTGTTGCATTTTTGGAAGGGAGAAAAAAGAGTAGCGATAAAAATTACTCCTTTTGTTCGTATCTAGGTTTTGCTGGGTTTATTGCTAAGGGTATGGATCCTAACTTGGGGTATCACAGATTTCTCGAACCAATGATAGTTTTCATCTAAACTATCATCCTAAGATAGAGTGAATGTTTCACTAATTTTCTTAAACTCTAAACCATAGTGCCACCGTTGTTTAAGTTAAACCATTCACTTGTTCCATTTAAGTGTGTGTGTGTTATTTTCAAAACTCCAACAATGATGGTGATTTTCATGATGTGTCTACTTGTCGCTGGTGGTGGTGAAGGTGAGTGAAGTGTAATGAATTGAATTGAAAAAGGCTAACGCGCATTCCGAGGTGGACGTAATGTCTTCAATGGTTGTTAGTTAATAGAAGAATAAGAACATTTCATTAGTTTTAAAAGACCACATACATATATATATTTTAATATTACAACAACTGGCAAGGAAACTACATAGTGGTGTAGTCGGCAGAATGAAAAATATGTTACCAGAAAAACTATTTTAATGAATCTTCGAAAATATTTTGATTTGGTACAACTTTTTGAGTAATTATTCAAAACCGGGACTTTTTACACATTCCTTGGATAGTTTTAGAATAACAACAATTTTATGTAGTTGTTCCGTAATTTCACTTTTTACTAAAATTTCCGTAAATTAATTGCTAGAGTTTTTTTTTAATTAATGAAAATTAGTGGATATTTGGATTGAACAAATTTTCAATTTCTGAGGAATTATTTTCGTAAATTTCTTCAACACTGAACCCAAAAAGAGAAGAAATTAAAATTATTAAATGAGTTAAATAGATACAACTTAATACATTTACAACACTTCTACAACAGTTGTAAAATATCTGGTGAACGAATACACCACTAAGCGCTCAGGTAGCGCTGTTATTTTTTGGCATTGTAAAAAAATTGTGCAAAAGGAAAAATTTGAAAAAATCGGAAGAGGAAATCGAATAACATTTTATATTTAAAACCAAAACAAAGAAATCTTCCTTAAGAACAGTTAGTACCCAGCAAAAAATGAGATGCCAAAGCTATAGAAAAAGCACTACAATTAATGATCTAGATAAACTTCTGTTTAAACAGAAACACTAATGATCTCAATATTGAGTTGCTATAGGAGAGACGTACTCCCACTTCAACATTTTGTCAGTACTTTTTGAAAGAGGGCAAAGGAAACTATTTCTTTTTTCATCAATTTAAAGTTCAAAAAATGTTTGGCAAAAAAACTACTTTTATTTCTAAAAAAAAATTTTTGTTTATTGCAGCCACCTGTTATTGAACTTGCGACCTCAAGATTGTTAGTATAGCCCACTGAGCTATTTTTTGATATGAAAGTTGACTGAAATAAAATCACCACTTTGGCATTGCGAGATATTGCCTCTTAAGCCTGGATCAGCCAGACGTAAACGTATCTCTGCATAGCTGAATTAATAAGTTAAATAAGAACAGAAGATGTGTTGTTTTTTTTGTTTCATTCTTATGCATTCAATATAGAGCAAACGTAAATACACAACGAAAATCTGTTGTGAATAGACCTCCGTTTGTATAGGGTCTTTAATCGACTCGGAGCCATTCCTCGCACACTCGTCAGCCAGCTCATTGCCCGCGATCCCAACGTGTCCTGGGACCCACGCCAGCCTGACCGAGTACCGACAAATACGGTTGAGGGATTTAATACAGTGCCGCACATACTCCGATCTGACAATATCGGATTCCAGGGCTTTCAAAGCAGCAAGACTGTCCGCAAAGATGCTAATGGATGATGGGTCCAAATCCCGTTCCATTATCATCCGTGCGGCCACGTCAATTGCATACACTTCAGCCTGGAACACCATACAATCGCCCGGGAGTCGTACGAAGAATTGAAGGTCCAGTTCGCCGGAATAAACTCCCGACCCTGTCCCCATGTCCATCTTCGATCCGTCCGTGTACACTGAGATATCACCACTACGAATAACGGAGTCGGCTGCCCAGTCTTCCCTGGTCGGTACAATCACCTCAAAATTCCTCTGCAAATTCGTGACCGGTAAAATATAGTCCATTTTACGATCCAGTAGCGCACCAACAATCCCATGCAGAATGTTACTGTGCCCCCAAGTGCGTTGCCTCAGCTCTTGCATCTTCCTGAGTCTGAGAGCTGCCTTTGCCGCCGTGCCCCTGATATAAATATCGAGTAGTGGGGTGCCAAGCATCACCTCCAAACTTGCCTGGGGTGTAAAACGGGCCGCCCCGTAATACCCAGACAAGCCAGTTCTTGCACCTTTGCGAGAGTGAAGAGATATGACCCCGTGTCCACCGCCCTCCACCACACCAGTGCCCCGTAGGTCAAGATTGGTCTGATAATCGCCGTATACATCCAGTGGATGATATACGGCCTCTTCCCAAAGGTCCTCCTACAGGTATAAAAAGCACAAAGGCTTTTCTCATTCTCTCCTCGGTATTCCTTTTCCAGGAAAGTTTGGAGTCTAGAATGACACCCAGGTACTTCGCTTCCCCCGAGAGTTGAAGAGTAGCTCCCTCCAATCTAGGGAGATTAAACCTCTCCGGTTAGTACTTCCTTGTAAACAAAACAAGTTCGGTTTTAGACGGATTAACTCCCAGACAATTCTCCCTTGCCCACCTGGACGGCATCGTAAGTGCCGACTATATGAGATCACTGACCGTCTGGAGAAATTTTCCCCTAATCAGTAGCCGACGACGTTGTCGGCGTATGCCACAACCTTCTTCCCCGTTCTCCCCAACGAGTCAAGGATTCAATTGATCACAAGATTCCACAGAGGAGGAGAAATAAGCCCCCCTTGTGGAGTAACCCTTGTAACCACCTTCCGCGCCCCATCATCGCCTTCTGAGCATATTGCCCGTCCACAGGGTTATCTGCGGGTCAGTGCCAATACCCCCCAAGGCACTAATAATCGATGATATACTCACGGTTGTGAAGAGCATCCTCAATTCTGCCGACAACCTCACTCAGAGCCGTTTCCACCCACCTTCCCTTGAGGTATTAGTGTTGGGCTCTGCTGAAGTTGTCTGCAGAGTGGATGCTACTCACATGAACATCTACCAGTCTGTCCAGCGTTTTTAATAAAAACGACGAGAGACTAATAGGCCTGTAGTCCCTGGCGGTGCTGTGGTTTATCCTCCCCGCTTTCGGGATGAAGACCACCCTGACCTCTCTCCACCTAGAGGGTATATACCCCGATGCCAGACTGCCAGTAAAAATACAAAGCAGCCATGGCATGATAATGTCGAGACTCCCGCAAAAGTGCCGGGAAGATACCATTCGGCCCTGCTGATTTGTAGGGCTTAAAAGACCGTATCGCCCAAGAAATTTTGCGTTCGTCTACCATTGACCTGAATTGCATTCGATGAGAGTGCGTCCAACGGGACATTGTACGTCACCTCATCACTGCAACCCGGAAAGTGAGTCTCTATCAGGAGCTCAATGGTTTCCCTATTACTTTCCGTGAAAGTACCATCAGGCCTCATAAGGGATCCTGGTGAACTGGGTGCCTTAGCAAGAACCTTACGAAGCTTCGCTGCCTCCGTAGTGCCCTCTACTTCCCCACAGCAACTAGACCACGATTCCCTTTTTGCCCTTCGAGTCGCCTTCTTAAAGGCATTAAAACTGAGACGGTACCGCTCCCAGTCCTCAGGTCTGTCCCCCTTCTTTGCCTTATTGAAAGGTTTACTGCTCTCCGTCCTAAGTGCTCCGGAGTCCACCATGGTTGGTGAATTTTCCTCGGTGGCAAGCGCTCAGGACACGAGTTCAGAAACGCTTCCCTAAGATTATCCGTCAATAGACGAACTGAACCTTCCACGTCTCGCACACTGACCGGGGTGTCCCGCTCTGGGCCCGGTATGGTCTGAACAAGACTACGAAATTTAGCCCAGTTCATCTTCCTAGGATTCCTATATGGAATCATTTCCCCAACAGAAAGATCAACGCTGAAGAGAATCCTATAATGATCAGAGAATGAACATTCTTGTGAAACTCTGCAGTTATGGACTTCAATAGAGTCAGTATTCGATACCATGGCTATATCAAAAACCTCTTCCCTAATCATATTATAGAACGTTGGCCTATTGTAGGTAATCAAACAGTCCCATGAAACATTTTTACGGACTTTCTGGCACGTACGGATTCATGAATCCGGCTTTTACGGCACGTTAACTGTCCGTAATGTACGTATCCGTCAATGCTTGTACGTATACGGAACATTAACGGACCGTATAAATGGATTTTCGAACACAATACGTTTTAACTCCGTATTGGTGTATCCGTTTCCGTACCCTTAAATTCGGATTTCATCGGTTTGTTTATAAAATAAAAAAATATATTTTTGTAAAGTCGGTGAAAATATTATTATAATGGGAATATATGGAGAATATGCAATAGAGGGAATTCTTTCTATCACACCATTAATCAAACAACATCAAGTAACAAGGTAAGATTTATGAAACTTAATGTTTTGTGTATAACATGTGAGAATTTGCATCGTGTACACGGTCAATTAAACCATAACTAATTTATTGTCTCTTTTCCATATAGATGTTGGATTTTACTCCCGGTCCCTAAGTGCTGGATAGATAAGTAAACCGAGCTGGATGTGCTAAATATTGTAATTATAAATAATAATTATTAATGAATTTATAAAAAAGAAAAATAAGTACTTTGTATTGAAAATAATAAACATATGGTCTATTTTTGTTGAAAAAATCGGTAGGATACGGACAAGGAAATACTTCGTTATTACACGACATATCGGTCCGGAAGCGGTCCGGCATTGACGGACTTTCAGCGGACTAGTCCGTTTTTTACATAACATAACGGTCCGTAAACGGTCCGTTATTGACGGACTTTAAACGGACTTGTCCGTTTTTAACACGACATACCGGTCCGTGAACGGTCCGTCATTGACGGATTTTCAACGGATTCGAATCAGTTTCGATGTTCCTTATGATCCGTTTTATGGTCCGTATACGGATCCAGAAAACGGTACGTATACGGAGTTGGATTCCGTTTATGACGGACCGAAAACGGTGCGTAAACGGAACGAATTGTTTCTTGGGGTGACTCACGTCGGTTATTGATGTCAGTGCTGCCCCATAGAGAGTTATGAGCATTGGAATCACCCCCCATCACCAGATCATGGCCCTTGGTCATGCCCATCTCGACCAGATTACGGACGGCCTGTGATGGTGGGTTGTCTTCCTCATACGGGAGATACATCGAGGCAAGGAACAGAGTGGGCATGCCCTTTCGTTCAAGTGCCGCCACCGTTAGGTCTCCATTGCTGTAATGAGACATAAGAAAAAGATTAATGCCCTTCCTATACAATATACAGCTTCTAATCTTACCTTCACATAGCGGAGAGAGAAACATGAAGTTACGTGACCCAAGTCCCCGAACCCTGTTGCCAGAAAGCCAAGGTTCTTGAATCAGGGCCACGTCCATGTTCTCCGTCTCCATGAAACGCAGCAATTCATCGGTAGCTGCCTCGCAGCGATGCAGATTTATCTGCACCACCTTGATGCATCTTGGACGCATTGCTGGTATCTTCCTTGGGTAGAATCATCTTAAGATGGTTCAACCCAAACTTCACGAATCCCTTGGAGAGGCGCAAAGACTCCGAGCCGACTTTTAGCCAATCGACTAAGTGTTAGCAAATTTTTTGCTGAGATTACTATTTTTTTTTTGTTTAAATCAGATCGCAGATTTTGAACAACACCTTTTGCTAACATTACCAACTTTTTTGCAAGCACGCTTCTGAAAATTTGCTGACACAGCAACAATTTTTGTTAACTTTACTGACTTTTTTTTTGAGTGTATATAAATAATGAGCCTAAAAATATATTTTCAAAAAAACAACCCTTATAAAAAAAGTTTTTTTGATGTCATTTTTTTTAAAATAAAATTTCCCCGTGCCGGTAATTGAACTTGTTACTCCAGATTGCAGGTCGAGAGCTCTACCATTTGAGATATCTCGTCATATTAAACAAGGTGGCGCAAAAGTTGTCACCCGATGTGATTCTTTGACTGTAATTTTTTTTAATAAATAAAAGACTTTAGTTTTGTTTTTGTATTGTGTCTATTTTATGTTTAAATTTTTTTTTTTCATTAAGTAGAAAAAATGATACCGGCCAAGTGGCCGCCGGAATTGATGACCATAGGGCCCGATTTATGGCATTATCCATCACTCTTGCCAGAACTTCCGACGATAGGTCTGAAGCTTGATAGTCTGAAGCTTGTTGCCGTAGACTCGTGACTTCGAAAAACCCCACAAAAAGAAGTCTAGAACTGTTAAATCGGGCGACCTTGCGGCCAGTGCGAATCACTAAAACGAGAGATTAGACGACCCAGAAATGTAGCCCTCAGAATTTCGATTGTAGGTCGTGCAGTATGGCCCGTTGCTCCATCCTGTTGGAACCACACACTTTTTGAGTCCCAATATATCCAGTTGAGGTATGTATTATTGAGCATGGCACTGTAGCGCTCGCCGTTCACAGTACTCATTTGTGGTAGTCATCCGATGACGCCTTCAGCGTAAAAACGACACCATACAGTAACTTTGAGGAGGTATAATGGGATACAGTAACTCCGTGTGTTATACGCGGATTTTCGGTGCCCCAGAAGAGATAATTCTGCTTATACACGTATCCACAGATATGGAAACGGGCTTCGTCGCTCACGACAAATTATTACGCAAAAAATCGAAACAATTATTCCGCGTTCTTGAGGAGTATATCGATTCATGTCTTATTGAATAATTGGTAATGCATTATTTTTTATTTTGAAATAAGGCAAAAAGTAACTAGTTATTAGTAACTCATTATTATATGTTTTAAAATAATTTAGAAAGCAAGTCGGTGTCATTACTGGTAGTCCAGAAAATAATGATATGTCATTACCGTTTCTACACTGGGAAGTTTCTTTAAGATCGGTAGGTTACACCATCAAGTAGTTTTCTTGTATGTACTAACTTGTTTGGTTTTCGTTTCGTTAACCACTCGTATCTGTAGTTGCCGTTTTAGTTGTTTTTATTGCATAAAAACCATTACTTTAAACTTTATTGCTAGTTTGGTAGTTAAAACTTGTGTTAGTGTTTTTTATTAGATATGGAAAAATGTATTTTCGTTGCGATGGACAAATTTTAAATATGGAATATATGACCGAAAAAAGAAAACACAATAATTTTTTTTTACTTCTCAACATAGTCTACTTTTAGTTCAATACAATTTTCCAGCAATTTTCAATTTATTTTCGATACACTGTCATCAATCGCAAATTCCACCTCTTCATTATAAGATAACAAAACATAATACGAGGGAGCTCAAATTTAACGGAATATTGGAACTGGTGCATTGTCTTGATAAAGCGACATTTCCTTTTTCGCCCTCACAAATTGATGGCTCCAAAAAAAAAAAAAAAAACAAAAATACTAAACAACATGGCGCTTCCAAACTTAAAACATATATTTTATAAGGTTGCCACTTTTCACCAAAGTATTGTTTTCAAACTACTGCGTCATCATTACGTCAGGTCGGGTACTTCTGGAAGCGCCCTCGTAAGTCCTGAAATCTACAAGGCTTTATTTCGTTACATATTTTATGTTCCCCTTGCGAGGTTTTTTACGACTTTGATAACAGAACGTAATAATAAGGTTATAAGTTTAAAAATAATAACAGTTTAAGCTCGATTTTAAGAAAATATTATTAGTATCTTTAAAGGAATTAAATGTGCTAAAATCCAAAAACTTTTTTTTTTACAAATTGTGACAAATAATCTGTTGCAAACATGTCCCTATCCGAATTTCATTCTTGATTAAAAAAATAATGTGAAGGGATGACGTTTTTGACACTTCTACAAATATTTGTCACGTTAAATTATAAACTATTATCAAACTTTTTATTAACACTTAACTAAATTAAAATATACTATTGTTAAACATAATTATCTTAAGTAATGATTTAGGATAATTTAACACTCACTAACTGTAAGATAAAATACTTATTGTCAATTAATGACTGGCGTTATAAACATTGGGAAGTACAAAAATTACAAACTCAATGAGAATTCCTTGTTCTCGTCTAGGAGCGTTATTTAACATTTCTGATATTAAATAAAAAAACTAAAACAACAACATAAAATTACTACTACAATTCAAGGCGAGTGACACTGATGATGGATTTGTAGCGAAAGCCGAAAATACGTATTCTCTCTTGCTGGCCTTATAGAATTCTTTCAAAATTTTTTATTCTTGTAATTTACTTGTGAACATTGTATCATGTTTCTTTAATTTGAAAATAATTTAAGCAGAAAGTGATATTAATTTATGATCTATACACTGATAATAATCTATGCATAAAATTACGAAAAAATGTCAAAATAACAAAAAATTTAGTAAAATATACGAAAAATGCTTTATTTTGCGAAAGTTTTTGTTATTTTGACATTAATTTCGTATTTTTATGCACGGATTATTATGTGTGTAGTCAAACTAAAGAACATTCATTTACCAAAATAAGAGATCAAATAAACATCCGCCTCATTCATCTTAAAAAAAAACAATTTGTTTTGTCATCTTCCAAACATTACTAGAATCGTTTATTCAAGTAAATACGAAATTTCATGTTCCCTTACCTAACACTTTGTTGATATTTGATTGTATGCAAACAATTGGAAATTGTTATCAATGGATTTGTTTAATATATGGTTTTCGTTTAATATTTAAATAAAATTGTTATTGTCAGTTGTATCCACAGAAGACTTCCAATACGTTAGCCGTCCTATTAGTTTACCCTTATGGATGCATGTTAGTAAGTCCTAAATTCAGGGTTGGCAGACAATAGCGCTAAAATACCGTTATCGATTTAACATCCTTTCAACTGACTACCGTTACCCTTAAAATACCGTTACCGTTGTATTGGAACTATATAGTCCATTGAAACTTTTCATTAAGTTAATGAAACTTGAATGAACGGAATGTATAGTTGATCTTTTATTTCGTAAGTTAATGTTTTTCGTTCGATTTAAGATCATATATATTATATCATCAAAATACTGATGCCATCACTTTACCAGCTCTCTGTTGCGTCTTTGGCTTCTTCGGGCGAGCTTCGCCAGTTGCTGTCCACTCAGCTGACTGCCGATTCGACTCTGGAGTGGAGTGGAAGATCCAAAATTCGTCCATAGTTACATACCGACGCAAAAAGTCCTTTTTATATCGCCGAAAAAACTCCAGACAGCTCTCAGAATCATCGACACGTTATTGTTTTTGGTGCACTGTTAGAAAACGCGGCACCCAATTCGAAAACAGCTTTCTCATGGACAAATGTTCATGCAAAATAAAGCCGACACTTTCGTTCGATATCTATAAGATATCAGCTATCTCCTGGCACTTCACTTTACGGTCTGCCAAAACGATTTTGTGAACTTTTTTGATGTGTTCCGGTATCGCCACCTCCATCGGCGTCATCGGTGTTTGTTAATCTTCCATTTTAGGTATAGGATGTGTTAAAATATTGGGTTTTCTTTAATTGGAACAGTTTAAAATAGGGTTAAGAAAACTGGGGAATGATCTGAATTCAACTCAAATCCGTTTTCTGGTTTAATAAGGACAGTGATATTTTCATTATGGTAAGAAAAAATAAATAAGATCTGGTTGTTTATTTGGATCAGTAGGCCAATATGTCGAGCATCCAGTCTATACTACTTCACTACCAGTTTATTTTGCTGTCTCAAGTAGACGTTTTCCTATAGTTGATATAAGGCGTGTTCCCCAAAGATCCCCTAAGGGTTGGTGCATCACTGTCTAAAACGATCTACAAAGCCTTCTCCGTATACATTAAATATGTTTAACCCTCTAACCGGCCTAGGCATTTTTGTAATGAAATATATACCGTGTGTTCCTCACGAAAAATAAACAACCCAGCAAAATCTTTCATTACCAAATAAGTGGTTATATAATAGAAATTCATAGCTCCGCACAACTTATTTTTTGGCGTCTAAACTAATTATTTTTGTTTGGCGTGGTCGTTTTTATAAGTAGCCACGCTTACCCGCTCGCTTACGAAAAAGTGAGAAATAAGTAGTTATGATATTTTGAATAATAAGTGGTTACACACATGCTTACAAAAAATTGAATTATAAGTGGTTATCCGATTGCTTACTTGATTCTTGAAAATAAGGAGTTAAGCAAATACTATTAGCTTAAGGAAATACATTCAGAAAAATTTAAGTTTTCTCTAGTGTGTAATTTTAGGACTCGTCATAAAAATGTAAACATAAAACATATTTATATTTGTGACCTTCTCCGAGAAAAGGGACCTAGTGTGTGAAAATGAAGTTTTGAGAAGAACGCATTTAAAGTTTCAAATTTTAATGTTTTTCTCATTTTTATCGATTTTCCCAAGTTCCCGTTTTTTTGAAACACTAGGTCCCTTTTCTCGGAGAAGGTCACATATAATAAATAAAAATGTATAAAATTTAATTGTGTAAAAAGTACTTATTTAAACTATTACGAGTTATTCATTATTTTATATTTAGAAGCAATGAATACAATAGGCCGTTATTAGGAAGTCATTATTTTATATTATAAAATAATGCAAAAGGTAATGATATATCATTTTTTGTAATGCAGATAGTAATGAGGTGCCATTACCAATATTTTACTGGGAATAAGTTCTTCTACAATATTTTTTTCGTTGTCTATTTTAAGCGATATGGGCCAAAATAGGTTAAGAGGGAATCTCGAAAACTATACTCAAAAAATAAGTTAGAAGAAAAATTAGTAAAACGGCTTGTATATCAAGTTTACTAACAGAAGTTTTAGTTATATTTTTTTTAGCACTAAACTAATTTTGAACTAATGTTTTACTAATTTATATTGCTACAAAAATTGTGCTGAAAACCGTAATTATAGCGTGGAAAACAACCAGATAGACAAATGTAGATGTCGCAGCTTGTCTGGATGTAGTACAGACAACGGCAATGATAATTAGAAAAGAACAACTCTACAAAATTTCTATATTTAAATTTTCAGCAAATAAATTAACTAAAGTAAAATTTCGCTGCAAGTTTTTTGAGTTTTTTTTCAATATTCAGTAAAAAGTTTAGTGATTTTAGCAAGGATTTTTTTCATTCGCAATCGACTAAATGTTAGCAAAACTTTTGCTGAAAATTACTATTTTGTTGGTAAAAATCAGCTCGCTGATTTTCAGCAAACCTTTTGTTGAAATTACCAACTTTTTTGCAAGCATGCTCCTGACTAAAAATTTGCTGACACAGCAACATTTTTTGCTGACTTTACTCACATTTTTTTTTAGTGTAGCTCATAAAAATTACTAGGTTTTAGCATAAATTATTTCTCTTACCAAGATGTATTCGTAATTACAATAAAAAAATTAAATTTTTTGTATGAATTCTGTATATCCTTGGACCAAAGTAAGGAAGTTTTTGTATTAGTTTAAACTTCAATAGTACTTTGTGGTTATTATCAATTGTTTTAGTCAATTCAAATATGTTTTTAAGATTTTTGGAAATTTTGTTTGTTTTAAAATATTTGTTTTCCGAAATTTTATTTTTGACACTTTCTCGCTTGCAAACCGTGCACTGTATAGAAAAAAAATCCTTCACAAAAATTTTTATAAATTTTGTTTTCTATTAAAAATTTAACTTCTTATTGTTAAATACCCTATTAAAAAAAATTAATATGGAGCTCTATATGGTAATATATAACTTAATGTGATCCATATACCATTTCATCCGAAAAATGGCCCGATATAATTGTGTCAGTTGGTTATCACTTTTGTATCAGTTTAGATCTTAACTGATTAGATTATATATTAAACAGATGAAATTTTATCTGATTTTTGACCTGATACAAGTTTATGGTTTTATGTCGTATGGTATTAGTTTAGATCCAAATAGATACATTACTATACACACTTACATAGTTATATCTGCATTTTGACCTGATGCAATTATATCTGCTTTAAAACTTTGATACAATTATATAAGGCAAATGTCGGATACACATATATTTTATTAATATAAAATTGTACCAACTACGATCTTAACAGATACCATTAGATATAAACCGGTAAAATTGTATCAGGTCAAAAATTGGATATAATTTCATCTGAATAATGTATAATTTTATTAGTGGAGATCTAAACTAATACAATGAGATGAAAACTGATAAACAACTGATACAATTACATCGGGCCATTTTTCCGATGAAACAGTATATTTATACAGATATAACTTAATCGCTTTTTATACGACTATATGTAACTGTTTTTACTCGGGTACTCATTTGGCGCATTTGTGATCAATTTAATATATCCCGCCTGGAGGCGGGCTTGCCGATTAGAGGGTTAATAGTAAGTAAATCTGGACAATCTTATTAATATTCATACATATTTAAATTTATATTAATATTTTTGATTTTTGCACTTTTAAAGAGTCATTTTATTATTGTTTTATTATTTTTGTTTGTAAATACCCCAGCAAGCATGCACACAGAAAAAAAAATTGCCAACCGAATTGCTAAGCCTATTTTGGGTGCTACAACCAATAAATTCGGTTGGTGAAACCATATTAGAATGTGATTCCTAAATATTTTGGGTATTGCAACTAAAATTCAGTTGCATAAACCGAATTTTGTTGTGATAACCAATATTCAGTTGCACCAACCTATTTTAGTAGATGCAACCGATTTTCAGTTGGAAAATGGCATATTTTTTCTCTGTGTGTGGCAATACCAAGAAGATTCTCCGATTATATTGCTAGGACGAAAACATTTATTGCCGGAAATATTAATTTCGTATTGCGGAAGTTTCCTCCTTCGGGAACAACTGTTACCCGAAAGCAATACTTCCAGGCAATACGAAAGCAATACCCCAGGAGGATTAATCAGCTATGTCGCTAATTTATCACCTGGAAGATACAAAGATGATATCGCCAAATAAACTCCCCGCTACAAAATAAACGATTTATTTTTTAAAATTTAAGCCTGCAAAAGAATATCGGCATACATAATCCATTGACCAACACATTCATTATCTTGATTTCATCATGGCCGATTTTTTCCGCGCATTAAATCTTGATTTTTTTGAGGAATTTATTTTCTATATATCTGTTGGCTGTTTTTGTACAAATTTTGTTTTAATTTTTTCAAAAATAACAAAAAGTTTCAAACAAATTTTCTTTATCTTCCGGATGATAAAAAGGTAATAGTGCCGCAATATTATGACAAAAAATTAAATTTTCGAAATATCACGGAATTATCTTCCAAATGATAAAATGAAGACAATTTTAAAATATTACTTAATTATTTTCATTCAAATGAAAGATAGAAGATATCGCTTTAGTATCTTCTTGGAAGATATCTTCCAAATGTTTTTAGGGACTCATGTATGACTGACTCATGTATGCAAACCACTTTTTATTAAGAGATAGTCAAACGGAACTACCTGCAAGAAAGCGAATTGTTTTCTGAATTTTCTATATCTGGTTTAAAGTCAACTTTATTTATAAACTTACACTTATAAATAGAGTGAGTACACGTTATTTTATCTTAAAATTTAGGACTAAACTAATATTTTTTGTAAATCCACTTAAGCATAACAATTATAATCATCCGTATTTAAACTAACTTCGAATATTGATTTTTACTAATTTATGTTTCTTAGTTTTACAAATTTTTCAGCTAACTTAAACCACAATTATTTCCAAATGAAAATATGTTTGTGTCTCTGTTATAAATTTTTACATTTTTTATTCTATAAGGCGTGTTCGTTTACTTACTACAAGTTACTATTTTTACTACAGCTGGAAAAATTCAATACAAAAAGTAAACAAAACTTTCCAATTGTAGTAAAAGTAGTAAGAATTTCGAGTAAACGAACACACTGATAATAATAAAATGACTTATATCTCGGAAACTAAGTTTCATATATGAGATGTTTAGTCCCCAGATTAAATAAAATTACTCAACTTATAGAATTTCTTAAATAAACAATATTATATTTCTAAGTTATGCAATTTATACTCCACGAAATACGCTCAATATTACGATCCACTATTTTTATTTTATATTTTTCAATATGCACCGTGGCGTCTAGTGGTAAGCAATTAGTTTTAGCACCGATCAATTACAAATATACAAAATAATCAAGCGAAAGTTTGTCATCATCAAAGAAGATACTTGTCTGCAAATGATATGCACAAACTAACTTATAATAAACTTGCGTTCGCCAGCGTTTGTACTGCAAGATACAGCATAAAGTTTATACTAAAGTAGAACTTTCAATGACTCTGGTAACATATAGTTTTTTTTTTTTTTTTTGTTGTTTCTTAATTCTAATAGCCTGAGGTTAAACCACTATTTTTAAAAAAGTTTAACTTAGAAAACATAAAGTAACTGCTGGACATTACAACAGCGATACTCAATTCTAATCAGAACTAATACATCATACTAAAATGTTAAAAAAGAACACTCTCTTTTAGTATTAGTACGTAGTTTTAAAATCATCCCATCTTAGTATGTCGAGTATGGGGGACAACACCTTGCTGTTAGCTCTAGCTGTGTAACTTACAATCCATTAGTTAGATTTTTCGTTATTAGCAGACACACGACTTGTCTTTTGTTACTGTTACATTTGGTTGGTTTAAAAAACAAAATCTACCAATGTGCCGCCGACTTTGACACAAACGAATGACATTAAATTCCACGTGCATCGATTGTGTATCCCCCAACTGCAGTAACAACAACAACAACAGCAACAACAACAACAACAACAACAGCAACAACAACAACAACGGACAAGAGGAAGAATGTTTGTATATCTATTGCAAACATATTTCATCGGCTACCACTTAATACACGAAATGACAACTACGAGGGCAGTTCGAAATGTGCTTAGTCTAACAATGAAAAACAAGAGATAGATTATTAAAATTATTTTATTTTTCAATATAATCTCCTGAAACCTCAATACACTTAGTCCAAAGTTTTTCTAGCATGCCTTGATTAAAATAATTTCCCTGAAGCTCCTCAAAATAACCGTTTACAGCTGCCATTGTATCTTCATTCGAGGTGAAACGTTTGCCAGCAAGGAAGTCAGAGGGAGCTAAATCAGAGAAATGAGAAATTTTAATTCGAATGCTTTTTTGGTCAAGTGTTAACAAATGCGGCACCCAACTTGCAGAAAGCTTTTTCATGTATAATTCTTGATGCAAAATGAAATGTATTCGATCATTTGAGATGCCTCTGGCATTACATACTATTTCACGCACTTTGACGATCGTCTATCAGTTGTTCATGAAGGAGCACTTTCACCTAACACATTCACCATATCATTACGAATTTCTTGTCCCAATAAACTTTTCTTATGTAAATATTTAATCACACCATGAATTTCTAATTTTTCCATTACAAAAAAAAATCACTAAAGCGCCTTTTTTGAACACCTGTTACTATACGAATGAGTTGACAGATCAAAATGAAATTTAACATGTGTCCATATGATAGATGGAAGTTTCCATTATACAAAGATTTTTGCTGTTTATATCTCTAAGTCAGGCTAAGAACATTTCGTACTGCCCTCGTATGAATAACGTCTACGGTAGTCATATAACAAGAAACACCAGGCAAACTAGATCAAAAATTTTAGTATAAACAACAAAGCGATGGATGGGTTAGTTTGGATGCTGGTAGATAGTTTTATATAGACACATTCTAATATTAATTGTGTATATGTTTTATATGAGAGTCCAGGGATGATGGTTTTAAGTAGTTTACATTAATTTTAAATGCCCTACGCTATATTGATTCTTTTCTTAGCGAAGCCATATTTTTCTTCTATGACCGTGATCGAGTAAAAAGGACTTCTCTGCTTTTTTTTTACTCAGTTTCGATCTACTTCCGGTTTGAGAGGTCAAAGCCCGTCAAGTGAATTCTAAAATTGTGCTGGAAAGCACAGCATCGGTTTCTTCCACCACTTTATCAATATATAGATTAAAAGCCTAATACTTAGTTACCGGTAGTTTTAAATATCGGTATATATTTAGAATAAAATTGTATTCTTTTCTAATGTTTTTTCCTGGGTTGCCAACCGAAACAACCCAGTCAGAAAAATACAAACGGGAAAGCGGTGGCAAAGCACTTTAACAGGTGGTACAAGTATTGGCAAAAAGTGCTTTCCCATTCCCAAAATGATAACATCATTAGACAAAAGGACCGGCTGTTCAAAAAGCGCCGGAAAAGCACTGGAGGAACAAAATTTTTAAACGTTGGCAAAACGCTGGCAAAACCAATAAATAGCTGGTCTGGAAATATATTTTCCAAAATAAAATTAAAAAAAAGTTCATATGTATTTTTTTTGACCCTGCCGTGATTTGAACCCAGGCCGTCAGATTGGCAGACGATTGCTCTACCCACTGAGCTAACGAGACATATAATATTTAATAGCTAAACACATAAATGAGTGATAATAGCTGGACAACTACTGGCTGTGCCAAAATGCTAGTACTGGCAAACAATTTTTAGTAACTAGTATGCCAGTGTTTGGAGGGCAAAAAAAAAGTTGGTCTTGAAGGAGTTTTCCCACAAACAAAAAAATTGATTTTATAAAACAAAAAAAAAATTTAAATTAAAAAAAATCCCAAAAATTTTTTTTGCTTGCAACCGGATTTGAACTCGGAACCTTCCGACTACAAACATTTTTTAACGAAGCGTCAGCATTTTTATAAAATCATTGGTTTTCCAGTGAATTGATTTTTGTACGCCTGGTAGCATTGGCTAGGTAGCACTGGATAACCACTGGTTGCAAACCTTGGCATGTCACTCTAAGCCAATTCTTTGCCAGTGGTTTTTTTATAAACCACCGAAATTTTTGTAAAAAAAATACTGATAAAACGCTTTTCGCAAACGCTGGCAAAGCGTCCCAAATGAGTGTTCTGCCAGTCATTTATTTTTAATACCATGGTTACCCAGTGGTATGCCAGTGCTTGATTTTTTGTACCACTGGCAATTTCTGACTGGGAAATTAAATGAGCTTATCGCCATACCATTAAAATTCAAGCCGATGATGCGTAAATTTCACAGTACGATACTAAAAAAATTTACGTTGTTCTGACAATGGATTCTGGTAGAGGAGACAAAAAAAAAAGTATAGGTGTGTCGGCGTTTTGAAAGATCACATCCGAATTTTATTTCAGGGGGGCTTACAATTTCCACCCTTTTTCAAATGTATATTGTGAATCGGCATAGGAAACCATATGAAGCTTCAATTTTAAGAATAGGATGTGTTCAGCGAACTTATCTAAAACATTACGAGGAACCTTCTTGTGGAAGATTTTAACCCTCTAACTCTTCAATTAAAGGGAATTTTTTGCCCCCAAAAAAGGGACAAAAAAGACCCGGAAGTTGAAGACTTAGACATTTAGAACACATTCTATACCTCAAATGAAAGATTCACATGGTTTCCCCATAAAATCCAGGTTTGTTGGATTTTAGCGCCAATTCTGAATGAGCACGAGATTAACCCTTAAACACATTTTAAGTTTTGATTTATTTCTGGCAATGAAGCTAAATTTTCAACTTTGATGTCTTCAGAAACTTATAGTAGAATTTCATAACAAATATTTTTGAAGAACATTTTAACCCTCTTACTCTCAGATTTTGGAAAAAGTTCGAAATTCACAACAGATGGTGTAACTTTTACAAATGGCTCGTGTCTTTAATTACATATTTTTTTTTTTTTTTAGTTAGACCAACACTCAGGGTATGCCCCCCTATTAACGCAGCGCATTGTGTGGTATTAGGAAAATAGGTTATGGGGAGGAGGAAAGAGGGAGTAGTGTTTGTGAATATTTGATTTGAATTTCTCTACATTGTAAGTAACAGCGAAGACTTCTGCGGGGAGTTTATTCCACATACGGCTGGTGCGACTGATAAACGAATTCTCTCTGTAATGCGTTGTGCGATCCATTGGGCAATCGACTACAAACGGATGTGCTCTACTTAATAGGCGACTATTACGAATAAAAACTCTGGCACTGGGGATAAGTTCACTTATCTCAGCAGAACACTTCCCATATATGGAATTTTGGAAGGTAAACATCTGTCATTTATTCTCATTGAACGGAATAGTAAATATAAACAGCAAAGTTTTTTTTTTAGTTCGAAAATGTGGAATTTTGTGCCAGAAAAGCATCATTTGTGGGAAGTTTTGCTTTATTTCTTTAATTAAAAAAAAAAGCAGGCGAAGTATATCGATAGCTCACAGAAGCTTATCCTGAATATAGCTGTGTTTGTGCGGCAAGTTATCAACGTTGGCTTGTGTCATTCCCATATAAATTTGGCATTAGCCAACATTTAGTGTTAACTCTCAACGTTACTAATGTCAAATTTAAATGGGAATAACATAAGCCAACGTTGATAGCTTGCCGCACAAACACAGCTAATGTTCCATCGATTTCCACGTGCGGGAGATGGTTTGTGCGGTTCAGGAGTGGTGATTTTGATACGGAAGACAAAGACCCAGGCAATTTCAAAATATTTGCAAGCAGCAGGTTTCATCCAAAAGCAAGGAAATTGGGTACCATACCAGTTGAAGCCGAGAGACATTGAAAGATGATTTTGCATGTCCAAAATGCTGCTTGAACGCCATAAAAGTGTAGTAATTTTTGCATCGAATCATTACTGGCGGTGAAAAATGGATCCATTGCGACAACCCGAAGTGTAAGAAATCGAATGTGAAGCCTGACCAATGAGCCAAATCAACGCCAAAATCGAATAGCCATGTCGCCAAAGTTATGTTCTGTATTTGGTGGAGTCGGAAGGGTCCCATCTATTATGAGCTGCTGAAATCGGGTTAGATGATCACAGGGGACCTGTACCGAACACAACTGATTCGTTTGAATCGAGCATTGACCGAAAAACGACCGGAATATGCGACCAGACTTGAGGCCGTAATATTCCTTCATGACAACTCGGCCACATGTTGGAAGACAAGTTGAAAACTATTTAGAAAATAGTGGTTAGTCCAGAACTTGCCCCGTCAGACTACCATTTGTTTCTATCGATGCAGAACACTTCACTTCAGAACCGGGTATCCGAAATTTGCTTGATTCGTTTTTGGCTTCAAAAAGTGAGCAGTTCTTTTGGCGCGGAATCCATATGTTGCCAGAAAGATGGGAAGAGGTCATAGCTAACGATGGCCAATACTTTCAATAAAATTATATTATACCAATGTTACTCAATAAAGGCTGAACATTTTCCAAAAATACCGCATTTTTAAGTTATACACCCAATAGTATTTATGAATAACAAAGTATTCTTAAATATGTAGAACCTCTGATACTCGGAAGTTTCGGTTTGCAACCATGGTTTTTTCTCTTTTAATAAATTGCTTTAGCCTTTTTTAGAGTACGTTTTAATGCTAACTCTCATATTTCTGGCTTAAAGGATTAGCATCGGTAATTAAATGAGGGTTATTTTCAACTTTTTGCGCCTCCCCGTAACAAAAAATTAATGGATGTTTATGTTAAAGGTAGAGTCACCTAAAACACTTTAAGTACCTAAGCGGTTTGAGTCATTCATTCCAGTTGTCTAGTGTTTCAATACCATTCGTTGTCCGTTTTACTCCATGTCGTTTCCAAATGTTGGTATTTCAATTCCACTCATAGGATTTTTGCCTTTGTACCCATCCCCGTAGGAATTCTTCCATAGAAGAAGAACCTTCATACCAAATTTCAAGTTCCTAGGTTAAAGTAGAGCTTTAAGGGGGACTCCCCCACTTTATCCCCATTGGCTTATTAGCCCATACTCCAAGGAATACATGTCATAAATTTCAGGTTTCTACCCAAAGCGGTTTCGCCAGGCAGTCAAGGTGAAGACTTTTCCACTTTTTGTCATTTCCGGTAGGAATTTTCTAAAATTCAATCCCAGCGGATTTCTATGCCAGAGGAGGAACGAACCTAAGTACTGAATTTGAGCTTCCCAGCAAAACCTTTCATTACCACGTAATGGGTTTTAGGTATTGAAATCTTAAGTGTTCACTAGTTACCTTTTAATTACTAAACTACTTATTTTAACATGGTGATGTCATTGGCGGAAAGTCATTACACTGATGTTACCTGTAAGTAGTTTATCAGCTGTTCTATAAATAGATGTTGAATATAGATTTAAAAAAATATAAAAATTTAAAAACCAATAGGAGCTGACACGTATTGATCAGCGTACCCCACGATTGTCAGGCAAACACTCTAACCATTAGACCACGACGTCTCTATGATTTTTAATGCTTTAACTTATGTACACATTTATTGTGGCAACTGTTATACATGTCTATTTTTCACAAAACTTGTTGTTATTAAATACTGCTTAATGAACATCAACATTTCTATAAATAGATGTTTAATATAAATTACAAAAAAAAAAACAACAATGGAAGCTAACACGAGTTGAGCAGCGATCCTCATGTCTGTCAGGGAAAAACGATAACCACTAGGCTACGCCATAGTTATGGTTTTTAATGATTTAGAACATATATTATTGGTTTCAGCTATTGTGAAATAGTATAATTATCGGTAACTCATTACATTCAGTTTAAAAGTAATTCAAAGGGTAATGAGATATGAGATCTAAGTAATGCATGTAGTAATGACCAGTCATTACCAAGGATTTGCTGGGTTTCTAATTCTGGCAGTCTGGGCAGGCCATCAAGACTTTTCCGCTTTTTGACCCTCCCTGTAAGAATTTTCCATCTTAGCTGATGTATACGGCAGAGGAATAACCGGCATAACAAATTTCAGTTTCCTAGCGCCAGCGGTTTGGTCAGGCCGTTAAGGGGGTCACTTTTTCCCTTAAGAGGGTAAATACCGTAACAACAGCATTTTAAAGGGCATATTGGAATGGTTGTCAAAAATTCAATTAACAACATTTTTAATATTTTATTTTTTGATTTAAAAATCATGTTATTGTAGTATTTTTAAAAATATCAGTTTTATACTTCCCAAGCCAAAATCGACAAAGTTGCCACTTCATTACGGGCCTTTTTAAAAAAAAAATCGGCTGCCACTATGCATCCTTCATTAATTATCGGAAAATAAAAATGTAAAGTGATTCTTAATCCCAGATAAATTCTCTAGTCCTAACGTGGACCAATTTTTATTTTTAAAATTTTTTTTTAACAAAGTTGCCACACAAACTTAAAAATTCCAAAAAAGGCAATAAAAAACACATTTGTTCGGGGATATAAAATTTATTTGACCGAAATTCAAAAAAAGGGCCTAGAGTAAGGTAAGGACTAGAGTTTTTGTTGCCTACGAAAGAAAAAAATCCGGATCGAAATCAATTAACCCGCCTTGGCTGTACAGTGGCAGCCGATTTTGAACTCAGGGTTGTGGGAAAACGCGTTTAAAGTTCAAAATTAATTTTACGCTAAGAACACAGCAACATTTAAAAAAACCGAGTGTGAACAAAATCTATATCTCGCAGTTTTCTACATGCGCACCAAATTTGGGAAAAATCGGATGAAGAGTATTTTATATATTAACCCAAATATTCTTAAAAACGATGGTAGAGAATTTATTAGACATTTCATTTCGGTCAAAATCTTTTATTTCGTACATTTTTTAATTAGTTTTGTATTTGTTTTTTTTTTCATATACATACATTGATTACTTTTATGGCTTATAAAAAGTCATCAGTACCTGCCTGATATAACGTGCCCTCGCCCACCAGCGAGGAATCGTCATTGGCTTTTCTTTAAAGACTGCGTGCAATTCTTGCATCTTTGGATGTAGTTTTTTTCTTTTTGTACTGCTGTATTATGCAAGCAAAAGATTTATAATAAAGACAATGATAAAAACCGCTCCCAAAAATTCTGTGTACAAATTTAATGCATAGAATATTACTTTGTGACTAAAATATATTTTACAAAAATACATGTGGAAATTTTTATTCAAATTTTGTATTGATATTTTCTGATCATATACTGAAGAGCATGCTCTATCCAAATAAAATATAAAAATAAAAATAAAATTTTTCCTAGAGTCGATACCCCCCCTTAACAGCCTTAAATTCTCGTAATGGAATTGGTTTTATAAACTTCAACATTTTGGGCGAAATTGTTACTTTTTAATTCCGATGAATTAGTGGGAGAGTAATGTGTATAATATTATATTTATTCAAAAAGTGGCAAAACTGGTCTCGACACTCTGTGGTTACAGAATAACTCTCTCGCATTACACATTACTCTCCCACTAATTAATCGGAATTAAAAAGTAACAATTTCGCCCAAAATTTGTAAGTTTTTAAAAACAAAAACAGGTTTGTAAACACATATTCGCTGGATAATTTTTGAATAATGACATTTTTGTGTAGTTTTTGTGTAATTTCAGTTTTTACAGAAATTTTTTGTAAATTTCATGCTAACTCCCAGAAGTTTTTAATAAATAATTAAAAATTAGTCAATGTTTAGTACAATTAAATGAAAATGGCCAGTTTATGACGAATTTTTGTAAATATGTTCAACACTAAACCGAATTTAGAAGAATTCAAATATGTTGTTTTATATTTTATTAAGTTTTTGCTGGAATGACTGAAAAAAATCAATAATGTTTTATAATGGTTTTAGATCTTTTAACCTAGCATGGATTTTTTTTTTGCTGTAGTTGACATTATGCTGGGCTTTGACCAAATAAAAAAAAAAAATTTGTAAACGCAGTATATTGAAGCAGAATTAAATTATTTTGTAAGTAATTAAGCAATTCAGACATAATTAACCTACTAAGTTCCCTTTTTACTATGAACGACCCCCTATAAATCACTATTTTTATGACCTTTTATGATGTCATTACATTAGAGGCAGCTTGGAAAATTTGTCAAGCTTTTAGTTTTCAAATCCCTGCTTTGCAATTAGCACGGATTTAATTGACGATTACTCATTTAGAAAATGACGACTTTGATGATTTTTTTCACTAAATATGACGAATTGGTTGGCAGCACTGGTTGTAAGATTCAACACCTCCCGCAATTGCAACGTTTTAAATTTTGAAAAACGTGTATTTTTTATTCAACAGTCATTTTCTAATTAAAAAATAAACAAAAATCAACCAATTTGATTGTTAAATTTTGTTTCTAATGTCAATAAACTCGATTGTTGATATGATAACTTCGTTTGTTAAAATGTGCTTTAAATTTCTACAGATGGCTATTTAATTGTAATAAATTCTACAATCATCTATTTACAAAATCAATTGCAGGCTTAATTTCAATTAAGGCTTTAATTGCATTTACAAAAACTTTAATTGTATTTATAAACTGTTTTTATCTGTTTACTTATTTAAAATTAGACAATATCCTAAACCTCGTATTTTTTATTATCCTCGAACAAGAGTTGTGACAAGTCTGATTTTTATAGGATCTATTACAGTCGTTCTTAACCTCGCTATACATATTTCTCACTTACTAATACTTTTTACTTTATTTTCTATTAGAGAGTGACATTTTTATTTTTTGGCATGCATTTGTTATTTGAGCTTTATTTCATAGCCTAAGGGCTGGCATGAGATGCTGAACGCCATTGTCGTTTCTTATGGTCTTGTTATCAACAACTACAACAACATTTTGGTCTGGTTTGACGGTTTTTTTTTGTCCAACTTGACTACTGGCTGTTTGGCTTATGATCTTCTTAAATAATATATATAAAAAAAGAAACAACAACAACATAGAAAACGCTAATGAATGATTTTAGCCATGTGACTGATTAATTTTCTGCTGATATTAGTGTAGTGGACGCATAAATTAGTGTCAAAACCATTTGAAAATATATGACAGTTTTTAATGTTTTGCTTCGCAGTAGACTACTCCACTTTAAATTTTTTTGGTTTTACATCGAAGAGTAATGAGCAGAGTAGATTAAAGAATAAGGAAAAGGAAATACACCATATTAGGTAATGCGGCTTAAATTTAAACTTAATACTAATGTTGTTTTTCATTCTGTTGTTACGAACAACTTTTTGTTTGTTTTTATATAAACACGAAAAGATTACTGCAGTCACGCAATAGCTTCTGTTTTGAATAATATTGGCTTTAAGTATATTTGTCTTCTCTCTGTCTCTCTGTATGTCTGTCATTCTTCTTATTATCTGTTCACATTTTCCAATTAATATTGATAAAAGTCATTAATTGATTGTTCTATTATGAAAATTTATGTGGAATTTCTATATATGTTTATTACGAAATATTTAAATCTTCAAACTTCTCAAAAAATAACCAGAGCATAGTGATTAGTGGAATTAACAATAGTTAAGGTTTAATTTTGATTATTTTAATAAGTTACCCGCCCTTAATGCCCTAAAACTAGAAACGAATATATGAATAGACCAAATATTTCAGGTTTAGGTAATCTTAGAAAATCTGTTTAAAGTTTATGTTGGTTTAGTTGTTTCAACTGCAACTCTAGCTGGAAACTACAATAATTTGCTTGTAATTTTCAACAAAGATTTGAAGTAAATGCATTAAATATTTTTGCACTATCTAATTCTGGAGAAATTGAAATCATGGAACATTTTCTTGTGTATAACTTAAAAATGCGGGATTAACAACAGATGAAGTGTCTTTTACTTATGGTTTGTGTCTTTAATAACTTATATGGCAATTTGGAGAGTAAACATCTGTCATTTATTCTCACTTAGTCATTTAGCGAAATAGTATAAAAACCAAAGCATCGAAAGCGTCGATTTTAGTGTCAACAAAGCATCATTTGCAGGAAGTTTGGTTTTACTTCTTCAGTTGGAAAAAAATGCAACTGAAGCACATCGATTGCCTTCCGAAACTTATCCTGAATATGTTCCATCGAAGACAAAGACCGCCCAGGTCATGCAAAAATTTCAAAGATGATGAATTGGAGGCATTACTCGTTGAAGATTGTTGTCAAACTCAAGCAAGACTTGCAAAATCATTTGGAGTCATTCAAGCAGCAATTTTAAGTTTTTGCAAGAATGCAGAATTCATCCAAAAACAAGGAAATTGGGTACTACCCAAGTTGATGCCGAGAGACGTTGAAAGATGATCTTGCATGTACGAAATGTTGCTTGAACGCCAAAAAAGAAATTATTTTTGCATCGAGGCAATACTGGCGGTGAAAAATGGATCCATTACGATAACCCAAAGTGTCAGAAGTCGTGATGTGAAGCCCAGCCAACCAGCAAAATCAACGCCAAAGCCCTCCATATAATTGATTGGTTTGAAGCGAGCATTGGGCGAAAACCGCCCGGAATATGCGACCAGACATGACGCCGCAATATACCACCATGACAACGCTCGGCCAGATGTTGCAAGACCGGTTAAAAAGTATTTAGAATATAGTGGTTGGGAATTTTTGCCCCAACCGCCTTATAGTCCAGACCTTGCCCCATCCAACTACCATTTATTTCGATCGTTGCAGAACAGTTAATCTGAAATTGGCTTCATTCATTCTTGGCCTCAAAAAATAAGCAGTACTTTTAGCGCGGTATCCATATGTTGACAGAAAGATAGAAGAGGGTCATTGAGAACGATGACCAGTATTTTGAATAAATTTATATTGTACCAATGTTTTATAATAAATGTTCAAATCTTTTCAAAATCCCGCGTTTTTAAGTTAGACACCCGTTTTAATTAAAATTAATTCATAAACGCATTACACACTTAATCAACGTTTGCAAAATAATTTTTCCTATAAAATTTATTCCGTATACCTTACACAATTTTATAAAGCGTTTATGAATTAAGGGGTTAATTTAGCATTAATAAAATATACGTTGTAAATCAAAGTATAAAATTTATGTATCCGTAAATTTTAAATAAAAAAAAAAATCTTTTAAAATCCACAAAATACTTTTTGATATTAAAAAATACCAACTTAATTTCAAAAAATATCGATTGAAATAAAAAATACTAAGACCTGGTTTATGTATAACGAAAATGGTCTAAACGAAAGCAGAGTACCGAAAATTTGTTTTTGGTTCCCATGTATTTTTTACGAAACCAATTCTCAATTCCTATCGTTTAGCCTATTTTCGTAATAGATAAACAGGCCCTAAATGAATTTAAATTCAGATTCAAAATATAGAAATTAAGCCCCTGTTTATGTATTACGAAAATGGTCTAAACGAAAGCAAAGTAACGAAAATTTGTTTTTGTTTCCCATATAGTTTTGACGAAAGTAATTGTCAATTGCTATCGTTTAGAATATTTTCGTAATAGATAAACAGGCCCTTAAAATTTTAAAAATGTCACTAAAAATCGTAATTTTTTTCATAAAAAAAAAAATAGAAAATTACAATTTAAAATATAAATTAAAAATCATGAAAATTAGAAGTATACAAATAAAAAAAACAACAACAACAAATGAAAAGAAGAACAAAAACAAAAAACGCCACCCCTTTTATGATGTTCTGGCATTGGTCCTGGAAGAAACTGGGAATAGACTTATGTATTTTAAAACATTTAAGATTGTGGAGAGAAAAAGTTCACCGCACGTTCCTGAGCAGAAAAGTTGTTTGGAAGACGACAAAGCAAATTGTAGTAAAAAATTGTTAGTGTTCTTGTTATATTTTAAATGTTGTATAACGCTCCTAGATGATAACAAGAAATTCTCATTGAGTTTGTAATTAAACTTAACGAATATTTCCAAAACTTCTTAAAATGTCATCCTTTGACCATTTCCTTAGACAAGATTGAAATCGAGATAGGGACATCTCTTTAACGGATTATTTTTTACAATTTTTTAAACACGTTTTGGAATTTTAGCATATTTAATTCTTTTAATGTAATTAATGTTTATTCCGATAAAGATAAATTTGAAAAAAAAAAACATATTTTAATCCATTTGATTAACAGTCAATCCAAATTTTAACTTGTTTACTATTTCTATACGACTACTAATAATGTCTGTCTTTTATTTTTTGGAAGCGTCGCCCCAACACTAAAAAACGATATTTTCTATATTTATGTCAAAACTAAAGTTTCGTAAAATTTAGAAAAATAAATATTTAAAACAAACTAAACTTATTAAAGTGACTAAAATAATTGATAATGACCACAAAGTAAGATTGAAGTATAAGCTATTCGAAAAATTCCTTATTTTGGTCCAAGGACATGCAGAATTCCATAAGGATAGCTTTAAATAAACCCAAACCCCAAACAGGCATTGATCGTTATATAACAATAACAAAGCGAAAACGAAGTCCTAACTCCACAAAAATACAACCCACCCCAAAAATTGCAAAAAATACTGTTCCTACCATTCCAATTAGTTCAAACCGCTTTTCAATTCTGGCCAATAATGAAGTTGAAAACAACTTTGTTGAATCTGAAAAGACTATAAACCGCCACCAATCTACTTACGTGAACAGAATTCAAAAAGTTTGATAAATTCATTATCCCAAATAGTCGGCAAGGACAACTTCTATGTTGAGTCTCTTCACAGAGGTCTTCTTTCTGAAACCAAATTACAGATTCACACCAAATCTAATTTTCCCAAAGTTGTGGCACATTTAGATTCTAATAAAAAAAGTTTTTACACTCATCAACTAAAAAGTACAAAATGACTCACTGTAGTGGTCAAAGGCAATGAAAGCAAGCGAAATAATGACGGCGATTGAAAACGAAAGCTACGAAGTTAAATTAGTTTACAATATAATAAATAGGAACAAAATACATCAACCTCTTTTTAGAGTGGAAATTGCATTTGACTCCAGAAACCGAAGAAAAACTAACCTCATCCTATTCCAACTTACGGTATCTTTTGAATGCTAAAATTTCTGTGAAAGAGCCTAGAAAACGTAAATATCTACCTCAATGTTTAAACTGACAGGAATTCGGTCATACCAAAGGCTACTGTAGACTCCCCTCAGTCTGTGTAAGATGTGGCGATATTCACCAAACTTACGAGTATCCAAATCCGAAAAAGGACCCAAAAATTATAAGATGTGGCAACTGTGGTGAAAACCACACTTCTAGCTTTAGATTCTGTCAAATTTACATAGATCTCTTACTGTTTGACATTATGAATAAGTCAGCTTAATGGCAATTTAATTCTAATCGCTTCCAAATCTTCAACACAATGAGGGTATTCTATCACAAAATAGGTTTTCCGCACAAAATAATAATTTCAGTGGCTCTAATACTCCAACTAACCCCCAACCCGTTTCGTATAGTAACGCCTCGTACGCTGAAGCTGCAAAAGAACCCCAAATTATCCCAAAAAAATCAACATTAGAAGCTTCTATAGAGGTGCAAATCCAAACAATGAATATTTTCATTTCTAATATGCAAGGCCTCATGCAAGAACTGCATGAGCAAGTTAAGTTAATCGATGAGCAAGTTATGAATATGTTTCTGGAATGCTAACGGCTTCAGCCAACACAAAAAAGAAATTGAATATTTCTTAAATTCTCAAGAGATTGACATAACGCTCATTTCTGAAACTCACTTCACATTTAAAAATTGCTTCAAAATTAATGGTTAGTATATTTATGACACAAAACATCCGAGCGGAAAGGCATGTGGTGGTTCGGCAATAATTATAAATGACAAACTTAGTCATTTTCCAATAAACTAATATAGGACAGAGCACAATCAAGTCACATCCATCAGTCTGGGGCAGAAAGTCTCATTATTTCTTCCATATATTGTTCTCCCAAGCACAATACTTATATCAGAATCTCTATTCACACACTATTTCAGAACTCTGGGCAATAAAATTATAGCAGCAGGTGACTACAACGCGAAACATATTCAATGGGTTTCCCGCCTTATAACCACTAGAGGAACACAACTTTTAAAATCCATATCATCATGTAAACCCCCAAGGATGCAGGAGACCTGGCAGACCTGCGAACACTTGGAGACGCCAAATAGAGAACGAGTTGCAAGAGCATGGTGTGTCCTAGAGTGAGATGAAAATGATGTCTACCGATAGAATACAATGGAGAACATTTGTTGCGGCCCTATGTTCCACTGGGAATTAAAGGATTAAATATAAGTAAACTAGATGTCACTTCGGGTGGTCAGCCAACTCACTGGCCATCAGAAGATCTTTGTCATCAAGAACATTAATCGCCATCACATATCTGTAGTCACATCTCCCGATCAGACCACTCCCCCTCGATTTTGACATTGTTCGAGAATAAACCAAGTCCAGAATTTAATTGTTTTCCAAACAGAGGGGCTATTCTGTAACTTTTTAGCGACAAATTTCGATAGTTAAATTGACAAGTTAACTACCGAATTTTGTCGTTAAAAAGTTAGAGAATCTCACTACAGGTTGACAGATTGGCTAAAACACAAAAAATATATAAGTTCCAACTTAAACCTAAATATTTCTCTAAAAATTGAGATAGAAGTAGAATCGGCAATAAACTTATTTACTGAAAAAATCACGAACGCAGCGAAGGTATCGACCCCCGCCACCATTCATAACAATCCCAAAACTATTCAAGACCTGGTAAAGTAGAACAGAAATGTCAGACGTTTATGGCAACTGCACCGCTCTCTGGCATTGAAACTTCAACTAAAACAATGTCAAAGAGAACTTCACACCGCAATTATGATAAACAACGAATATTCTCTCAAGAAATATCTACAAAATCTTGACCTAATAGAAAGGTCAGACTATAGCCTGTGGAATGAAACCAAAAAACTGAAAAGACCTATAGTGAATATGAATCACCTATTCGACTAAGTGATGGTAATTGGGCTAGAAGCCGTTGTGAAAAAGAAAATGCTTTCGGCGATCATTTGCAAAACGTATTCACTCCCAATATTACCAACTCCGATGTAACTATTCCACAAACAAACGATTTAGTAGTATCTTCAATGCAACTTCGGTTTGTTAACATAGAAAAAGCAGTTAAAAATCTCAACACAAAAAATCTCCTGGTAAGGATAAAATTACATTAAGAATGAACTGCCCATTACTGCTCTAAGGCTCTTACTATTTATATTTACTGCTATCCTGCGTATTGGTTTTTATCCCCCCTCTTGGAAAATATCCGAGATTAATAATGAATAATGATCTCCATGCATGGTAAAGATGTTAGTCATGTCTCCTCGTATAGAGCAATAAGTCTTCTTTCGATATTATCAAAAATGCATCGTGACTTATCAGAAAGGCTTTTGAAGAGAAACTCTATTGCTCTTCATTGTTTTTCGATTTTTCTCAAGCATTTGACATTTGTTATGTAAAATTGTATCCTTGTTACCTCAAAACTCCCTCAGAAGTTATCTAACAGACAGAACTTTTGCGGTTAAGTACAAAGACTTCATCACAAGCTCCAGAAGCATTTCTGCCGGAGTCCAACAAGGTAGTATACTTGGTCCTTTTATGTACATCATATATACTGCTGATATGCCAACAAACTCCCTTATCCAAACGTCAACTTTTGCAGATGACATAGCATTCGTAAGGATTCACAAAAATTCAAAATTGGCTTCTCAAAACTTACAAATACATACAGTGGGGAGCATTATTGAGTACATGTCAGCACTTGAGGAAACTTACAAATGCAGGCATAAAAATATCGGACAAGGGGACTAAAGTATACTTTTCAGAAAGCAAAAGGTTCGCTTAATCTAAATCTGGCCTCAGAAATGACCTTCCATATCAGACTTTCGAGCTATATAAATGGGAAAAACTTTACTTTTCTTCAAAATATTTCGAACCTTTTGCTTTCAGAAAAGTATACTTTAGTCCCCTTGACTGATATTTTTATGTCTGCACTTGAAAGTTTCCTCAAGTACTGACATGTACTCAATAACGCTCCCCACTGTATATAAAATGGCTCAACAAATGGAAAATAAAGGTAAACCCATCAAAATGTGACAATGTGTAACATTTTGATGGGTTTACCTTTAATCTTACAATTAACAACACTCATGTCCCTGAACAGTCCCATATTATATACCTTGGAATTCACCTCGACAGACGCCTCACTTGGACCAAACATATTGAATCAAAATCAAGCCAAATGAAACTAAAAACTGTTCAACTACTCTGGCTCCTCAACTCGCCTTCCACCCTTAGCCTCGACTATAAAGTCTTGCTATACAAAGCTATACTCAAGTCAATATGGACATATAGAATTCAATTTTGGGGAACAGTATCATCATCTAATATAGAAAAATTACAAAGAAGACAATCTAAAATACTGCGCCTTATAACTGATGACTCGTGGCTCAATCGCCAATATCTATAGAGATCTGAACATTCTGCTGGAAATACGTACAGAGGTTGACAACTCACGCAAACTCCCTAGCTCAGGATCTGCTCTCATATAGAGGCTACAGGCGTCTAAAAAAGGTAGATAGGGTACATACACTAATCCCATTTTTCTAAGATGTTAAGGGAGATAAAAAATTGGAAAAAATATATTTTGTGCATTTTTCAATTACCTTTCCTTGACATCCACTTTGACGAATTTATATCACATGTTATCGCAGACAGACGTGTTTTTGTGTTTTTTGTGGTGCCAAAAAAATAATTAAAAGCAACTACATTTTGCAATAACTTCCTCAAATCATTATGTTAGACCTATGATCCTAAGCTTTCAGAAAATATTAATTTGATTTTAATAAATGCTTAAAAAGTGTGAAAAATATTAATTTTATGTTAGTGCCTGTCTCTGGGGTACAATCACCAGATGGCCCTTGGAGCTACAAAGAGTTGGTGCATCCCTGCCTAAAATGCCCTATAAGACTTTTCTGTATGTTTAAAATATGTGTAATAGTAAATTAGAACAATCGTGTTCATTCTTAAATTTATATTAATATTTCAGATTTTTGTAATTTTGAAGAATCATTTTATTATAGTTTTAAGTTTTTTTTTTTAATATAGTACAGATTTATTGCTTAAAAAGAATCACATATCTTAAAGAACTTATTCTAAATTATTTATTTCAGTCATTAAAAGATTGACTTTGCCGTATTAACAGATTTTTTTGTTGAAATTGTATCTAGCTCTTTTGGCGAATATACCCCTAGTTTGGGCCAGTTACGCCGGTTTGAGTTACTTTGAAAATCATTAAAAAAGTAGTAGAAAATATGCAAAGAATTAGAATAAAAATCACAAAAATTAAAGCCAAGATATGTAGATCTTCAATTTGAAAATAATTTTTGATAAGGTTAAGAAATGACCGTGCATTGAAAAAAAAAGTGGCGGAGGATCCCGCCTCTACCCTACCTTGGCTATTGATCAAACTTAATAAGCATGCTCCTCACGATGTGTTACTATTGCACTGGCAATAGGAGCATAAACGAATATTTAGTTTTAAGATTTTAATACTTATTGTTATTTTCTAAAATTAAGATAAATTAACAAATTATATTAAAAAAAAAAAAACCTTTAAAGCACATTGGCTTAATATGAAAACGAATTGGTATATGTAGCAAAGCTTATAAGTTTCAATAATATATATTGAAGTTCTGGTGCGATTTCGCTAAATTTAGATTTTTCGAGGAACAAAAATAGCTACATCATCTTAAGTAACAGCACAAAAAATGCAATTGTTTTTACTGTAATTACATCTTGGTAAGAGGGATAATTTATCCTTAAACCTAGTAATTTTTATGCACTAGTTTTCGAGATTCACTCTTAACCTACTTTGGCCCATATCGCCTGAATTACTTATTGTTTATTTTTCGTGAGGAACACATTTCATTGCAAAAAAGTTTAGGCCGGTTAGAGGGTTAAACTGAGCTTTTAACTGTCAAGTTAATCTTTTGATTGTCATAGAATGGATGTGTAAACGATGAAGAATAAAAAAGTAGATTGTCTCTAATCAAGTAGATTAATTCCGCACTGTAAACGAGATATAACTGTAATTATACCCTACACCACTATGTGGTCAGGTTATTATAAGTTTGTGCTGATGTTTGTAACACCAAAAAATATTGGTCGTAGACCCACCTTATAGTATACCGATCGGTTCAGAATTTTTTTTTATTTCGATTTAACGATGTCCGTCTGTCCGTCCGTCCGTCTGTCTGTCCATGCAATCTTGTGCGCACTCTACAGGTCGCAAATATTAAGATATTTTGATGAAATTTGGTCCAAGGACGAACAAGTTTGATTTTGGTGAACATCGGTCCATGTTTAGACCTAGTGCCCATATAAGGGTCCTACCAAAATTATATTGTTTATACGCTGCAGGTCGTAAATATTAAGATATTTTGACGAAATTTGGTACACAGACCTATGTTAGCCCAATAACGCAGCCTATTGATTTTGGTGAACATCGGTCCATGTTTAGACCTAGTGCCCATATAAGGGTCCTACCAAAATTATACTTTTTATACGCTGCAGGTCGTAAATATTAAGATATTTTGATGAAATTTGGTACACAGACCTATATTGGCCCAATAAAGCAGCCTATTGATTTTGGTGAACATCGGTCCATGTTTAGACCTAGTGCCCATATAAGGGTCCTACCAAAATTATACTGTTTATACGCTGCAGGTCGCAAATATTACGATATTTTGATGAAATTTGGTACATAGACCTGTGTTGGCCCAAGGACGAAGCCTATTGATTTTGGTGAACATCGGTCCATGTTTAGAACTAGTGCCCATATAAGAGTCCCCCCAAAATTGGCTTGGTTACAAACTGCAAGTCGCAAATATTAAGATATTTTAATGAAATTTGGTGCGCTGACTCACATTATAGAACATTTTGACACAAGCCCCATTTTAACCCATTCGAATTTCGGATCCAAACAATACACCAGACTGGTGTAGGGTATTGTATAGTCGGCATGCCCGACTTTAACCTTTTTACTCGTTTTTAATATATTCTACCGACAAACTTTTTTGAATGCAGGAATAAAATAGGAATATTTTGAATTCTTAGATGTATTGTAGAATAACTTTTGCAGCATGAGACTTTTGCAGTCAATAGTTGTTGTCAACATTTCTAGTCTTTCGAAATCATTATTTAAGAGGGTCTCCGATGTCGATGCAATTTGGATATGTGATACAATCAAACAAAACTTAACCTACATATATCAGCTTCTATATAAACTTAATGTGGAATTGTAATACTGGCAAATTGATAGGGCAGTGAAATTATCTATGCTGCTGATTTAAAAATTTACAACTTCTCCCGGATACACTATTCGAGTGATTCAACTCCCATTAGCGATTAGATTGACCTAAAGAGATCGAGTAAATTTATACAGACTTAAAATCCTTTTCGTTTGTGGTCGGTGGCAACATTTAAAAGTTAGATTTTTTTATCACATCAAATAAATTACAGCTGTGTGGCAAGCTCGATCTAAAAATATCACTATCTAATCTTCAATTTAAAACTAAAATGAATTGATAATTAGTATTACACTTGTAAATATTTTACCCATTGTAAATTTAAAGGAAGTATTAACGGTAGCATAATTCAAATAAAAAAAAATACTTAAAAGTGTGAATCAAATGCTTAATGATCACTTAGAAATAAAAAATATCTATGAATTATGATTGCAACAAACAACATGCATTAAAAAAATGCATATTTGTTTTCAAATTGTGCTAGTGATGATGATTATGATGATGACGACTACGGCGACACGACCAGAAAATGCAACCATGTATAAAAGTATTGAATATGAACTGCAATATCATGCCTTCAATAAAATACAAAAAAAAAAAATCAATAATAGATCGAAGTCAGTGCTACTACGTTTGCTACTATGAACGTAATCGTTAGTTGAATGTTGGTTGGTTCAAATGAATTTATGAATTGATGATGGTACAAAGAATTCCAATACTTCTTTCGCAGATGCAATTTTATACATAAATATGATCAGCATAAAAAAATATATGCACTGATAATGCTATAAATGTTGAATACACATACATGTGGTATAAAACATTATATTTCATTCAATTGGTTTTTACTACTGCACAATTTACCACAAATTGCAACTTTGTGGCATTAAGAAACAAAATGAATGTGCTGTGCTGCTGTTGCTTCAGTTTTTATCCATCTTCTTCTTTTTCGACTCATCATATTCTAATATCAAAGTAAGAATCTATTGAACAGTGGCAATAGTTCTTGGCTTTTAAATGATGTAGAAATGATGACGATGACTTTGCTAACCGGCTTGTCTTTGTTTTGCTTCTACTGCAGCTATTTGATGTGATTGCCGCTGTCGCTGCCATTACTGATGCTGCTGCTGCTGCTGTTGATCTCAAATGGTAGTGATCATCTTTTTCAATGACTATCCATCTAACTGTCATTTAGCCGTTTTGTATGTTGCGTGCCACCAGTAAATGTTTGCAGTTGTATACGGGTAAAGTGTGTATTAATCGTTAAATTATTGCTTTAGATTTAGCTTGATGTTTGTTTTTTTTTCTTTCCATAACCATCATTTTTATTTTATTTACTACTAAGATTTCTGCTAAAATGCTACTGGGTAATCATAACTCACATCATATATATAAATGCATCATGATATAGCAATATTTATTTTGTAAATGTTATGAATTACCTGTCGATAATATTGCATGGAATGCATTTTTGAGGAAAATATTTTAAATATATCTGGGTATAATATAGTTGAAAGACCTCAGAAGCTTTTATAAACAAAATTCAACGATGATAATATTGTTGTCGATAAACCGAAATAAACATCTATTAATGCATCATAAAATATCTTCAATACCTTAATATTCTGCACACTTTCACACTGAGAATTCGAAAAATTGTATCAACCGAAACAATTCTCTCCGCACGCTCAAAATTAAAAGAGAAAACTGGTTAATCGTGTGTCAATATAATCTTGTACAGACACACAGAGAACAGATTCGTTGTGGCAACCGAATTTGTTGCCAACCGAATTTTGGTAGTTCCAAGTACTATCACATTTTTCGGTTGTAGATAACGATATTTACTGTTGTACCTACTATACTAATACAACGCAAAAAAGTTGGTACAACCGAATCACGTGTGTTCCCCCCGATCGAATTGAACAATTAGTAGAACCGACCGAATTCTTTTAATATTGAATTAAAACACTGTTTCCAATATTTTTAAAACACTTTTTTTAATAAATTGGTAGTAGTAAAATTTACAAAAATACTAAAATAAAAAAATAAATCTGCATTTATTATTAATTAAAGAATAACAATTATTATAAGATATTTTCTTTTAAAAAACGCTCTTAGCTCTGAGAATTTTTTTCTATGGAGCAATCTGAGAGAATTTCGTTGCTTATCCTAGAAAACTTTAGAATTCCCATTTTTTTAAAAATTGCAGAACCTTTCCCCAACATAAACACTCAGTCTTCAGAATCGGAGGGTTTCCTTGAGGAAAAAGACCTCAGAATCCGAGAGTTTCTATATATAGGAAAATTTCCTCGGATTCTAAGGGTTTTTCTGTAGGAAAAGGTCCTCAGAATCTGAAAAGTTTTCTATATGAAAAGGTAATCAGGATCTGAGGGTTTTTCTATTGGAAAAAGTTCTCAGAATCTGACAGTTTTTCTATAGGACACTGTCCTCAGAATCTGAGGGGTTTTCTAGAAAAGAGTGTATTTCCTGTAGAAAAGAGTGTGTTTTTATTTGAAAATGTAACAGAATCTGAAGGTGTGTTTTAAAAAACAAAGAAGTTGTAAAAAACCTTAATTTGTCCTCTCATTACTCTCAATTATGAAGCACTTACAAAAATTTGGAAAACTTGTTCTTGTGTAAAACAGTTAAAGTCCAATTGTTTATTCCGCACGATTAGGTCCTACAGGCTAATGAAGTTTTTCCATGGAAGGACAAATCTGTCAATCGAAACACGTATATTTTGCAGTTTTTTCATTTAACTAATTTCCACTTGCAGTCAGAAATTCTTCATGAAAACATAAATATTTAGTGAAAAACATATGTATATAAAAGCAATATTATTGTCCAAACTTACCTTTAATTTACATAACGTAACGTCGATTTTATTAGCAAATGCTAATATTTTAAATTTCAAAAATTTTACGTATTTTTTTATCAATTTAAACACAAGTTATTCGTTTTGATCATTTTTTATATTTATGTATTTTTTTATTTTGACAAATTGTAAACAAATTATTTTTTAAACAAAGTATTTCGGTTATGGTGCCCAAAATTATATAAAAACAATTTCAGTATTTTTCAAATTGGGTATAATAATAGAAAATCGATCGGATTTTGTTTTTTAATTCGATACGAGTTTCCGTCATTCGGTAGAAAATATTTAGTATGACATTAATATTGAGTAATTATTAAAATTTAATTGTTACAATTATCTCGTAATTGTTATTACTAATTCTTTGGGGAAATTGTTATATTTTTGCTTTATAAAATAGTTGCCACTATCGAAGTGTGTAAGTAAAATTATTTTTTTTCAAAATTGGTTGCGAAACCCGAATTTGGTGGAGAAATAATATAAATTTAGTTGCAATTTCAATTTCTTAGTCACCAACGGTAACAATTAACTAATGTAATTGATATTTTTTTACTTCAACGAATATAATGCACTACCCATAAAATCGTGGTAAACGCAACGGTTTTCCAACCGATATTTTTCCTGTGTGGAGGAATGGCTTAACACATTGACATTCAGGGATGCCAACTTAGTGCTATTCTCGCTAAATCTGGTGCTTTTTGATGTGCCAAAACGCGAAAAATATTGATCTAACGCGTAACTGAAAAAAGCACTAAATTGGTGCTTTTTCAAAATTGATTTAGCGCGTTTTGCGCTTTTTTTACATATATTGTTTTTATAGCAATATCAAGAAATATGTCAACAGTTCCTTTTATTTCCATAACGATACGTTAAAATATCAAGGAAAAGTTGTATGTTAAATGCTTTTGGCGCTAAATGTAGTGTTTTTGATGTACCAAATGCAAAAAGTTTCCGATACACGTATCACTTTTTACACAAATTTAGCAGAATCCTAGTTATAGGAAAAATTTTGGGGCCAGTTTTGTATAGTCAGAAATAGAAACGAATTTTTTCTCAAATTTATTTATTTAAGACAAAAATCCTTTTTTCTTCTGACTATAAAACAAGACCCTAAGTTTTTAAAAATCGAATAATTTTGAATAATTACGAAATGACATTTTTCATAACATTTTATAAAAAATTCCATTAATTCAATGAAAAGTTTCAATGGACGAATTTCAGTGAAACTTCATTGGGTTCATGCAAAAATGCATTAATATATAATACAGATATTTCTGTCAGTGTAGGGTAAGTACTGACAAATTCTTCTGAAAGGCCCTAAAAATTATTAAGTGCTTTTTTACCCGTTTTTGAATAGAAATTTACGCGTTTTTACCCTTTTTTGTAACTTTTTTGTGCTTTTTGGTATGAAAAAGTTGGCATCTATGATTGACATTGGTTTCCTGTATTTAACCGAAACTTATATGATTCTTCCTAATAATTAATAGTGCGTTCGTAACGAATGCTCTCTCCATAAATCATTCGCTATTGCAGGGAATATCCAGACTTATTAAGTCTTTAGTTGTGGCAGTGACGGAAAATAGCACATTATGAATAAGTACATATCATCTGTGTTTCTGTCCAGTATTTTCAAGATTGAAACTGTAGTCCTTAGGCTCCGGTCTTGGACGGTCTGAATTATTTATTCAATGTTAAGTTCGTCAGGACTATTTCATTTATGAGGGAAATTAGTCGCATTAGTCTTAATTTTGAATGGGCTGCCCTTAGAAGCAAAGGTGTACCAGAGAAAATCATTGATCTCATTCGTGAAATATACAATGATGCCGAATGTAGAGTAAGGTTCAACGGGCTGGAAAGTCAGGCATTTTTGCATCATGCAGGTGTAAGGCAGGTTGTGTATTGTCTCCTACACTATTCCTTATCCTACTTGATGGAGTAATTGAGTCGATGCCCCAAATGGTGTATGCTGCAACCTACATGAACGTCTAAATTATATGGAATATGCTGATGATTTGTGTTTGCTTTCTCATCGCTTTGAAGATATCGAACAGGAGCTTATTTTCCTTGACGTCGGTCTCAAGATCAATATAAAAAACCAAACTGATGCATGAAATTTTTTTACCAAACTTCGACTTTATTCATCAACATAGTTTCCTTCAAGAGCGATATAATCACTCCAACGCCTTTCTAACATTTCGATACCTTTTTATAGAATGATTCATCTTTGGCCTCAAAAAAGGCCTCTGTTTCGGCAATCAACTCTTCATTCGAACTAAACCTCTTTACAGCGAACATTTTTGTTGAAGTCTCAAGATAGGTAAAATTCGCTGGGAGCCAAAACTAACGAATACGGTGTTGGCAGAAGCAATTGGAAGTTTAATTTGTGCAATTTGGGCAATGCAGGCAACGACTTGTGAAACGGCACATTGTCTTGGTGAAAGAGCACTTCCTTCTTCTTCATATGGGGCCGTTTTTTTTTGATATTTCCTCCTTCAAACGTACCAGTTAGGCCACGCTATTGATGGTGTGTCCATTTTGAAGGTAATCAATGTATAAAATTCCAGCCGCATCCCAAAATACTTATGCCATAACTTTACCAGCTGACTGTTGCATCTTTGGTTTCTTCGGGCGAGGTTCGCCAAGTGCTGTCCACTCAGCTAACTGCCGATTCGACTCTGGAGAGAAGTGGTAGACCCAAATTTCATCCATTGTTAAATACCGACGCAAAAAGTCCTTTTTATCTCGCCGAATCAGCTCCCAGAATCATCGACACGTTGTTGTTTTTGGTGCACTGTAAGCAAACGCGGGACCCATTTCGAAAACATCTTTCTCATGGATAAATGTTAATGGCAAATAAAGCCGAAACGTTCCTTCGATATCTTTAAGGTATCAGCTATATCCTGCAACTTTACTTTACGGTCTGCCAAACCGATTTTGTGAACTTTTTTGATGTTTTTCTTTTTTGATCACTACCTCTTTGGGGCGACTAGAGCGTTCGGCATCATCGGTGTTTGTACGACCACGTTTAAAGTCAGCAAACCACTTTTCTACGATTTGTCTGATGGAGCAGAGTCATAATTAACACTTAATAAGCCAAGCTTTGGCTTGAACGGTGTTTTTTTCCATTAAAAACCAATGATAAATCATCACACGAAATTGATTTGAATCCATTGTTTTCAAAATCGCATTGTTTTCAAAAACTAATGAACGAATTGTCATTAAATTTTGACAGGAATCATTTGAAGGTTGGTAGTTCCAAAAACTCATATGGATTTTTCATTAGTGGCGCCACCTATGTGTCATCTTACGGACTTTTCAGCTGGTGTTTTACGTGTACTGTGATTGAAATCACATGTTTTTTGTTAACAAAATTGAATTCATTGTGTGAAAATATGATAACATTAGTAAAATAATCTAAGTGTAAAAGTAAGACAATAAGAAAATCCGTTGAGAAAATAAAATAAGTTTTATCTCTCTATAAAACCAATGAACGGATTTAATTATCAAATTTTATGGAAAAAAAACGAAGATCTTTGCAATATGCTTATACTCAAAGACGGAAAATGATGCAGTCGGGCTATGGCTTTCGAACAAGTAGGTCGAGTTTTCCAAGCTAAGTATAAGTACGAGTAGAGTTCAATAGTTTAATCTGTCCGATAGTAGTAAGGACTATTAGAGTTGGTTTTCCTTATAGCCTGTTTCTTTTTTACTATAGGCCAACACTCAGGAAATCCCGTCTTCTAATGCAAAGCAATGCAGTGTCTTGATATCGGGAAAATAGGTTGTGGGATGGAGGCAATAAGGCGTAGTGTTTGTTAACATTTGACTTGAATCTTTATAATTGTAAGTATCAGGAAACACTTATGCATCGACTTTATTCTACATATTTATTCGACTAATGAACGAATTCTCTCTGTATTGCGCTGTGCGACTAACTGTAAAATCGACAAAAATACGGACAAAAACACGGGGCCTTGGGAGAAGTTCACTTATCTCAGCAGAACACATCCCATGATAGTAACGATAGAACTGTATTACACAGCCCACATTCCAACAATGCTCCAACGAATCAATAGAGCTGGATACCTTACTGTCATTAATGAGCGCCGACGCCCTTCTTTGTACATGGTCCACAAGCCCCGAAGTAGATTTTGAAGCCCCTGCTCATATATGGGAGTTGTATCCATCTCGGCCGGATATAGGTGGCATAAATAATGAGGATATCAGAAAAAGTCAAGTAGTTCTTACAAACTGACTAGTAAAAACGTTTGAATTATTCCTCAGTTCGTTATTTACTTGGGAGGTTATATAAATAAAAAAACATAAATCTACATAATAACCTAGAGAGAATCCCAGAAAGACAATCTGATGATAGTGCTTGGTAGTACTTGAAAGTGCATAAATTTTCAACCATTGGTTCTAGAAAAGTTTTTTTCATAAGTACTTTCTCCATTTGTTGTAAAATAAATTGTGAGTTCTATATGGAATTTTTCATATTTGATCTTAAAGCTGAGCAAATATAATACTCAAAATAAGGAATATTCATAAAATATCCTGAATAGGAGTTGCTCCAAACATAAACTCTAATTATCGTTTTTCCAATTTATTTTTCTTTCTTTAATACTCGTATCAACTACTATATGGTACACTCAAAAAAATAAGTTAGTAGAAAAATTAGTAAAACGCTTTGTATATCAAGTGTACTAGTTTTCAGCAATTTTTTTTTGCTGAAATTCCGTTTTCAGCAAAAATTTTAGTTATATTTTTTTAGCACTAAACTAATTTTGAACTAACATTTTACTAATTTATTTTGCTACAAAAATTGTGCTGATAACCGCATGCACAGCGTGGACGACAACCAGATAGACAAGATGTAGAAACGGACATGACAAAAAAAGAAAAACAACTCTACACATATTCTATATTTAAATTTTCAGCAAATAAATTAACTAAAGTAAAATTTTGCTACAAGTTTTTTGAGTTTTTTTCAGTCTACTAATATTCAGCAAAAAGTTTAGTGATTTAGCAAGGATTTTTTTCATTTGCAGTCGACTAAGTGTTAGCAAAACTTTTGCTGAAGATTACTATTTTTTTGGTAAAAATCAGCTCGCTGATTTTCAGCAAACCTTTTGCTGAAATTACCAACTTTTTTGCAAGCACGCTCCTGACTTAAAATTTGCTGACACAGCAACATTTTTTGCTGACTTTACCGACTTTTTTTTTGAGTGTACAAATAACAATCGACAGCTCCAAATTAGGTATTCTAAAAAATCTTTAAAATTAGTTTAAAAAAAAGTTTTTGCTATTTTTTCAGATTCATTTGCCATTTTGTATTCCAGGCTAAAATGGGTTAATGATATCCGATGAAGTCAGAATTCCATATCTGAATCATTTTGACTGTATTAAATGAATAAATGAAATAAAAAATACATTTTTTTTTAGGAATTTCGAATTTTGTAAATTTTTAATAATAATAATAATAAAGGATGATATCTTAATATCAGGACTAAATTCATTTAATGCTATTAACATATTATCAATTGCATTTTCAGAAATAATACAAAATAGATCATCCATCAGACATATAGGAATATTAATTCAAAAAACGCAGCATTATCTTCTCATTGATCAAGATTAAATCACTATCCTGACTTTTAAAATTTATCAGTTTTAAATACAGAACATAATTATACACGTCGTTATATATTAGAAATGTTACAGATAATTAATACACCAACAACAAATATAATTCACTTTAAGGCAGATATTGAAAAAGTAGCTCAGAATTATAGATATTTAATACAAAACAAATAGCACATATTACATTTATTTATAACACATATTATATTAATACATTTTTATATTGTTAATTATTATTATTTTTGTTTGTTATACCTTTATACCAAAAACTTTGTTTGCTGATATAAAATGTGTATATGCAAATAATTTGTATTTGACAAATACTTTTCAAAAATTTTCTCAAACTTTCAAATTGTTTATAATTTGTTAATTTAACTGTTATTTCCTGATGATGCTACACAATGGAGTAGCGAAATATTGAAAATAAAAAACTTTTTTAATATAAATAACAAACCTTAAGCTCAAGGAAATTGTGAAGTTAAAAATTTTTAAAAATATGTGAAGTAAAAATCATTGAGAATTGCTTTTTATGGCGCAATGACAAATTGGTGTTTTTATGCCAGTCAACTTTCATATCAAAGAAAAGCTCAGCGGCAGAGATCTAGATTAGCAATCATGAGGTCGCAAGTCCGATACCCGGTGGCGGCAATAAAAACTTTTTTAAATTAAAAAAATATTTGTTTTTTTTTTGCGAAGATTTTTTTTTTTACAATGAGTGTTATCTTTGTTTGGTTTTAAGATTAAATATGACAAATTCCAAATAGAATTTACAATTTATTTTATAACAAATAGATAAGAAAAACTTATGAAAAAAAGCTTTCCTAGAACCAATGGTTGACACTTAATGCATTTTCAAGTGTAACCACAACACTATCATCAGATTGTCTTTATGGGGATCACTCTAGGTAATAATGTAGATTTTAGTTTTTGTATATACATATGTAAACTATCAAAGTGATAAATGGATGGAGAAGTAAACTCAAATATTTTTACTTAGTTTATCTAACAAGGAATTAAATTTGTAAATGCTATTTGGAATTTGTCATATTTGATCTCAAAACCGAACAAAGATAACACTCATTGTAACAATCTTCAGATCAACTAAAATCTACAATAGAAGATTTTTTTTAAAGTTTTAATTGCTGAAAAAGAGTTTCCTTTGCACTCGTTCAAAAAGTACTGAAAAAATTTTGAAATGGGAGTACTCCTCTCTTATGAAAACTCAATGTTAAAATCATTAGTGTTTATGTTAAAAAAAGTACATCTTTGTAGACCATCAATTGTAGTTCTTTTTCTACAGCTTCGGCATCTTTTTTTTTTTGCTAGGTACTATATACTTTTCCCAATCTAGTTTATATGAAAAATAACGCAAAGTTGCCATTTTTAGTTTGGAGCAACCGCCGTCTTGGGCGATTTTGGTTTATCTTGTATACGATAAATCAATCTCTTTGACTAATATCTAGTTGGCAAAGCTAATTAATTACGAAATTGTATATATTTATGTTACCCTTTTAAAAAATTATTAATCATTTATGTATCTTAAAGTCTTATTAGGGTACTCAATAAATTAACTTTTTATTTTAATCGATTAATTGTGCATATAAGTATTCGAATTTTTTTTTAACCGTTTAATCGAATACATTTTAGAAATTAATCGATTAATCGAACAAATTTTTATGAAAAATAATATACAAATTTTAATAAATTTATTTAAAAAAATTAATTAAAATAATTTAAGTAACTCTTCTAAAATTCATAAGAATTAGGGTTTATGTCCCGGGAATTCCGCCCTTTTTTCAATCCCGCAATCCCGGGAATTTTGTGCGGGATTTCCCGGGAATTTTTTTTATTATTTTATAGAAGTTTTAGCAGTGTATTACCAATTTGGAAGCTTTATTTAAATCTAACATATTGATTTTTTTTGTATATATTTACAATAAAAGAATGCGATTTTAAATTCAACAGAATTAGTATTAAAAAAAATACTGTTTAGGCCAAGTTTTTTTTTGATATTAGTTGAATTTGGTTTAGTTAAACCGAAAATCAATTTTATCATCCATTACCAAGTTTACCTACAAAATTTGCCGTACCTCGGAAACAATTTGTTCTTTAAAATGATAATCTTTGTTCAAATAAAGCAATTATACAATATTTCAACATCAGTATTTCAGTTCGAAATACCTCGAAAATTAGTAATATTTTCGTATTTTTAATTGATTTAAGTATTTTTTACTTCAAATAATTTTATTTAAATTGATATTCCTTTATTTCAATTGTGTTTTTTAAATTTTATTTATTTTTTAAAAAATTGCATCAAATGCTTTTTTAAATTATTTTTGATTTGTTAATTTGAAATACAACTGTGAAAATTTAATAATTTCTTTTTAATTAGTTGTGACATAAAAAATATCTATTCAAAAAATAACAGTTAAAGTTAAAAAACTATTTAATAATATTTTAGTGTCTGTTTTTATAAAAATATTTATGAGAATTTGCCTATAAATTTGTGTGAAAAAAATCACTTTTAAACTTTTTTATAAAAATAATTCTAGACGAATACTTCTGTAAATCTGCATAGAAACAAAATATCCAGAAATATTTTTTTTTTTTTTGATTAAATATTTAAGAAATACTTAAGAAAAAAATCGATTTTAGTTTTTACCATTAAACCATTGCCCTAAGTATCGTTTTTTATCGTAATGCATAAACCAGGGCTCAAATTTAAAATTTGTGTAAGACGCAAAAGGAAAAAATATATGGTCCACAATTTTATATAAGAAACGTCTAAAAATATTTTTTTAAATCTAATTAACATTATTTTAATAAATTTGTTATTTCACCGTCCGACACAAGTTTGCACCCATTAACAATTCCAATATATCCTGAAAAAGGGATGAAAATAAAATACCCCTTTCTTTCACTCTTTCTAAATCAATTCGTTTACCGTTTGAAAAGAGCATTAATATTTAGTAAATGTATTTCAAATTGTTTTTTAAAATTAAGACGGTTTCCATATTTATATAATTCGCGATATTAATATTAATTCGCGATTTAAACTGTTAAACGAATTGATCTATAAAAAGTAGTAGGTATAGATCTGATTTTAATAGTTTGTTTCTTTTAATTCGCCCTTTATTAAGTGCAATCATTTAAGGAGCTTTATTTTACATTGAGCATTATTTATTAGTGCTTTCGTTTAACTCAACATTTATAAAATCTTAAAAATAATTTAAAAATTGGTTTTACGTAAATTGCTGTCACTACATCAAAACAACGGGGTAGTATTTTGGAAGATGACAAAGCAAATTTTTGTTTTTTTAATATTTAAGACATTTAATAACGCTCCTAAACGAAAACAAGAAATTCTCTTTAAGTTTTTAGTTTAACCTAACAAATATTTCTAGAAATTCTAAATAGTAAATACAGTAAATTAATTTTTCCAATTTTAAAAATAAGCTTTGGTATTTTAGAGCATTTAAAATGCACAAATTTCCAAAAATTAAAAATTCGAATAATAAAAAAATATATCTTTTTTTATATATTTGTGTAATCTTTTACCAATTTCATTTAATCGATTATACATATTAAATTATTCGTTATTCGAAATTTTTTAGAAAAATTTTTAAGCAAATTTTTTCTATTAATCCAACAGCGATTAAGCGATTGAATACCCTACATGATATACAGATGTATTTTTAACATTTATCCAAATGTAATATATTCTTAGTGCGTGCAAATAATTACAGCCTATTTAGGCTTGAAAAAGACAAATGTATTCTTAAACTTCAAATTAAGCTACCAAATTTGTAGTCTTATAACAAGGTACGACAAAACAATATACAATTAAGGCGTTAATCAATTACTAATGAGCCGCTAATCATAAAGCAGCTATAACTGGCAACCTACCTTTTCAATAAGAGATATAGCAACCAACCAACCAACCATGGAAACTCCATTCTACAGGTAGTCAAAATAAAGGGGCACACGTGCTTAACTTGTGGTCACTTATTTATACACGAAAACAATGTCAGCAACAAAACGTTAACAAGAGATACAATCACAATTAGGTTGGGAACCCTCTTCCTCTTGTGTTGTGTGCTAAGTAGCAAATAATAGAAATTATAAAATAAAGAGGTGTCTAATAAGGGAGGAGTTTAATTGGAAAACATCCATATTATTGGTAGTTATGACATATTTATAAACAACAACAACAAAGACATACACAGTGTAGAAAATCATTACCAAATATACAGAATGTAAACTAGTTAATTTTCTTATTACATTTTGTATTACTTTTATATGGGGATGTCGCGCAAAATAATGAGATGTTAATAAATATGTGGTTACTTATTCACTTTTGAGTATTGACAAAAATAATGAGTCATACAAATTTTCAAAAGAAAACTAAAAGTTTTTAAAAACTATAGTTTTTGGTTGTAGTTTAAATTGGGCTTAATAAGGATTTTCGAAAAAACAAAATTTTATAAAAGAGAATTTTCTTTTATTGTTAAATTGGTTGCACTTGAAAATGCATTAATTGTCAACCATCGGTTCTAGGAAAGTTTTCTCATAAGTTTTTTCTCTATTTGTTGTAAATTCTATTTGAAATTTGTCATATTTGATCTTAAAACCCAACAAAAATCACACTCATTGTTAATTTGTTTTTATTAAAAAGTGTTCTTTCCAGGAATCGAACCTTGGATTCCAGATTACTCGTCCACAGCACTACCATCTGATAGATAAAATCATGAATGACACACGTGTTCTTATAAACCAGCGTACAAAAACCCAAAAATATGTGGTTATATACTGCCCTACCAGAGTTGAAAAATATTGAGACGCTAAATAGATTTTCAAATAATTTGTTAAAAAAATCGGAAAATTACTGTGTACTTGCAATAATGATAAATATATGTGCATTATTTTCTGTTATGAAATAATGAACAAAGTAACTATATTTATTAGTAACTCCTATATGTTTTAAAGTAATGCAGAGAGTAAGTTGTTGTCATTACAAGTAGGTCAAAAAATAATGATACCATTTCCAATACCGTTTCTGCACTGGGTAGTTTATCAAAAAGAGTTGCTTTAACTACGTATTCAAAAACAAGAGACAATAGGTTGTTTGTAAATACTAAATTGCGTGTGTGTAATGTGTGGTTAAAAAGATGGAAGAGGGAACATTGTAATTGGCAATGGCGGCATTTGAATAAAAGCAAATGACAAAATAAAAGAACACAAAAGTGAATTAACGGAAAACACGTGTTAGCAGGTATTCAATATGATGATTTTGATGTACGAATAGAATGTTCTTTGAGCTATTAGTGGTCTTAGTGTATGATTGGTATCATTAAAAAGTCCAGCTCAAGAAAACTTATTCAATCATCCCAGTAAAATTTTTACAATCGCTAGTCAACCACACAAATTCTGACACAGGTTCCACTGCAACCGATTCCATGGAACAGTTCAAATGGAAGGTATGACTGACATAGAATCAGTTTTAGAACTAAAGGGTTTTTCAATAAGACCGCTACAAAAATTTTTTTAAATAAAACAAAAACGGTTTTGGATATCAATGAAATTCTTTATTCCTGTGAAAGTACGTTCGATGTCATTATGTATGGAAATCGATCTCTTTTGCATGGCCGCCACGGGCACGCTTGCAGAAGTCCAGACGCTGAACCCAATTTTCGACGGTTTTCAAGCATAAATCGGCCGATACTGCTGCAATTTCACGTTCGATATTCGTACGAAGTTCATCAATCGTCGCTGGCTTGTTAGCATAGATCATAGATTTGACGTAGACCCACAGGAAATAGTCCAACGGCGTCAAATCGCACGACCGTAGCGATTCTCAGTCACAGTAACGTGCCGGTCTTGATCATCACGGAAGAAGTACGGCCCAATGACGCCGCCGGCCCATAAACCGCACCAAACCGTAATTTTTTCGGGATGCAATGATGACTCATGGAGTACGTGTGGATTGCTGTCTGACCAATAACGCATATTTTGTTTATTGACGAAGCCATTCAGCCAGAAATGAGCCTCATCGCTGAAGATGATTTTTCGATGAAAATCCGAATCATTTTCAAGTTGTTGCTCAGCCCAATTCACGAACATACGACGCTTCTGGTGGTCAAGCGGCTTCAGTTCTTGCGTCAGTTTGATCTTGTAAGGATGTAGGCCAAGATCTTTTCGCAAAATTCGCCACACCGACGGCACAGAGATGCCCAACGCTTGAGAACGACGTGTGAGAGACACATTTGGGCTTTCTTCAACTGAAGCCTCAGCGGCAGCAATATTCTCGACACTACGGGCACTTCTTTGTCTCACTGGCACGGGAACATTTTGTACTGTGCCTGTAGATTAAAATTTTTCCACTAGACGCTCAATTGTTGATCTGCTAGGACGATTATGACGACAATAAATTGGACGTAGCGCTCTTAACGTTGAGGCCATTGACTCCGAATTTCGGGAGTAAATTTTAATAATTTCGACTCGTTGTTGGCTCGTATATCTTTCCATCATAAAATGGCAAACTTTACTGAAGAGAAATGTCAAAAGAGCGGCAAGAAATATGGCGTCGTTTGCTGTCCCTGTCTTTCTACTTTTGTAGCGTCCCTGTTGAAAAACCCTTTAGCTGCACAACTGACTCTAGGGTAACCGGTTGTTTTTAGGACAATTTCAAAGAAAAACGAATAAAAAGGTTAAAGTCGGGCATGCCGACTATACAATACCCTACGCCAGTCTGGTTAAAAGCCAACTAATGTTTAGATCCGAAATTCAAATTGTTTAAAATGGGGCTTGTGTCAAAATTTTCTATAATGTGAGTCAGCGCACCAAATTTTATTAAAATATCTTAATATTTGCGACCTGCAGTTTGTAACCAAGCCAATTTTGGGGGACCCTTATATGGGCACTAGGTCTAAACATGGACCGATGTTCACCAAACTCAATAGGCTTCGTCCTTGGGTCAACATAGGTCTGTGTACCAAATTTCAACATATTTGCGACCTGCTGCGTATAAACAATATAATTTTGGGCGGACCCTTAAATGGGCAATAGGTCTAAACATGGACAGCTGTTAACTAAAATCAATAGACTTCGTCCTTGGGCTGATATAGGTCGGTGTACCAAATTTCATCAAAATATCTTAATATTTGCGACTCGCAGCGTATAAACAATATAATTATGGTAGGACCCTTATATGGGCACTAGGTCTAAACATGGACCGATGTTCACTAAAATCAATAGGCTGCGTTATTGGGCCAACATAGGTCTGTGTACCAAATTTCATCAAAATATTTTAATATTTACGACCTGCAGCGTATAAACAATATAATTTTGGTAGGACCCTTATATGGGCACTAGGTCTAAACATGGACCGATGTTAACCGTCGATAGCCGTCGTCCTTGGGCTGACATAAGTCGGTGTACCAAGTTTCATCAAAATATCTTAATACTTGCGACCTGTAGAGTGCGCACAAGAATGCATAGACAGACAGACGGACGGACGGACATCGTTAAATCGAAATAAAAAAAATTCTGAGCCGATCGGTATACTATAATGTGGTCTAGGACCAATATTTTTTGGTGTTACAAACATCAGCACAAACTTATAATACCCTGACCACATAGTGGTGTAGGGTATAATGACCACATAGTAGTGTAGGGTATAATTATCGGTGTTAGAATTGAAAGTAGAAGTGGTTGTAAAGGAAAAGCAGCTATTCTATTGTACAACCGATTCTTTGGAACAGAAAATTTTCCTGGGATATTTTTTAGTATGGATAATACCAAAGAGGATTTAAAGGAAATAGCTCTCGTCTGAGAATGAGAGAAACAAAAGAAAAATCTAAAAGTTAACAGTGTATTTTTTTGTTTTTTTACGATTATTGAATAAAACGGTAACAAAAACAACTTTAATAATGAAATACATAATAAATAATTAATTTTTTTTTGTTATAAGCAGATGTTATACTCGATTGAAGCCCAGACGCCTCATAACTAATCTCTATTGAGCGCACTGATAACATCGAAAAAAAGAAAGACTGGAATTAGTAAGAGTAAGATCCAAGACCGTTGAGATAATTAGATTCATAAAAGTCGATCCGTAACCCCTGTTCGCTATCTTTATATTGTTGTTACAATTTATTTATATTGGTACTTCTCTCAAGTCGCACATCTTCAAAAAAGCGAGATTTTCTCATAAGAGCTGCGTCAGTACCCTACTGTATTCTTGTAAGTGCCGTGTCATATAAGAACCGTCCGGCTTCTTGAGGGTATATAGACTAGAGTGGGCCGATTTTTATGGATAAAAATTGTGCAATCGATTTTTCGATAGCTTTTGGCATGAGGACAAAAAAGTTCCACTACGACATATCAAAAGAATCATTTTCGAGGCGTCCAAATTTAAATTTTTTACAATTTTCTAATAAATGCTAGATTAGCGCCATCTTGCGGTGGCTTTTTGAAACAACTAATGAAGTTGTGAACAGTATAACCTTACAACCTTTCCCCTTTCCTGAAAGGTATTGCTTATGAAAATCGGATACAAAATGTGGCAACTAGAGGTAAAAGTATATGAGTAAAATTATTTTCTGCTTGTTTTCATCAACATCATCATTTCATCATCATTAGCATCATTTCATCATCAAGCAGAAAATAATTTTACTGATATCGATACCATAGATTCAATACTCTATATCTGCAAAAATACAATTGTTCAGGAGAGCAATAAAACTAATTCACTTGCTTATAAGATTTTTTTTAATCAATCTGTCTTCTAGAATATTATTTAAAAATGGCAAATTATTCCTATATCTACTTATTTTGAAATTATTTGCGTTATTTACGTCGCTAATGTAGATATAGAGTTCTGAAATAAAATTTTTATATAATTTTGTGATAATACTAGCAGATATGTATATATTTTGATATATATTTTGATAAATATAAAAAATATGCATTATTAGGAACAAATACCATGTAAATCCCTCTATACTTTTCGTGGAAAACAATATTATGTCTCCAAACATCTACGAACACAGAATTGTTAATCAGGGTTGGAAAAGTCTGGTTTTATTGAAATTAATAATCCAAGAACTATTATATCCATATCTTATTTCAAAAATTTTTTCAATGCGGTGTATTTTAATCCATAATCCAAGAATATTACACTCATATTTTGCCCAAAGTTTGGTAGTTAGTTTGCAAAAAAAAATGCGAAAAAAATTTTGCGAAAAGGATAATTTTACACCAATATATTCGTTTGCAGAATGTCAATAGTTGATTAGCTCTTCTAAGTCATTTTATAATCTAGGGATTGCAAAAAAAAAACACGAAAAAAATTACAAAAAGGAAATTTTTTGCATTAATATATTTCTTTACAGAATGTAAATCGCTAAGATTTTTAATACAATTTTTGTACCATAAAGACTTTTTTCGCTTTCCGCTATTATTTTGCAAATTTTCGAGTGCGTTTTTTTAAAATTTATAATCTAGGGACTATAATACACATTTCATAAAACAAAGTTTGGTGGGTAGTTGCAAAAAAGAAAAATCGCGAAAAATAAAATTTGAAAAAGCTAAATTTTTGCATCACTATATTTGTTTGCAGAATGTATGGGTGAGTTCCAAAACGTCATTTGCAATGCAACTGAAAAAAGTCATGCGTTCCTAAACGCAATTGATGCGCAAAGAAAAAGCAAACTGTGCATCACAAATTTTGTTGATGCTTTGTTGACATGTTTTTATTACAAAGTAAACAACACACTTGTTTGTTTTGTATCGAAAGAGTAGTAAAATCGCATCACTATATCATCACCTATATCGCTGATTAATTTTTTTAATTAATTTTTTGTACCATAAAGCCTTTTTCGCCCTTTTCCGCGATTATTTTGCAATTTTTTAAGTGTGGTTTTTTTATCTTTAATATTGGGAATATAATACCTATTTCCACACCAAAGTTTGGTTCTTAGTTTGCAAAAAAGAAACGGCGAAAACATTTTGCAAAAAGGAAAATTGCATAATTATATTCGTTTGCAGAATGTTAATCGCCGATTGAGATTTTAAATTATTTTTTTCTACCATAAAACCTTTTTTAGCGTTCCGATGTCATTTTGCAATGTTTTAAGTGCGGTTTTTTAAATTTATAATCTAGGGAATATAATGCACATCTCCTAAAATAAAGTTTGGGGTTAGTTGCAAAAAAAAAGTTTACGAAAAAATATATTCTTAAACGAGTAAAAAGGTTAAAGTCGGGCATGCCGACTATACAATACCCTACACTAGTCTGGTTAAAAGCCAACTAATGTTTGGATCCGAAATTCAAATGGGTTAAAATGGGACTTGTGTCAAAATTTTCTATAATGTGAGTCAGCGAACCAAATTTCATTAAAATATCTTAATATTTGCGACCTGCAGATTGTAACCAAGCCAATTTTGGGGGTACCCTTATATGGGCCAACATAGGTCTGTGTACCCAATTTCATCAAAATATCTTAATATTTGCGACCTGCTGCGTATAAACAATGTAATTTTGGGCGGACCCTCAAATGGGCAATAGGTCTCAACATGGACCGCTGTTATCTAAAATCAATAGGCTTCGTCCTTGGGCTGATATAGGTCGGTGTACCAAATTTCATCAAAATATCTTAATATTTGCGACCTGCAGCGTATAAACAATATAATTTTGGTAGGACCCTTATATGGGCACTAGGTCTAAACATGGACCGATGTTCACCAAAATCAATAGGCTTCGTCCTTGGGCCCATATAAGTCGGTGTACCAAGTTTTATCAAAATATCTTAATTTGCGATAGACAGACAGACGGACGGACGGACAGGCGGACATCGTTAAATCGAAATAAAAAAGAAATTCGGAACCGATCGGTATACTATAAGGTGGGTCTAGGACCAATATTTTTTGGTGTTACAAACATCAGCACAAACTTATAATACCCTGACCACATAGTGGTGTAGGGTATAAAAACTTTTATGTATACCTTATAGAATTCAAATAATTTAAATTTATATGCAGATATAGACTTCTGTATTTATTAAAAATAAATTTGTTTGTAGATATGGGAAAATGTAAAATGTTAAAAAAAGTGGCAAAGAATGGGTATTTCGCTTCCAAATTGATATCATAGATGGATATAATATCAACAATGATTTTACCATTAAAAACTCATTTGGGCCAAAATTGCAGATATAGAGTATTGAATATAGAGTCTCGATATACTTTTACCTCTATTTTTTGGTAATTTTACTATCGTTATTCCAGGGAATTTCGATAGCGAAAACGGTATCATAATTCCTTGAAAATACGATATCGTTGCGAAAGGTACATTTTAGAACAAAAAATCCATCGTTTTCGTATCACAAGTGATTATCATCTATGATAATAGATAGCACCTAGGTGATATCGTTTCGATATCGTGACGATATCGTTTGGTTTATTGGGTAGTTGTTTCAAAAATCCACCGCAAGATGGCGCTAATCTAGCATTTATTAGAAAATTGTAAAAAATTTAAATTTGGGCGCCTCGAAAATGACTTTTTTGATATGTCGTAGTGGAACTTTTTTTCCTCATACCAAAGGCTATCGAAAACTCGACTTTGAAAATCGCAATAATTTCGCAGAAAAACCAATAGGGAAAATCTGATGATTTTGGAAAAAAAAATTATGTCATAGTACAGTAGATTTTTAGTACAGTAAAAAATTTTTTTGTTCATATTAAGTCTAAATTTAATTACAAAAGGCTCTAAAACTACTCATAATTTGTTAATGCAATATGACATGTATATACATTTTGGACCTTTTTCTTTCAAAATTGGCTTTGATATTTAAAATCGGACTTCGTGTTATATTTAAAAATTTTTTTTTAAGAAAACCTTAAAAAATTTTGAAATTTTATTATATCCAACCACAAGCTAAGGTGCACTATCCGCGCTACTGTGTCTCCCAGATATTATATCTTATAAAATCGATATCCATTTGTATTAAATTATTTGAGCCCCAGAGTGCAATATATTTATGGCGCAATTCATTCCTTATAATCCAACTAATCAAATGACTTTCAGTTTTTATAAGGTATTGCCTAAATAAACTTAACGTATACACAATCTCCTTTATATATAACAAGAGATCAACAATATCAATTAATTCGCAAAAAATGCCAAGAAAACAAAAACACATTAAAAACAAAGTTAAATACCTCCCAAATAGACCATAATATATGTAAGTGTTTATCCAGTAGCCTAACAACAACTTACACTCCATACGTGCATATAAGAAATTATGATTTACTAACTATACCCAGAAGATAAGAATTTATTGTATTTGAGATGATCGAAAAGTATAGACCAAAAGAGCAGAAATATGGCAGCAGAATAAGGTGGAAAATGATAACTTACTGTTAAGTAATAAAGTGTTATACGCAATAACGCCTAGTAGTAGTACATAGAATAGATAAAAAGAAATCAAATGATCGAACATGGTATTCATCTTTATGTATAAATATACCCTAGGAAGCAACCTTTTTTCTACAAGACTAACTCGATCTAGTATATCACATGATACTTTTTTACAATTGATTTCCAATTACATCGATTGTTTAACAGTTTTCACTAGAACCAATTTTATGGAAGTAATACCGGAACCCGTTCCTCGAAACTTAAATTTAAGCTGTGCTTGGAAGTCTATTCTGCTTAACAGCAATAGCACCTCTTTCTTTAAAAGAAATTTTAGGCAAAAATCAGCAATATTAAAGCGGGTTCCAAGGGAAGTTCTTATACAGCCAGTGTTTTTGAGCTGAAAAAGTTATGCGGTGTTTACGCTCAATATTTTTAGTAGTTCAAAACATTAGCACAAATTTGTGACAACGCTTTTGACCCCTAAATATGCGACTGCGCCGCTGAGAAGAATACACGTGTATTTTTTCCTCCTCTATCACTTATTTGAATCGAAGGGAATCCACCGATATATTTTTCTTGTATGTAAGGAACTGCGTAGGGTGTCTGGCGTAAATCCGTCGTTAATCGATCTGAATATTTTGGATACAAGTATACATCAGTGATTAAAGCGATTGGTTACATATTGTAGTAATCATCATATGGCTGAAAATTATAGAATCCCATGTTTTGACAACCGGAATGTTGTGGAAGCATTTCTTTTGAAATAATTATAAATCGGGTCGTCTGTCCCATACATTTAAGACGATGAAATTTAAAATATGTATTTGGAAATCAAGAAAATATTTTGAACCCAAAAAAACATCTTTTGAAGTTTATCATCCTAAATTTACAGAACTGGCATCCCAAAGGGGGCATTCACTTCCTCTCCCGGTTGGGAAAACAGAATTACGAGTTTGCAGCAATCAAATTAATTCGGTTTGAAAAACTAGGTTATCCCAACGGAATTATTATGAGAGTACTTTGGCATCTCTTTGAGTTCGAAATCTAGATAAGCATTTGGAAGAATATCGTCAAGAAGATATTACGGCAACATCTTCTTTATATCGCCATCAAAAATTTATAAAAGCAGTGTTTTGAACATGTTTTCTTTTAATCACTTGGATATTGTATTACGAAAAAAACATTTTAATATCTCTTGGAAGAAAAACAAATAAATTGTTTGAAAATTATATGTCACTTAAAAAAAGTTTTAAGGCTCCATTAGTCTGGTAGTATCGTAAAGTATCGTGTCAGCTGTTTACTTTCAACTAGTGATAGTATACACAACTACTTAGTTTGGAAGTAGATTTGACGTAAGCAAATCTATTAAAAATAGATTTCTACTTTACGTTACCTCATTTCACCTCACTTTACTACCAAACTAATTTGGGCTTTAAACAAAACTCAACGAAATGAAAAGCAGCCGCATTTAGGTGCCTATTTTTAAGAATGAGAGTCTTAACTTTTCATACAAAACAACAATAAAATTCAAAAAATTTAAATTTTATTTGTCAATGTTATGATTGTGTGGATACCTTAATTTTTTTGAAGTTTTCAAACAAAAATTTGAATAAATATAATTTATTGTTACTTTGCAACAACATGGGGAATACCAGAGACTATTAATTATAGAGATAGGAAATCAAAACTTACACTACTCACCGGTAGGGGGCGCTGAAATTTAGTATCACCTAAGCAACTATTTAGTATCACTTTAGTATCAGCTGAGCCTATATTTAAAAACTCAAAAATTGCTGAAAACTGTGCAAAATAAGAAAAAAATAAAGCGCAAAATATGTTATAATAATAAAATTTGAGAATTCTTTTTTTTTGCTTTTTTGTTTGTTATTATTTCAATTTAAATAAAATAAGAAAATTGTCAATTTTCACATTTAAGAGTCATAGACTTTTTGTAGGAATAGAAATTAGACGTCGCAGAAACTAATTAAATTATTAATTTTAAGCAAAGGTAAGTTACATTAAGTTTGTTCGACGTAATTTTGGGTAAAGTCTGGTAAAATTAGAGTAAACAAATAAATATTTAAAAAAATGGGAAAAAATGCTCACAATACCGGGAACGCACAAAACCATATAAGACATCGAAGCAAATAAAGAAAAAATATTAGAACATGGTATTTGATAACGCTATTAATTATTGTTTATAAATTTTGTTAATGTTTTTATTATTTTTACAAATTTAAAACAGCTGATTTATAAACAACTAGTGATTTGACAGTTTTACCATTTTAACCGAACAAAAAGTACGGGTAACTTCTTCTCTCATTTACCCAATTTTCAACAAGAAAATTGGGTTTCCGCGGTAACGTACGTGGAATAACGTACATAATATGGCATCCATTTGTAAAAATCAAATAAAAACTATTTATTTTCTTTTTCACAAATAGCATACCAAGAGATAGTGCAACGAAAACCTGGCTGGAATCATAATGAAGAGACAAATCCAAATAATTCCGTATCAATGTAGGTGCGATTTTCATGTAGCTATTAAGTTTTTAATAAAAAAAAAAATAAACGATAAAAAAGGATTGTGTATTTATCTTCTGGGTGGTCATAGAGCGATATCGTATTTGTATCTTCCAGACGATATTTCAGATATATTGCCTATTTAACTTATAGAAGAGTCGTCTTCGTATTGCTTGGAAGCACTGCTTTTTGGGTATCTTCCGCAATACGAAGACGATTGTTGCGCAATAAAATTTTTCATTCAGGCAATATGATTGGGGAATCATCTTCGAATTGCCATGTTTGCTGGGGAGGAGCTACTCAGCTATCGGGGTATATCACCATTAGGACTCGAAGGTGTACTCATAAAAATAAACCGTTAAAAAAAGCAGAAGAAGCTACTATAAATTAGTTCAAAATTATCTTGCAGAAAAAACTGCGAAAATTACTAAAAAAATAAGAACGGCAAAAATAAAACTGTTAAATTTAGAAAATTTTAGTTATATTTGAGTTAATTTTTAGTTAATTGAAAATGACAAATTGTACTATAAAACCTGCAAAATGGTTTACTAAATATTAATAGACTTAAAATAGTTAAGATAAACTGTTATATCTACAAAATTTTGTTATATTTAATTTAAATTAGGCCAGAATGAAATCCGGATAGGGACATGCCTACAACGGATTATTTTTCCAAAAAAAAGCTGGATTTAATAAATCCATAATAAAAGCACAAATATATGAAACAGCCTCTTAATTTAATGACAGAAAAAAATACGAATGAAAATTAAAAGAGAAACAAAAAAATTGAAAACTAAAATTTATTATTAAATTTTATTTTATGAAATATGTTTCGAAAAAAAACTACACCCCACCAAATACATATTTTCGATCTTGGACATGGACAAATAGCTGAAATAGAAATGGTAATTTTTCACTCTACAGTAAGTAATTTAATTAAATCCAATTAGTGGATAATAAATATTGCAATGGAATTTTTCAATTGTGTAAAAATATAAATTGAAGTGATAAAACGGAAAAGGCAGACTGTTTATTGCTGTTTTATATAAAATATAATTAAAAATTAAAAGTTAAAGTAAAATCCTTCATCGTCGAATTCGGTATTAAAAATTAGGGTGAAAAAAGTGTCGGACAGAAAATTCTTTTTAAAATAGGGAGAATCTAACCCCATCTGTTGAGCGCTTTTAGAAATACTTTTTGGATTTATTCAATCCAAGTGATTAGGAAAAACGGCTAATATTTTCCAGTCTAAGCCTCATTTTCAAAATGTCCTGTCAGTTATTAACTGGAATTGTAGCTTTCAGTTCCAGTTCTAAAACTGGTTATAGAACTGGTTATGCGACAGTGAAACCTTACATTTTGACTTAAAGAATCAATTATTCGAATTTTAGTTCGTTCACCATGTTATTTGAAGCCGATTTATATATATATATTTAAGTTATTATAACAATTGCAATTATGTTAAATTATTAATTTAATTCTATTTAATTATGTTAATGTACTATTGTTGATGTGTTTTAAGAGACTTTAAGTCTTATTTGCACTAAATAAATAAATAAAAAAAAATTCTAGAACCGGTTCCATGCACCTGATCTGGAATAGATTCTGAGGAAACCGGTTCTAAAAAATTTTGTTGGGAGGTATATTTATATTAAATTTTTTATTTAACCTTCGCACTCCTAAAGCTTTTTACATACGTAGTATACTGAAACCCACCCGGGTGGGTTCTTCATATTTTACACACATTTTAAATAAAAAAAATGCATTTACTCCAACTTATAATCGGTTACATAATGGGTTAATGAAGAAGAGATTAAAAAAAGAATAATAACAAAAAACTATAGAAAGTATGGCTAACAATACATACCGTGAAGCATAAACATAAATATGTATAATTTCTTGTTCAAACTTTTTGTAATTTGTATGAAGAAAGTATTTAAAAAAAGGACTAACAATGAATAATAAATTTTAGATAAATTTGTCAAAATATTATTGTATTTTGAATAATAAATGAATAAAAACAATATTTTTAAAAAGTAATTGTGTTTTCTGTACTATTTTTATACTAAATAGGGATAAAAAAAACCAATATTTTGAATATTTGGGTTTCAGGCGACGACGTAGAAAAATTGAAAAACTAAAGAAAAAAATTATAAAGAATATTCGAATCTTGAATAATTTAACAGTTTCGGACAAAAGTAAAAAAACTTAGTCACTGAGTCGAAAGCATTTTTTGTTTTGACCAAAAATCGTAGAGTTATCGATTGTTGAAAATCTAAAAACCAAACCCGGGTGGGTTTCAGGAGTGCGAAGGTTAATCATATTTGATAAAGCGGCCCATACATTAAGGAACATTCGTGAAAGAATGCCCATTTTTTTGCGAATGTGTGTGTTTGTTTGTGTGTGTGCGTGTTGACATCGTGCAATTCGTATTTACAAAATTTTTTGATATTTTTTGTTCCCTACTCAATGTTCTTTAATGTATGGGCCGCTTAAGGAATTTTTATTTCCATAGACAGAATAAGATGAAAATGTAAAATATTTTAGATCCTGAAAGCATCATATCAAAACCGTCTTCCCAAAAATACAGGGTAGGTTTTTCTTTTGCTTGTTGAAGAGATGAAATGTAGGGTAACCAAAAACGGTGATATTTTTTAAGTGCATTCTTAGAAGTATAAACATTTGTTTCACGCTTGCTGCTACTATTAACCCAGTGTAGAAAATCATGGTAACTAATTAGTTTTATATAGGCATATGGAGCAAAATAATGAGTTATGATTAGGCAACAGCATACGACAAATCACAAAATATTTGCTTAAATATATGCACATAAAATATTTACCAGAGTTGAAAAAATATTTATTCTAAAAATAGATTTGCAAAAAATTTACAAAAAAATATAAAACATTCTTTTATAAATGAATGTTATTTTAGTTTGACTCAAGATCATAAATTAATATCACTTTCTGTTTAAATTATTTTCAAATCAAAGAAAGATGATACAATTTTTACAAGTAAATTACAAAGAATAAAAATTATTGAAAAAATTCGATATATTTTAAATAATGATAAAAAGTAACTAGTTATTAGCAACTCATTATTATAAAATTTAAAACAATGCAAAAAGTAAGATTGTGCCATTATTGGAAGTCCAAAAAGTAATGATATGTTATTACAGCTTCTACACTGGGTATACAATTGTCCATAATTATTGAATTCATTCCTACAACCAGAGCTTCGAAGAATGAATTCTATTTTGAATGAAGTCCCTAAAAATACCATTCGATTTCTTTCTAAATCGATTGAATTAATTTTTAACCATTCGCAGAGACTTCATTCTTTGGAATTCATTCGATCGAATCCACTTTTAAGGAATTCAATGAATTTATCTCATTCGGTTTTGTCAATCTTTGAATTCAATCGTTGGGAATTCATTCGATTTCTTACTCATTCGATTGACAATTTGGGAATTCAATCACTCAATAAATTTTGTATCATTTGATTGAGCAATTTGGGAATGATATTCGATTGTCTTTATTCGATTTAAAAAAATTTTAAGTTAACAATTATGTCATTTTATTACAATAATATTAAAATGAACAGCCCAGTATAGAAACGGTAATGAAATGTATTTATTTTTTGGACTACCAGTTTTGGACACCCACTTACCTTCTGCAATATATTAAAACATATAATAATGAGTTACTGATAATGACTTATTTTTATCATTATTTCAAATAGAAAATAATTTTCTAGATTTTTTTGAAAATTTTTGAAATCTATTTTTAGACTCAATATTTTTTAAACACTGGTAAGGATATATGTAACCACATATTTTTTGATTTTTTGTATATTGGCGAATAAGCTTACTTGTGTGCAGCAGGTCAATTATGTTTTTATCTTTTAAATATTACATGTCGATATAGCTCAGATGGTAGAGCTATTGACTGGCAATCTGTAGACCCAGGTTCGATTCCCGTACCAGCAAATTTTATTAAAAAAAGAAAATACAATAAAAAATATTTTTGTTATATAATTTATTTTTTTGAAAATCTATTTTTAGACTCATTATTTTTGTCAGTACTGGTAAGCACATAAGTAACGATATATTTTTTGATTTTTCGCATGCTGGTGAGTAATCATAACTCATTATTTTTCGCGACATCGCCATATAAAGGTAATAAGAAATGTAGTAACAAAAGTAACTAGTTACCATTACCAAGTATGTAGTTACATAACCACATATCTGGTAGTGATTTTCTACACTGGGTAATAACGTAGTTGTTTGTTTTCAAATTTATAAATCGAGTGAACTATTGAGTGAACTAAACTGAATTCCCAACGATTGAATTCCGTGATTATAAAAACCGAATGATGAAAAAATGATTGAATTCTTTAAAATTAAATAGATTGACACCAATCAAGACTTCATTCGATGTGCAGAATTGCGATTTAAGAATTCAATCATTTCATAGTCAATCAGAATTGAATTGGGATTGAAGTCTTTAGAAGCTCTGACTACAATGTAGTTGAAAAAAATCGAGAATAGTTTGAAATAGTGAAAAAATTTAATGAAAATATTGCAGAAATCATATTGGGTGGTTGACACATACACATATACCAAAGACGTGCGCGCACTGGATACAATGATGCTGCCAGCTAAAATGACGTTAAGTATTTGTGGTGTTAAAAGGAATCCTAACCTACCGTAAGAACCTTACCACAACACATTTCTTTTAAACTAAATACTCATACCTACTTCTAGTAGCATAAATTGTTTTTGTTTTTATTAAAGTTTAAGTGGTACTTTAGTGATCTTATATAAAATGCTACAAAAATAAATAAAATCTTTGCTATTTTCATTTTTAAGGCTGGCTGTGTTTATTATGTGGTACTTCCTTAAGACATCACATATTTAAGGCACACATGAGTAAAATAGTTAATACCAGAAGCCTTTTTTCTGTTGCATCGTACCATAAAATAAATGACTTGAAAATTCATTTATAATTTTTCAACGATTTAGTATTAAAAAAAGTACGGTTATAAATACCATACTTGGGATTTTTCATTGGCATTGAAATTTCCTTATCATTAGTTGACTAATGCTAATGGCAAAAAAATTTCATTACCATTTAATGGTACTGAAATCTTCTGGCATTAGAATTTGTAATACTAATGCTAATAAAATCGCACTAATGCCTTAAAAACTATGAACAATTGAGTAAAAAAAGCATTTGTTTACAAAAAAAACTAGCCACCGAACTTTGTTCTATGAAATGGGTGTTATAGTCCCTAGATTATAAATTTTAAAAAACCACAATTAAAAAATTGCAAAATAATCGCGGAACGCGAAAAAGTCTTTATAGTACAAAAATTTAATTAAAAAACTTAATCAGCGATTTTTATTCTGCAAACAAACATACCGATGTAAGACTTTTCCTTTTGTAAATTTTTTTACGCGACTTTTTTTGGCTATTTCTTTTCTCAATTAATCACCGAACTTCGTTCTATGAATTGGGTGTTGGGTCCCTAGATTATAAATTTAAAAAAACCACACTAAAAAAATTGCAAAATAATCGCGGACCGCGAAAAAAGACTTTATGGTACAAAATTTTAATTAAAAAACTTAATCAGCGATATTCATTCTGCAAACAAATATACTGATGTAAGAATTTTACTATAGTCCCTAGATTATAAATTTAAAAAAACCGCACTTAAAAAATTGCAAAATAATCGCGGAACGCGAAAAAAGACTTTAGAGTACAAAGGTTGAATTAAAAAACTTAATCAGCGATTTCATTCTGCAAACAAACATACTGATGTAAAAATTTTCCTTTTTGTAAATTTTTTTTTCCGCGATTTCTTTTTTTAATTAGTCACCGAAATTTGTTCTATAAATTGGGTATTATACTCCCTAGATTATAAATTTTAAAAAACCACACTTAACAAATTACACCGAACTTTATTCTATGAATTGGGCTTATAGACCCTAGGTTATGATTCTAAATAACCACAAGTAATAAATTGCAAAATAATCGCGGAACGCGTTCCGCGATTATTTTGCAATTTTTTAAGTGTGGTTTTTTAAAATTTATAATCTAGGGACTATAATACCTAATTCATAGAACAAAGTTCGGTGATTAATTAAAAAAAGAAATCGCGAAAACAGTCGCGGAAAAAAATCCAAAAAGGAAACTTCTGACATCAGTATGTTTGTTTGCAGAATGAAAATAGCTGATTAAGTTTTTTAATTAAATTTTTGTACCATAAAGACTTTTTTCGCGTTCCGCGATTATTTTGCAATTTTTTAAGTGTGGTTTTTTAAAATTTATATTCTAGGGACTATAATACCCAATTCATAGAACAAAGTTCGGTGATTAATTAAAAAAAAAAAAAATCGCGTAAAAAGTCGCGGAAAAAAAATTTACAAAATGGAAAATTCTTACATCAGTATGTTTGTTTGCAGAATAAAAATCGCTGATTTAGTTTTTATACCCTACACCACTATGTGGTCAGGGTATTATAAGTTTGTGCTGATGTTTGTAACACCAAAAAATATTGGTCCTAGATCCACCTTATAGTGTACCGATCGGTTCAGAATTTTTTTTATTTCGATTTAACGATGTCCGTCTGTCCGTCCGTCCGTCTGTCTGTCTGTCCATGCATTCTTGTGCGCACTCTACAGGTCGCAAATATTAAGATATTTTGATGAAACTCGGTACAGCGACTTATGTCGGCCCAAGGACGATGCCTATTGATTTTGGTTAAAATCGGCCTATGTTTAGACCTAGTGCCCATATAATGGTCTCCCCTAAATTATATTGTTTATACGCTGCAGGTCGCAAATATTAAGATATTTTGATGAAATTTGGTACACAGAGTTAAGTTGGCCCAAGGACGATGATTTTGGTGAACAGCGGTCCATGTTTAGACCTAGTGCCCATATAAGGGTCCCCCCAAAATTATATTGTTTATACGCTGCAGGTCGTAAATATTAAGATATTTTGGTGAAATTTGATAGACAGACCTATGTTGGCCCAAGGACGAAGCCTATTGATTTTGGTGGATATTAGTCCATGTTTAGACCTAGTGGCCATATAAGGGTCCCCCCAAAATTATATTGTTTATACGCTGCAGGTTGCAAATATTAAGATATTTTGATGAAATTTGGTACACAAGGTTAAGTTGGCCCAAGGAAGAAGCCTATTGATTTTGGTGAACAGCGGTCCATGTTTAGACCTAGTGCCCATATAAGGGTCCCCCCAAAATTGGCTTGGTTACAAACTGCAGATCGCAAATATTAAGTAATTTTAATGAAATTTGGTGCGCTGACTTACATTATAGAAAATTTTGACACAAACCCCATTTTAACCCATTCGAATTTCGGATCCAAACATTAGTTGGCTTTTACCCAGACTGGTGTAGGGTGTTGTATAGTCGGCATGCCCGACTTTAACCTTTTTACTCGTTTAATTCAACTTTTGTACCATAAAATCCTTTTTCGCGTTCCGCGGTTATTTTGCAAATTTTTAAGTGCGGTTTTTTAAAATTTATAATCTAGGGACTATAACACCCATTTCATAGAACAAAGTTCGGTGGCTAGTTGAAAAAAAAAATCGCGAAAAAAATCGCGAAAAATGTCGCGGAAAAAAAAATTTGCAAAAAGGAAAATTCTTACATCAGTATAAATATTTATTTGCAGAATGAAAATCGCTGATTAAGTTTTTGTACCATAAAGCTTTTTTTCGTGTTCCGCCATTATTTTGCAATTTTTTAAGTGTGGTTTTGTAAAATTAGAATCTGGTTACTATAATACCCATAACTCGTACCAAAAACTGGTGGTTAGTTTGAAAAAAAAAGTTTGCGAAAATAATTTTTCAAAAAGTAAAATTCTTGCATCAATATATTCCTTTGCACAATGTAAATCGCTGATTAAGTATTTTAATTAATTTTTTATACCACAAAACCCTTTTCGCATTCCGCATTTGAAAGCTCAGAAATTAATTTGATATCTATAAAATGACGTTTACAAATGCCAATTCTTTCTTATAATTGAGGCAGTGGTAATCGTAATGAATTTACTATACAATTGGCATTAGTAATGAAATCGATGTATTTCAAAGCATTAGCATTAGTCCAAGTAATAACAATGCCAAAAATTTCATTAACATTAGTTTCAATTTAATGGTAATGAAATCACCAATTAATTTGTCCAAATAATTAATTAGTCTCATGTATGATACATACATATTTATTTCAAGTTTAAATATAAAAAAAATCATTTAAATTGTTTCTAGTGATACTGCGTTTATACTGTCTTGAAATTTTTTGATTCCATCCTAAACCGGAATCCCGAAAGAGTTTTTTGAAAGTTTTTCTTAAATTTACTTTTTTACTTCATATATTTTTTTTACACATTTCTGTGTAAATGTCTTCATACTATTTGCTAGACCTAGAAAGAGTTTGAGGACAGTCCCCAAACTAACCAAATGCCTCCAGACTAAACTGTGGATCGAAAAAATGTCCCCGGAGTATGCGCTATATTGAAACGGCATATAAAATATTAAATACTCTATAAAATTAAAAAAAAAAATATATTAAGAACAGCTATAGTAGTTATTCGATCTTTACAGCGGGGTACCAATTAAAGCATACCAGGATATTTTAGTGTGGAAAGTACTTCTTATTAACGCCAAAGCTTTTCGCAACGTATTGTTAATTTTAACACTATCTGCAGATTTCGGATATATTTCATAACGGATATATTCATAGCATTTTTCGCAGGGAATTATATCCGGAATGTTTTCTTACTTAAATCATATAAATTATCCATCCAGTTCCAGAACCTGTTCCATGGATCTTATATTTAAAGTATAACTGACGGCGAATCAGTTCTAGAACTAGTTCCAGAATCGATTCTAAGGCAAACGTTTTCACTTCGGGGGCTATAGAAGCGGTTGCTTTGGGAAATTTTCAAACAAAAATTATTGGTGTTAGAACTGACCGTAAAAGCGGTTACAAAGAAAAAGTCGCTATTTTACAACAGATTCTTTGGAACATAAAATTTTTCCGGTCAGTCAAGGCACCATAAATTTAATATAAAGTATGCTAAATATAAATTCGATCTATACTCAAATTCTGTTAATGCGGTAATCTAAACTTTGGATTTTTTTAATTTTTGTCACATATTTTACTTCCCTGTTTCATTTACAATATTATGCAGCGTAAAACATGTCACTTGTATACTGTACTTTTTGAATCATGTTTTTAGTGCGGCTTTCTTGTCTTATTGCAATTTATGTTGTATGAGTTTGTTAGATGTGGTTAGCGTATTTAACTACTGCTCAACTGTATAGTTAATTTGGGGCGTATTCACTTTATAAATCTTTGCAGATCAAACCGATTTAATGTATTCCTTTTTACGAATCTGGATTAATTTTCAATAATTCAAAACTAATGAATGTGATAGAATTATGATGCAATGTCATCATGGAGTATATACCTTACGGTAAATTTCTGCAAATCGCTCACATCTGATTATGATTTCATTAGAACCGACCACTTTTACAGTGCATTGGCATAAAAATGGGAACTTTGCGTGATATATAAGAACTTAGTTTATTTATGCCAGTTACTAAACGCGTTCCTGCAGATCATACACATGCCGGGAAAACATACGGTTGAACAAAATTTTGGATACGAAATCATCATAGTATAATTTTAAAGATTATAAACATGATTCAAGCTAATAATATTATGATCATTGAGGACAAATTTATCATCACTTAGGATCATATTATGATAACTATAATAATATTAAGATCATAGCGCAATGTATTTATAACACGATGCTCTGCGTGCAACCACACAAGATACATATTAGAGGATACCCAATGGAAAATGGAGCTTTCATGTAAGCAGGTATGTAAGAGGAAAAATATAAATAATCTTTTAAAAACCTGTAATGACTTTTATAAGGTGAATTCCCACTTTGAACCACTGGCTTTGAATAAAAAAGTGTATTTTAAAGAGCAAAACAAATTCTGTAATTTCATTGCTTACTGATAATATACATATCGAGATGTTAGATTCAATAGCCCATCTCTATTAAAAAAAATTATAATTCTTCAAGAGAGTGAAAAAAAACTGACTCACTAGCTAATAAAATTTTTTAAATCAATCTATCCTCTAGAATATTGTTTTAAAAAGGCAACTATGTATGAATATTTTGAAATTATATGCGATATTAAGTCGCTAGAGTGTCCCTTAAAAATAGATTTGTCATTATACCCCCCGTTTTATTGGAAATGGTCCCAAATGGAAGAAATCGATTATTTTTTTTTGGAAACGTTAACCCGTGCCGAAAGTTGAACGAAAATGGCCCTTTTTGGAAAAAAGTGTATTATTATTAAAAATTCCCAAAATTCGATATTTGGAAAAAAAAAATTTTATTGCATTTATTCATTTAATATAGTCAAAATGATTCAGACATGGATTTTTGACTTCATCTGATATCATTAACCCACTTTAGCATGGAATCCAAAATGACCCACGAATTTGATAAAAATGCAAAAACGTATTTTCTTTAAAATTAATTTTAAAGATTTTTTAAAATGCCTAATTTGGAGATGTCGATTGCTATTTGTACCACAAAAAAAAAATTAATTGGAAAAATGATAATTCGAGTTTGTGTTTGGAGCGACTGCTTCCAAGACATTTTACAAAAATTGCTCATTTTTTCAAAAATTTAACAAAATTTGAATTTTTTCATCAAATTTTACACAGTTTTCTGAAAAACAATTCTTAAATTTGGTTAGACTATAATTATCTTTACATTTGTTTAAAAAATCTTTAACCCTTAGTGGCATTGGGTCAGAAAATACCCATGAAACTTAATATTAATTATGACTACCAGATTGTAAAGCGATTAAATTGATAAAAAAAGATATCAACTGCATAAAAATAATTATTTTATGTGACGTGATCCAGATATGGTTAATTTTTATTCTTTTGGCCAATAACGCCCCACTAGGAAATTTACAGAATAACATCTTCCATAAATTTCGGAAAAATATCACTTCAAATGTTTTAAAAAAATCTTTTTTCCATTTGATAAAAATTATTATTTTGAGTAACTTGATCCATATAGGGTTATTTTTTTTTTATAAAATGAAAATATATATTAAAAATAAATAAAGTTGAAAACATAAAAATCTAACGTGTACAGTTTCTTTTGACGCTCACAGTAGGTTCGCATTATTATTTACTATATTTGTATGTATGTGTAAAGGATTTCTTGTAATTTAAATTGAAATGGTTCACATTAGCAATTAAAATCTCTATAGAACAACGAGATACAGCCTATCTACGTTGGAAACGTTTTAGAACAACTCAGTTGCGCAATGAATATTGCATTGCAAGACGAGAGGTCAATAATAGAATAAGAAAGGCCAAATGTGATTATTACTCTAATCGTTTTTCCAGCGCTCTCAACAACAAACAAACTTGGCAAACAATCAAGGATATTGGTATTGGTAAAACTAATAACAAAACTAATAACAATTGTAATTCTACTCTTAATGTCGATGAAATAAATGAAACTTTTCTTAGCACTCCAATAGTTCGGTCAAACCCTGGCTTTTATAATTTCAATAACAATGAAATCCCATCTGAAAACAACGGTGAACATGATAATGAGTTTGAATTTCAAAATATATGTCAACTGGATGTCTTATCATACTGTTTGGATATAAAATCAAATTCTGTTGGGTTCGATAATATTCACCCTAAATTTTTAAAACTACTCTTGCCTCATCTATTACCACATATTACACATCTCTTTAATTCGATAATCACTACTAGCTCATATCCACTTATGTGGAAACATGCAAAAATAATACCTGTACCTAAGCAAAATTCCGAGTATAGACCCATTGCCATTCTTCCTTTTCTTTCGAAAGTGTTTGAGAAAATATTGCATGGTCAAATCACCAGGTATTTGAATGCTTATAATCTTCTTACTGATTGTCAATCTGGCTTTCGTCCAAAGCATGGGTGTGTAACTGCTTTGCTGAATGTATCAGATGATATACGACGTGATGTTGATGATAATCATATGAACTTTTTAGTGTTATTGGATCACTCAAAAGCATTTGATACAGTGGACCACAATATTCTATGTAAAAAACTAAGATACCTTTTCAGTTTTGCAAATACGGCAGTTAAATTATTGAAATCGTATCTGTCATGTCGAACACAATCTGTTTTTATTAACAACGTCATATCAAATGCTTTACCTGTATCAAGGGGGGTACCTCAGGGGTCAATTTTAGGACCTCTACTATTCTCGCTTTATGCAAACGATCTCCCACTACAATTGAAGTACTGCAAAATACACTTATATGCAGATGATGTCCAGATTTACTTGCGAACTACTTTTCAATCACTGGACGAATCAATCGAAAAACTGAATTTAGATTTACGAAGAGTACACGAATGGGCGTCAGCGAATGGGTTGTGTTTAAACCCCGGAAAATCTAAGTGCATTGTTATTCATAAGAGATCATTAACGCTAAACAACTATTTGAATATTAATCTAAATGGTCAAAAAATTGATATGGTATCTTCGGTTAAGAATCTAGGTATAATATTCAATGAAACGCTTACCTGGTCAAATCATATTAATTGCATAGTTGGTAGAACTTATGGAATGCTAAGAACGTTATGGCCAACACACTATTTCACACCATTAAAAACCAGGATGTTAATTGCCAAGGCTTATTTGATGCCTTGCCTATTGTATGGCTGTGAGCTTTTTTCAAACTGCGATTCAAATAGTATGAATAAATTGAATGTATTATTCAATAATATCACTAGATATGTTTTCGGATTGCGAAAATCCGGCTCAATTTCACCACACGTAAGGAAATTGTATGGTGTAACTTTCGACAACCTTCTGAAAATAAGATGTCTTATATTTCTCCACAAAATAATATATGGGAAGGAGCCTAACTATTTATATGAACGTTTGACCTTCGCAAGGTCAGAAAGAGGTCATAGGCTGAAATCTATAAAGTATCGTACACTTTTTTCTAAATGGCAATTTTTTGTTCCAACGGTACAACTTTGGAACTCATTACCTCATCACATTCAGTTTGATAGTAACGCATTTACCTTTAAAAAAAATATTTTTGATTTATTTTCAAACTAAAAAAACTAAAATTATAAATTTTGACAATTTTATGTAGTTTTTATATTTTTTTTTTTATATTTTTTGTTATTTTATTTTAAATTTTTTTATTTTTAATGTTAAAAAACCTATAACTGTTGTTATGATTTGATTTTGATTTAATAATTCAATGTTAAATACTATCTAATAATTATGTGTTTTCTTTCTTTTCTAATAATGTATTATTTTAATTCATTCTTTTATAAGTGTTAATCTAAAAATTATATTTCTATGCTCTCATAATAAGATATAATCTTGTTGCATAGAAAAGTCAATAAAGTTGATAAATAAATAAATAAATAAATAAATAAATAAATAAATAAATAAATAAATAAATAAATAAATAAATAAATAAATAAATAAATAAATAAATAAATAAATAAATAAATAAATAAATAAATAAATAAATAAATAAATAAATAAATAAATAAATAAATAAATAAATAAATAAATAAATAAATAAATAAATAAATAAATAAATAAATAAATAAATAAATAAATAAATAAATAAATAAATAAATAAATAAATAAATAAATAAATAAATAAATAAATAAATAAATAAATAAATAAATAAATAAATAAATAAATAAATAAATAAATAAATAAATAAATAAATAAATAAATAAATAAATAAATAAATAAATAAATAAATAAATAAATAAATAAATAAATAAATAAATAAATAAATAAATAAATAAATAAATAAATAAATAAATAAATAAATAAATAAATAAATAAATAAATAAATAAATAAATAAATAAATAAATAAATAAATAAATAAATAAATAAATAAATAAATAAATAAATAAATAAATAAATAAATAAATAAATAAATAAATAAATAAATAAATAAATAAATAAATAAATAAATAAATAAATAAATAAATAAATAAATAAATAAATAAATAAATAAATAAATAAATAAATAAATAAATAAATAAATAAATAAATAAATAAATAAATAAATAAATAAATAAATAAATAAATAAATAAATAAATAAATAAATAAATAAATAAATAAATAAATAAATAAATAAATAAATAAATAAATAAATAAATAAATAAATAAATAAATAAATAAATAAATAAATAAATAAATAAATAAATAAATAAATAAATAAATAAATAAATAAATAAATAAATAAATAAATAAATAAATAAATAAATAAATAAATAAATAAATAAATAAATAAATAAATAAATAAATAAATAAATAAATAAATAAATAAATAAATAAATAAATAAATAAATAAATAAATAAATAAATAAATAAATAAATAAATAAATAAATAAATAAATAAATAAATAAATAAATAAATAAATAAATAAATAAATAAATAAATAAATAAATAAATAAATAAATAAATAAATAAATAAATAAATAAATAAATAAATAAATAAATAAATAAATAAATAAATAAATAAATAAATAAATAAATAAATAAATAAATAAATAAATAAATAAATAAATAAATAAATAAATAAATAAATAAATAAATAAATAAATAAATAAATAAATAAATAAATAAATAAATAAATAAATAAATAAATAAATAAATAAATAAATAAATAAATAAATAAATAAATAAATAAATAAATAAATAAATAAATAAATAAATAAATAAATAAATAAATAAATAAATAAATAAATAAATAAATAAATAAATAAATAAATAAATAAATAAATAAATAAATAAATAAATAAATAAATAAATAAATAAATAAATAAATAAATAAATAAATAAATAAATAAATAAATAAATAAATAATTTTGTACCAGGGTTGGCAACCGAAACGACTCACGGTCGACTTTATAGTTCATAGTTTAATGCACTTACCGCAATACTATTAAAAAGCCGATTTAAATGGATGAATAGTATTTAAATGCTGTATATTCTTATGCTGTGCGAATTAGTGTTTATAAAATACCAAATATTCTTAAATAAAGGGTGGTCCAACCGAAATGCACGATGTTAATTGTGAGTCACAACTTACGTCAAGTTTTTTGCCCAACTTAATTCGACATTTCTTTGTTTCAGTGTTTGACAAATTTAACCATGGAGAGGTACACAATTGAGCAGCGCGTTAAGATTGTTGAAGTCTTTTATGAAAATGGGCATTCAAATCAAAATGCATTTCGTGCACTTTTTCGGTCAGCATAGTCGACCAAATGTGTCCACAATCGGGAGAATTGTGCGCAAATTTCAGCAAATCGGGTCTGTAAGAAATGTGAAAACACTGTTTGGTGCGGTTTGTGGGCTGTCGGCGTCATCGGACCGTACTTCTTCGAAAATGAGGTCGGCCAAGCAGTTACCGTGAATGGTGTACGCTTTCGCGAGCTGATAACGGACTTCTTGTGGCCACAAATTGAGGATATGGACCTTGACGATATGTGCTTCCAACAGAATGGTGCCACTTGCCACACAGCCAACGAAACAATGTCCCTTTTACGCGAGAAATTCAATGGCCGTGTTATCTCACGTCGTGGAGATGTTAATTGGCCCCAACGATCATGTGATTTGACACCGTTGGACTTCTTTTTTTGGGGATATTTAAAAGAAAAAGTGTACGTCAATAAGTCAAGAACAATTCAAGAGCTAAAGGATGAGATACTTCGGCACATCAATGACATTTTACCTCAATTATGTCTCAGAGTCATTGAAAATATAGACCATCGGATAGAGGTATGCCACCGAAGCCGTGGTGAGCATTTGGCAGATATTTTGTTTCACGCATAATTGTCATATATCATTCTACCATAATAAAGAATATTAAGATACTTCTCTCAAAACTTTTTGTTTCACTTACAATTAAAATCGTGCGTTTTGGTTGGACCACACTTTATATAGAATCTCTGCCACTTAATGAATTCTGAAAAATCGCTCCTTATTCGTTTCGGTTGCTATCCGTGATTTAAACAAAATATTTTGAGCAAAAAATAAAATAGAATTATTAGAATTTTTTATTTTAAAACAGAAAACAGTGAAATTATTTCAATTTTTTGTCTAAAAATATAAAACAAAAAAATTAAATTATAACCAGAGACCCAAAATAACTCTTACATATATTTATTAAAAAGTCACAACCCAAATTTGTTTAATCATAATATTTCAATAATGCACTGTATTTTATAAATCATATTGCACAAAAAATCACAAAGTTTGGCAAACATTTTAATTTTTTCAATTTTTATATTTTACTCTATAAATTTATATTGTTTTTTGATTTTTATTTTAAAATCTTTTATAAAAGTTACAGAATGATTTTTTTGAAAAAATTAAGCCCTAACTTTTTTATTTGATAATAAAATAAAAATTGACCTAAATTGAATGCCGGAAGTTGCTGGAATATACATATTTACTCACTTTAAATCACTGCTCAATCTTTTATTAGCACTAGTTGATATCATCAGAATATTATAATTGTTGAAGTCATTGGTTATATGTCTTCTGATTTATATTTTTAATTGTTAATTTTTGACAAAAAAAAAAAAAAATCACAAAATAACTTTTATTATTTTTGAAAATATGAAAATAGTGTTTGGATTGTTTTTGTTTGAATTGCAAATAAAAATCAAACAAAGAAAAAAAACAGAAAATTAAAAATATTCAAACAAGAAATAATTGTAAAACAATCAGTTTTTTGAATAAAAGTTATAACTATTACGTCCCTGATTATAACTAAAAATATATATTCCTGCTCAAAAAACACAGTTTTTATAGTTTATTTTTACATAAATGATACAAAAAGTTAAAAAATATGTTTCTATGTATTTTAATTGATTCTTAAATTGAAAACAAACTTTACGTATGTATCACTTTTTAAATAAACTTTGTTCACTGATATAAAATATATTTTGAGCGAATTTACTAATAAACATCAAACTTTTCTGATATTTTTACTAACTTATTTTTCGTGAGTGTTAAGGGAAATTTTCTCGTATTAATGGCGCTTAAATCAAAGAAAAATAAATTGCATTTTATGAAAATAAAAAGCATCAGAGGCAAAACTTTACAATTTTACAAATAAAGTGTTCTCAGAAAATATAAAAAGGGCAATTAAAATAAAACCATTTATTAACATATGTGACCTTCTCCGAGAAAAGGGACCTAGTATGTCAAAAAATGGGTTTGGACTTAAGAGTGGATTCTGGTACCTAAAAGGGTGTAGAATAAGATGAAATGACCAAAGTCGGCACCCAATCATAACTAACCATACCAAATCGCATCTCCCAACTGAAGGTGTGTTCAAAGTGATAGTGCGTTATGAAACTTTAAATGCGTTCTTCTCAAAACTTCATTTTCTCACACTAGGTCCCTTTTCTCGGAGAAGGTCACATATAATAAACTATGAAAGTTTTTCCAATAAAAATGTAATTTGCATATGTATATATTTTATCTTTTTATTATGACTTTTGCAAAGAAATGACAATATTTAATTATTAACGATACTACGTAAGTTCTTTTTATGAACAAAAGAACTCAGTTGCCTTTAAAAAACAGTTCTTTTAAAACAATTCTGTTGTTTGCAGCCGTAGAATTTTCCTTTCCGCATTTTCTCTTATTTTGTTATTAATAATTCAATTTAAAACAAAAGTTTAGTAATAATAACCAATGCCATTATATAATAATATTTTATATCTTTATTAGGAAATTATAATATTTAATAATATTCAACACTTTATTGCACAAATAATAATGTGTTATATTTTAATTTTAATAAAAATCTTGTCAGTTATGACATTATAGTTATGCAACATAAGTAAATTTGTAGATAGTTAAATGTAGTCTTTAGCTTTGTTTTTTTTAAGAACCCAGCAAAAATTGATATGATTTCAGCAGCTCCGCCCAAGTTGAAGTGCTGTTTTAGCCATCATATACATATGGTTACGTAATTAGATTAGTCTAGTGTAGAGTCCGGATTTACCAAATACGCCAATCTGGTAACGTATTACCGCATTTAAGTACACCTCAGCAAATAACGTTATGAATAACATTAGTGTTATAATTTTAGAAGCCTTGGAATTTTCTACTTTGTTCTATATTCACAACTGTTAAATTATAAAAGACAGAATGTTACGAAGGAAGTTGAAGTTGCGCATTAACATTTGTGAAGTTGTTCTTTAACAATTGTGCTGTTAAGTTGCGAACTAGAGTTTCTTAATTGCGCATTAGCATTGCATAGTCAGTTAATCATTAGAGTTTGTGTGTGTGTTATATTGTTGTATTTAAAGTAATACAGTGTTAAATAAATAAGTTAAAAGCTAAATCAAACTAAAAAGAGCGTCTTATTTTTATTTACTAAGGAGATAAACGTACGTTTCAGAAGGTAGACATAACAATTGCCGTTAGGGGTGGGATTGGTTATTCTGATTATAATAGAAAAGGAAAATTATTTAAAGGAAATAAACCCACGTTTTTAGAAGGTAAAAATAATATATTCTCTCTTTTTTGCGCATTTTTGGAAGGGAGAGAAAAAATGATTTGTAGTTTTGCAATTTTGCTAAAATCCTGTAAATTGTTTGCTGGGATGTCTTTTAATCATAAGATAGACAAATTGGGAAATTTACATTGCACACCAGGTTTCATACCACTACGAGTACAATATTCAAACTTAAAATTTCAATCGGTAAATTGCTTGAATATTAAATGTCTTAAATGATTAGGAAATAATCATAAATTTACAAGTCAACGCTGTTTGCTTTTTTTTTTTAATGAAAACTTGAAATAATTTTGCGTATAAAATGGTAAAAACAAAAAGCATGACCACGTTATAATAGATTTTCAGAACATATTACCTTAAGGCTTCTCTCTTAATAAAATAACTTAACTACAAAAAAGTTTATGTAAACTGATTGAATATACATATTAATATGTACAATGTTACATTACACAGTGAGACGAATTAATGACACATTTTCTCACTATTTAAACATTTATCAAATCCTAGGTGGGTCTAAGGACAAGCCAAAAACTGCCACAATTCGCGAGATTGCGGAAACTCCAACACTAGAATTTTATTTGCAATATAACGAAATATCCTTTAAAATTTTTAAGTAATTTTAAGAAATTCAATTCAGCTTTACTGTGCATTTTGTAATCTGTTAGGTTGTTTGTGTATTTTTTTTTTTTATTATTTTTAGGTAAATTCAACATTTCTACAACTGTCAAGCTGTCAAAATATTTATAACTGCATTAAAACATAAATACAAAAGTTAAGTAAAATGTATACCCGAGTAAAGTAAAATTACTTCAAAAATAACCTCTTGGATTCAGTTTATAGAATTTAATATAATTCTATCTAATTACATCCGAGCAGGTTAAATTAAATACAAAATGATCCGATTGTTAAGCAGATATAACTTTGTCAATTTGATCCCAATTTATGGATGCAAGTAAAAAAGTTTAGATATAGTCACTATTTATTGGAACATATAAACAATACATAATAATCATATCCATAATCACTTTTAAAAATGTTTGTAAAACAAAATTTTTCGTAGAAAATTTTTTCTATAAAAAAGAAAACAGGTTATTATTATTACCCGAGTAAAAAAAGTTAGATGTTATAAAATACAAACATATCTTTTTTTAATATAGCCTAAAATACAATTTGATCCTCCTTGAATCTAATATGATCAATTGCGATCCGAGAAATGGGATTGTCTAATTATATAAAATTAGATTTAATTCGAAAAGTTACATTTTATTTGATACCATTAGATAAAAATAATTCATTCAGAGATCGCTCAGATTGCATTAAATGGTCCATTCTAATGAAATTACTTTTTGATTATCATTGTGTCACATCCAATTTGATATGATTAGATAAACCCATTTTTCGGATCGTATTTCATCGTATTAGATACAAGGTGGATCTAAATTAATGCAATACGATCCACCATTTTTAGGAGAAAATTTTATTTTGGGCGGCATCATAATAAGATATGATTGTATGTTGTGCCTCATTAATTTTTTTAATAGGGTATTTATGAGCACTTAAATATATAATATATACTGATCAGGATATCTCTCTTAGCTAGCATTATATGTAGTGCCATGTATTATAACATCCAACTTATTGATCTACACTCAGAATATTGTATTGTCTACTGTTTGTGGTTTAATATAAAAGTTTTAAATTTAGTTAAAAACTAAGTAAAATACATTTATTTTCCAAAGAAATATTTATTTTAACTGTTTTGTACATTTGGCCTAGGAAAGTAAACTGGACTAAAATTCGTATTCTTGTTCACAACATACCGGGCTCAGAGTTAGATATTCTGGTCACTGTGGTAGACATGAAAGGTTTAGTGCATCTATTGACAAATACTTTTAGGGAAGCCTATCTGAAGAGCAGAAAACTCTGCAGTAAGGCGAAGAAGGATATCAGACCGGAGGACTGAACATAGTATCGTCTCAGTGTTAATGCTTTCAAGAAAGCGACAAGTGAGGTAAAAAAGGGATCGTGGTTAAGGATGACATTTTCACGACGTCTTTGCTGGATTCCCTGGATATTATAATGTGCTGCTTCGTATATTTAGTGCTAGTCTCGAATCTGGGTATATATCTTCTAGGTGAAGGGAGTTCAAGGTGGTCTTTATTCCCAAAGTTGGAAAGATAAATCACAGCACCGGTAAGAATTACAGCCTTATTAGACTGTCTTCAGTTTATTATTTATTTATTTATGTTACGGACGGTTATCCTAGTGAGGGATAAATTAAATAGAGTCCAAGACACATATCTCAAAGTGAGGTGGGTGGAAACGGCTATGAGTGAGGTTCTCGGCACAATTTAGGATGTTGTTTATGACCGTGAGTATGTGTTGACATCTTTCCTGGAAGGAGCATTCAATAACATGATTTACAGGTATCCTTGTGAGTGATAAATATGCTCAGAAGAAGGCAATAAACTCGACCGTAGGGGATGGTGAGGAACGGAGCGTGACATCTTCCACAAGTGGTGTTATTTTTCCTCTTCTCTGGAACCTTCTGATCAATGAAGTCCTCGACTCGATGGAAAGAACAGGGACGGAGGTCGTAGGATAAGTTGACGACGTTCTGCTACTGATCAGGAGGAAACGATCAGTGACCTCATAGAATCAACGCTTATGAGGCTGCCAATTTGGATAAGTGAGAACGGTTTGGAACCACTCTTTATCTCTCGAGGGATGCGAAGTACCCAGCTGTTATTCTGGACTGTTAATTTTCCTGGACAAGCAATCCCGAGAAGAGGATTAAAAAGCCTTATATACTTTTTGTGAGGAGGTGGGATCTACAGATATATAGGATCCACTACATGTAGACGTCGATTATTATATTGACTTATGGGGCGATTATTATATGGTGTGGCGACTTGCTTGTCTGGGTGACAACACCATTCAACACCCCCGATGAGTTTGGAAGTGATGCTTGTCATCCCACCGGTAAATACAGGAGTTGAGATTGTTGATAAGCCACTGGATCGTATTACGGATATTTGAGGTGAATACACCGACCAGGGAGCACACTATGGATAACGCCGAATTCGTTATCCATAGTGGTACAATCTCGGTGTATACCGACGGTTCGAAGATGGGGATGGGGACAGGTTCGGGAGTTTATTCGGTTCTCCATGCGACTTCCTGGTGAAGGCCTGCACAATTGACATCGCCGCACGGATTATAGTGCAATGGGATATGGATACATCATCCATTAGCATCTTTGTGGACAGTCTTGCTGTTTTAAAAGCCCTGAAATCCGTTCCAGCGAAATTGTCGGATGCAAAGAACCGGTTGTAGAACAACTTGTACTTGCATGCAACCTGCTCTACTTTATTTTCTATCATCGGTGATTTTTGCTTGAGTTTGTCCCAAAAGCAACAGGTTCTTTTCCTTCAAACTAGAACAGGTTGCTTTGGAACCGGTTCTAGAACTGGTTCTTCGACAGTGAAACCTTATATTTTGCTGGGGTTAGTATTAGATTGCGGTGTGTGGAGCACTATATTGAAGCTCTTGGCCTGATTCGTCGGCACTCGATGAAGTTGACTGTTCGGAGAATACGTTGGTGGCTACGAACTGGCTAATGAGGGTGCGAGGAGTGGCTTTGGGTCGGTCAGGGGACCGGTACAGACGCATGTCCCGGTATCTTTGGTAGAGCTATTCGGTGTGATAAAGGACATAGAGAATAGGGAGACGAGGGTGAGGTGGATGGCCTGGTACGTTTTTAGGATATCTCCAGCCCGAATCTCTTGTGCGCTGGGGTTACTCCCGTGCGAATTACTGTAAGGACTGTGGGGACGAGCAAGAGGTGATACTGCAACATCTGCTTTGTAATTGTCTAGAACTGAAATAGCGACGACTCAGATATCTGGGATACAGGTTATTCGATGACCTGCATAGCTGGTAGGATATTTCTCTCTCTGGTCTCACAGAATTCTTGAGGGGATCGTGATGGTTTTATGTTTTTTGGGTCGTGGTTTTTCTTTCCAAGTAGATCTGGGAGAGTAAGACATCCGCCGTAATGGCCTGACCATGATAGTGTTATAAAAATTTACCCACAAAATGGAAATTTATGGTTTATTTGTGCCCGCCACAGCTACTATAAATTTTAATTTGTTTTTGTTGTCTGTTAAAAAAAAGAATGTTACAAAATTTCCTTTATTTTTTTATCTAAATTGTTTCTGTAAATATAGAATTATTTCAGTTAAAATTACAAGAACTTGATGAACTTGACACACACACACGCAAATCCATTCAGAAAAATGTGTTGGTAGTGTGTGTCTCTATATTTTGAAAATAAAAATCCAGCAAAAAAACTGACGTTAGAGAATTCATAAAAAGATATCTTCGCATTAACCGCTCAATGGCTATAGATAAAGGTAATCATTGCATTTTTGTAACTTTTATCTCTCTGAAATACATTTCTAAAAATATAAAGTTATTCCTTTTCGGAGCTGATTATCCAAAAAGAGAAAAAGTATTCGAATGCTCGATACCTACTACTTCTTTTAAGAAGTACTATTTAAAGCTGTATGCCTCACCCAGATTATAAAATGCTCCATAAAGTTTATATGTTAAATACATTAAGATGTTAAGGTCAACGGTTTCAAATAATATCCTTAATTGCTAATACTGGTTTAAATTTAAAATTTTGTTTTGTCTTTAGTTTAAGAAACTAAAATAATAAAAAGAATTTCGGATGAAAATTGTAACAAAAAAAAAAATGATGCTACGTGATTGATAATATAGCGTGACAGACAGTATGTCGGCAACTTTAGGAATTTGAAATACACAAAATTAAAGTGTTAATATTTTAAGCAAAAAACAAAGTTAAAAAACTTTCAATCTGATGACATGTTTTAAACAACAAAATAAAAACAGTTTTTTCTAAAGGATGACGAAAATACGACAGACAAAACATATTTTTAAATTGAATTGAAGTTTTGCATATTGTAGAGTTTCCGTTCTTATATGCAAAAAAGTTTGGGGGATATTGTTTAGGGGCTCGGCCAAACTAAATGGAAATGCAAGTTTTTGTGTATTCCTATAACCACAGCTGGGTATTGACAGAACTAATCTCAAATATATTTTTAAGAGCCAAATATTTTCCACTGCAAGATCAGTGTTTTAAAACCAAAATGTTTAGATGTGGGAGCAAGTATCTAAAGTATAGCCATAGCTCTCAATAATTTTGATAGATTTGATAAAAACTTAAAAAAAACCCTAAAAATATTAATTTTCTCAAACAGTTTGATTATTTAAAAACAAATAAACCTATAAGGCCCGATTTCAGAATGTCCAGTTAAAATTTAGCTGGCAGTGAAATTAAAATTTTATATGGGAAACAACAACAAATGTGTCAGTTAAAGTCCCAGTTAGTAGATAATTGGACATTCAGTAATCGGGCCTAATAATGTTTGGATCACATATTAGATATTAAATTATTTCTGTGGCTATAACAAAAAATTGTATTGAGGTAGATCAAATCTCAACGAGAGTTTAACTACCGTTTTGAAAGTCTTTCATTGCCATTTGATTTAGTTTATGCCCTAAAATGGTACTCCGTTATCAAATCATAAAAAAAAATTTAAATACTTTTCAAAATTTTCCGTTGAAAACCAAAAACCCTACTGCTAAATTGTTAGCTCATAAATTAACATCTCATTTTGAGTCATAAAATTCTCACATATTTTGTCTGTTTCTTAATTTATGAATTACACTTCGGAATGAGGCCACGTATTTATTCAAATCATGTGAAAGTATACACAGTAGCCGATAAAATCGGAACTCTTTCGTGAAAGTTTGATTTGTGGGAATCAGTTTTAGAAATGCCAATCTCTTTTAAGATTTTAAGAAGAAAAGAGACATGCATAAAATATAATATATGGTACATAGGCAAGAATAGGTCCGCTGTTCCGTACTTAATATAAACCTTAATGTTGTTTTACCTGAAATATTTTTTCAAATAATGTTTCTGCACTATCTCAGCACCATTTTGCAAAAAAAAAAATAAATCAAACATGCTTGGGGGATGATTTTTTTTTAAAGTCGATTTGAAGTTTTAATGAAATTTTTCAGAATTGGTGATACTTGGTGAGCTTAGTTTCGGAATTCGGGTGGTCTAAAAATTGATTACACCAATTTACAATTTTTTATATTTTTTAATCGAAAATGGCTAAGTAAAAAAACTTAGTTAAGTGTTGTTTTTTGAAACGCGTCATATAGACCAAATACAATTAATATTGTAATTAATATTTATTTTCATTAATTCTAATTAAGTAGGTTTGAGGCTAAGAAGAAGAATAAACATTTTCTTTAAAAGTTATAACCACATTAAATTTGCAAATCAGACTAGATCCAGTTTCTGCCTTTTTTTGGACAGGCTGCTTTTCCATTAAATTGTATTATCTTATATATTTTCATTGTCAGATTGTCTCTATATGAATAATTTCAGAAGTGATCAAACAGACATATACAAACATTCGACTTTAGATTTCCCGTTTATCTTCTTATTTCCTCCGTGTCACCTTTTCGCAAATGTTGCCACACTGACGTATGGTTTGTACGTACAAGTGCAGGCAATTTGTGTATATTGGAGACGGACAGCGAACAGGGCATTTTTATCTTTTTAGTTAAGTGTTGTTTTTTCAAACGCGTCGTATAGACCAAATACAATTAATATTGTAATTAATATGTATTTTCATTAAAACTTTAGTTTAGTATTCTGGAGGTTAAGAAGAAGAATAAACCTTTTTTCTCTTAAAATTATAAACACATTAATTTTCCTATCAGACTAGATCTAGTTTCTGCCTTTTTCTATGGATAGTGTTTATTAGCGATTTTCCATTAAATTGTACTATGGTTTTTATGTTTATTGTCAGATTATTTCTATATAATAAATTTTTTTTTTTAAACTCTGCTGCCTTTGAAATAAAAACAACGATATCTTCTTTTGTTCAATACAACTGTACGATCCTGTATCGCATACAACTTTATTTACCAAGATCTCAAACTGCTTGATAAAGTTTTTTATTCTATGACTAGGATTCCTCTTAACGACTTCGGCAAGTCGGTCCATATAATGATGGCATCAGTCTTCGGTAACTCTGGTATTGGTTGCGGTTCCTAAAACTTCGATAGCTTTGGTTCCATGTGATTAGGTTTTGAACTTCAACTAGTAAAATAGTTCTAAATAATTCACAAGATTAATCGGCAGCTGAGTTGGGTTAAATTAGGAAACTGGGAAAATAGGTTCTACATACGATTAGTAAATTCTTCTAAGTAACTCACGAGAGTAATAGGCTGGGGAATACGTGAATTGGTTCAAAGTTCGATTAGTATTTATTTCTAAGCATTTCTACTTTTAAAAAAATCAAATTTTTGGATAATCCTGATTCGAAGTAAAACAACTTAATACATTTTTTTTACAATAGTGCGGGATATAATTACACAAAACCGCACTTAAAAAGTTAAAATATCGATTTCTACGATATCTGAATGGATCGGTTTTCTGGAGTAGAAACATACCTCTGTTAGGCCAGATATTCTAGTTTTTGAAGGTAAATCCAGTTTATCTATTTTTTTTGTTTTTCGGTATTTTGGGGGGTCTCGAAATTTTAAGCAGTAAACTTTCTAGCCCAATCAGATAGCTAAAATTCCGAATTGGTACGACTTGTTTAACAATTTTATGCAACAGAATGAAAAAAACATCAAAGCACAATACATTTTTCGAAAGGTTTGAACTTGTCGGCCTTCCAAAAAACCGGCTGAGCTAAGCCAAAGTTGTCTCACTAATAAAATTTTATAGAAATTGCCTAAAAGCACTTGGATTTGGTAGTGCCATTTATGATCAATGAATGCATTTAGTTCATACCCAGTAAAACAAAAAATGGAAATCATACTTTTTACACTTCTTCAAAAGTAGCCGTTAGTTTGCTTTTACCGATTTTTTAGAAGTAATTCTGAATAGCTTAAAAAGAAACGCTTCTTTTAGTGCTTCCAAAGTATCCGATAGTATATTTTTGCAGCATTTTTAGAATTATCAAATAACATCCAAAAAATCACTTAAGTATTGCTTCTAAATGATAATTGCTCTAAAAGTGATCCCAAAAAGTGATTTTTATACATTTTGTTGCCAAACAGATAACCGACGATGCATTTCCTGCCGCGACCAGGTTTTTTTTATAGTAGATTTATAGTTGATGTGAAGGTTGTTGCAATGAGTGTTATTTTTATTTGTTCTGGGAAAGTTTTTTTTTTCATAAGTTTTTTCTCTATTGATTGGAAACAAATTGTAAATTCCATTTGGACTTTTTTTATTTTATTATTTATAATTAATTTCTTTAAATTCAATCGCCCTTACTATCTAAATTTTTAAATATATATTATAGTTAAAGTCGACTTTAGTTAAAATATTGGGTGGCAGTATGCCTTGACTTGGTGTATTTTTTGAGCATTCTGATTGGTTAATTTATTTTCAACCAATCAAAATGTTTGAAAGTATAAATATTTTTGTAGGGTTTTCATTAAGGTTCTCCAAAAAAAATTGTTTTTGAGTTTTTAACCGGTCTACCCCCTGAAAATATTTATTTGGCTATAAAACTACGTCTGCCAAAAAATTAGGATAATCGGACATCGGGAAGACGTGCCGCATCGGCCCTGAAATTTGGAACATGATTACAAAGGGAAAATATGACTTTTTGTGCATTTTCTCGAAAACATTAATATTTTGACACTAATTCGAATTAGAAACACTAAAGAATCGTAATTTAGAGTGAATTCTCTTTGTAATAAGGCAATAAAAACTTAAATCGGTTAAAAATCAGCCGAGTTATAACAATTTTCCCAGGCAACTGATGTGTCGCAGGCCACTTACTCGAGAAATTCGGGTCGAAATTTTAAAATTTATTGAAATAATCTACTACAGAGACATTTTTTTATTCTATAAGTTCCACGAACTATTTTTTCTATTGTGTTTTGCTAGCTCGTTTTAGATTAGTGCTGAAGAAGGTCGGTATTCTTAAACACTGTTTTCAAATCTACAATTTAAAATTTTTTAATATTTTTTTAAAGAAAATTTAAAAAATCAACGATTGGACTTTAAGGTTACATATTAGAGATTAAAAACTAGACAAATTGTAGAAATTTTGTTTGAAAATTTTTAATTTAAGTAAAATATTATAAAAACTGACCCTAATTGAAGCAAAATACTTGTTTTTTCTTTGATATTTTAAATGTTAAATGACGCTCCTAGACGAGAACAAGAAATTCTCATTGAGTTTGTGATTTAATCTAATAAATATTTCCAGAAATTCTAAAACGTCGTCCCCTAACGATTTCCTTAGGCAAGAATGAAATCCGGATAGGGACATGCCTGCAACAGATTATTTTTCACAATTTATCAAATAAGTTTTGGGATTTTAGCACATTTAATTCATTTAATGCAAATACTGTTTATCGCGATAAAAATAAATTTGAAATAACGAATATGCAAGTGCTTGTGCAAATTTAAACGGAACTGCCAGTTATAGAAAACATACGATTTTCATTTATTGGTTATATACATAGCAAGTTTAAAATGGCACAAAAAAAGTTGAAATTAGCAGGCAAAACGGCACGAAAAAATAGTAAAATTGGCACAAAAAAACGCAAAAATGGCACGGTTATTCCAAACATTTTAAAGTATAATAGTTGATTTAAGTGTCTTTCTGAATGTTTTCAACAAAAATACAATAATGAAGGAATTTACCGTTGAACTGCTGAAGTGCATTCGCCGTATATTAGTATGATTTAAAAAAAATCTGGAATTTTATTAAATATTAAATATGATTCCCTTGTGTCTGTTAAATTTTTCAATAAAAATGTTTTCTTCTTCTTCATATAAATCAACTCTAAAAAATATCTTTTTTTTAATTTTTTCCAAAAATTGTTTACAAAGATTGAGTTTTTACTGAATTTTATAGCATTTTTATAATGAAAAGTCTAAAAAAAATAGACAAATTGCCTTTTTTTTGCCAAGGATTTGTGAAAATGGCATTTTTACAAAATAGTGAAAAAATGGCAAAAATGGCATTTAATGGCAAATGCCAAAAAAAAACTTGCCCTGGTTATATATAAATAGGTGTCACTATTTATATATAACAGAGTAGTATATTGGAAGATGACAAAGCAAATTGTGTTAAAAATCTTTTTTTGTTGTTTTTGTTTTTTCTTTGATATTTTAAATGTTAAATGACGCTCCTAGACGAGAACAAGAAATTCTCATTGAGTTTGTGATTTAATCTAATAAATATTTCCAGAAATTCTAAAACATCGTCCCCTGACGATTTCCTTAGGCAAGAATGAAATCCGGATAGGGACATGCCTGCAACAGATTATTTTTCACAGTTTTCAAAATAAGTTTTGGGATTTTAGGACATTTAATTCATTTAATGGAATTATTGTTTATCCCGATAAAAATAAATTTGAAATAAAAAAGTCGAATTATACCACTCACAATCAGTAACTAATTAATTTTCAGTGAAGAATATGGCCTCCGCGATCTATATCCCAGTAACCGTCATCACAAATTATGTGGGAGACTGTACTGAATTCCGTAGAAAAATTCGCCAGGCTTACATGAATTCCAGAACATTTTGGGGCTACGAGGAAGATCAGCTGAAGTTTAATTACATAGCTCTCAGGTGATATTCCCACTGTTTTTGTGTGTGTAGAATGTGTAACTCAACCAATAGGTTTAGATTTTTTAATTGAGATATTAGGGAGGTTGAGGGGAAGATATTATGGAGACTGAGGAATCGCAATGGGCCATATGGCCTCAGAGTGTGCTAGGCATTTGGCGGGCTCCCATTCAAGCTAACCTTAGTGTTCAAAATATTTCGTAAGTTCGGGTGATATGTTCACAAAAATGTGCATTGAAAATCAAGAATAATAGTAGGTACTCAATAAAGGACTGATTTTCGCATAAAAGCTTTTGCTGCTGCTTACTGAAATATTTATACCATCTAAACGAATAATACAGGATACTTATAACTGGCGCCAAACTGTGAGGCGATTTATTGATTTGCCTGCATTAGAAAATCTGGAGTATATATCTCTCGATGACCTGATCAAACAGAAGAACATTCCATTCATACCGCTCTAAAGTTGCACTTCATTATATTTCTTCATTTTATATAAACCCAGCAAAATATTGGTAATGACAACTCATTGCTGTCTGCATTACCAATAATGATATATCATTACCTTTTGCATTATTTTGTAATATAAAATAATGACTTCCTAATAACGGCCTATTGTAGTTACTGCTTTTAAATATAAAATAATGACTTACTCGCAATAGTTTAAATAAGTACTTTTTACAAAGTTAAATTTTATACATTTATATTTATTACATGTAAATATGTTTTGTGTTAAATTTTTATGACGATTACTAAAATTACACACTAGGAAAAACTTTAAATTCTCTGAATGTATTTCCTGAAGCTAATAGTATTTGTGTAACTCCTTATTTTTAAGAATCAAGTAAGCAGTCGGATAACCACTTATAATTCAACTTTTTGTAAGCATGTATGTAACCACTTATTATTCAAAATCTCGTAACTACTTATTTCTCATTTTTTCGTAAGCGAGCAGGTAAGCGTGACTACTTATAAAAACGACCACGCCAAACAAAAATAATGAGTTTAGACGCCAAAAAATAAGTTGTGCGGTGCTATGAATTTCTATTATATAACCACTTATTTGGTAATGAACGATTTTGCTGGGAATATATAATATGCTTCCTTCCTTTATTTTTTTCGAAGGTCTCCACTTCTTTTATTGTTGTAATTGAATGACATTGTTTCGTTTTGTATCTTTATTCCATTCAGTACATACCACCAAACATTTTTACAATTTTTGTAACATTATTTGTGACTAATTGAAAACAAGTTATTAAAATTCTTGTCACCTTAACCAAAACTAAAACATTGTAAAAACAGCAAATTTACATGCTAAAGTAATTGAACATAACAACAATTTTCCATTGTCTTAACAGACGAAAAAAAAAACGAAACAAAACAACAACAAACTAAAACACAAATTGTATTTGTTGCATGTGTAGCAAGTACGAGCACATACATACGTTCTAGTTAGTTATACTAAAGTTAGAGGAATGAATGGAAGCACAACGCATGGAAGATGGCCCAGGAAAGGGGAATGAAAACAAGAGAATTTTACATGGATTTATAGGAAACCAATAACACGAGCTAATCTCAAAGCCTGGAAACTTAACTAGTACTTATATTAGTAAGGCAACAGCCTTGATTTTACATACATTGGTGTAGTAAATTGTGGCAGTAGTAGAGGTAGTCTAGCAAAAGGTGGAGGCCATATCATGTTGGAGGTTGTAAATTGACTAAACACAACTTGGCTTAAACTAAACGTTAGGACAAGGACTTTTTCTTAACTATACCGCACACAGACAGATGCACACAGGTCTTCTAACATACAAGTGTTACAACGACTAACAAATGCCACCACGAAGATTGGGGAAATACCCAGCGTACCCTCGTAGAAGTCTAGGGAAGTATACTGCAAAGTAATCTATGAATCTTAGGAATTGGCATGTATGCACAGTAGGTTGGTCCGTTTTTCAAAAAATTTGCGAATTTCGTGAGGTTGTAGCACTCAAACGAAGCCAATTAATGAGCTGATTATGGGAAAATCCAAAAACATTTGTAAAGGGTATTTTTTGTCCGCTAATCGCTTTTAAATTTGGGCTTCGTGGTGTATTTTTTTAATTCTTTAATTTTGTGACAAAATAGAGAAAAAAGATCCATAGGGTCAATTAATTTAAAATAAGTCATTTTTAATTGGTTCTTAAATAACTCAAAATAAGTAATGTCATGCACACAATCAAGGAAAGTAATATTCTTTTAGGAAGTAGTTTTCGAATTATTGCAACGATCAATCCCAAAATCTGACACTTTTAAATGACATTGTCCCGTAAAAGAGTTAATTGATATACGTGACATAAGTTAGTTCTGTGGCATGCCACAAAAAGTCAGTGGTATCTCAGCAAAATATTGGTAATGACACCTAATTGCTGTCTGCATTACCAATAATGATATATCATTACCTTTTGCATTATTTTGTAATATAAAATAATGTCTTGCTAATAACGGCCTATTGTAGTCATTGCTTTTAAATATAAAATAATGACTTACTCGCAATAGTTTAAATAGGTACTTTTTACAAAGTTAAATTTTATACATTTTTATTTATTATATGTAAATCTGTTTTGTGTTAAAATTTTTATGACGAGTTCTAAAATTACACACTAGCAAAAACTTTAGTTTCTCTGAATGCATTTTCTGGAGCTAATAGTATTTGTGTAACTCCTTATTTTTAAAAATCAAGTAAGCAGTCGGATAACCACTTATAATTCAACTTTTAGTAACCATTTGTGTACACACTTATTATTCAAAATCTCATAACTACTTACTTTTCATTTTTTAGTAAGCTAGCGGGTAAGCGTGACTACTTATAAAAACGATCACGCCAAACAAAAATAATGAGTTTAGAGGCCTAAAAATAAGTTGTGCGGAGCTATGAATTTCTATATATAACTACTTATTTGGTAATGAAAGATTTTGCTGGGATAGCCTTCACGAACACCGTGATGTTAAGGAGACTGGAGCCAGAACTAGTACTGGACTGTTTCCTAATTCATAATTTTAAAGGTATTACAGTCACAAATAATTTCAAAACTCTCTTCAAAAACTGTTATAATATAGTTTGGTACACTTCTCATGCTTACCGTATAACCATTGAATATACAAAATCAGCAATCACAAAAAGCCGAAAATCCAGTTCAATAGTTTGGAAACTAAAAACAAAATCCAAAACTAACAAAAAACAAACGACTTAAATTGATTTTGCTTTTTTTAAAGCTTCAACACTAAATCAGTTTAGCATTTTAAGCCTCGAGGATATACTAGAGTTGAATTAGAAGCAGCAGCAATACACCAACAACAACAACAACAACAGCAGCAGCTAAATTAAATGTAACATTTCGAACATACTCTGCATATTGCTTTCTACAATATTTGAATGTGATTCCAATGGTTGTCTGTATGCATGTTGTTATTGTATGGACTCATCAGTTGTAGATGTCCCCTTAAGAGTTGCAAGAACTTGTTGCACAAGTTAATTGTGCAGAAAAATAAAATAAGAAAAAAACTACAGCAAAATCCAAAAACTACTACTTTGTTTCGGTGTATAGTTTTTAAGGGATTTCTTATTTTTTTTGTCAGCTTTGGAGTTTAGTTCGTTTGTGTGTCCATCTTACAACATGTTGCAATTTTAATTGAACGAGCCCCATTAATTAATTTCAACATTTTTTTTTTTTTGTAGCTGTTGCTGGTGTCCTGACACACGCACTTGGTATTTCGGTGTGAAGTAGTTATGTTGTTGTTTTTGTTTACCTTCTTCCCTGTTTCCATCAATTGTTTGTTTTTTTTATTGTTGTGATAATGTTAACTGATACGTGCTTCTTTTACTGATGACGAGGATGATGATTTTTTTTTGATAAATTTGTTACGCGTAAAATTTTTTTTTAAATTTCAGACATTTGTTTAAAGTTTTAGTTACAGAGTGCAACAAGAGTTTTTAGTCCCAATAGTTCCAAAGCGAAATTAAAGTATACCAGTACCCAGCAAAAAGAGAATTGGCGAAGCAGTAGAAAAAGCATTACAATTGATGACCTAGATGTACTTCTTTTTAACAATAAACACTAATGACTTTAACATTGAGTTGTCACTTCAACATTTTTTCAGTACTTTTTGAACGAGTGCAAAGGAAGCTCTTTTTCACCAATTAAAAGTAAAAAAAAATATTCTTCACAAAAAAAAAATATATTTTTTTAGTAAAGTGTTGTTTTTTCAAACGCTTCGTACACTCAAAAAAAAAAGTCAGTAAAGTCAGCAAAAAATGTTGCTGTGTCAGCAAATTTTTAGTCAGGAGCGTGCTTGCAAAAAAGTTGGTAATTTCAGCAAAAGGTTTGCTGAAAATCAGCGAGCTGATTTTTACCAAAAAATAGTAATCTTCAGCAAAAGTTTTGCTAACACTTAGTCGACTGCCAATGAAAAAAATCCTTGCTAAAATCAATAAACTTTTTGCTGAATATTAGTAGACTGAAAAAAACTCAAAAAACTTGTACCGAAATTTTACTTTAGTAAATTATTTGCTGAAAATTTAAATATAGAATATGCGTAGAGTTTTTTTTCTTTTTTTTGTCATTTCCGTTTCCAGAGAAGCTGCGACATCTATATCTTGTCTATCTAGTTGTCGTCCACGCTATGAATGCGGTTATCAGCACAATTTTTGTAGCAAAATAAATTAGTAAAACATTAGTTCAAAATTAGTTTAGTGCTAAAAAAAATATAACTAAAATTTTAGCTGAAAACGGAATTTCAGCAAAAAAATTGTTGAAAACTAGTACACTTGATATACAAGACGTTTTACTAATTTTTCTACTAACTTATTTTTTTGAGTGTATAATAATACAAATATAATTAATATTGTAATTAATATGTATTTTTATTAATTCTAATTTATTAGGTTTGAGGTTAAGAAGAAGAATAAACATTTTCTATAAAAGTTATAAACACATTAATTTTTTTTTTATTTTACAAAAGTTTTTTTATTGCCGCCACCGGCTATCGAACTTACGGCCTCACTATTGCTAGTCTAGCGCTCTACCGCTGAGCTATTCTTTGATATGAAAGTTGACTGCCATAAAAACACCACTTTGCAAATGCGAGATATTGTTCCTTATTCTCTTCAATAAAAGTGCTTAATAAACAAGTGTCTCAATAATGTTTTCAGTACTATTTTTACAGGTGAACAAAAAAAAATTTCTCACCATTTTTTTATATATACATATTTTTAAAAATTTTAAAATTAAAAATATTGAATTTAAACAAATTAACTATAAATATTAAAAAAAAAATTAATAGTATAAAAAAAATTAAAAAAAAAATAAAAAATATTTGTCCCGCCGGGAATCGAACCCGCGACCTTCTGTTTGGAAATGCCAAATGATACCAAAATCACTTTTGACTATCACTTTGAGAGCAATTACTCTTTAGAACCAATACTTAAATGATTTTTTGGATGTCGTTCAGAATTAATTCTAAAAAAGCTGTAAAAATATACTAACGGATACTTTGGAAGCAATGAAAGAAGTTATTTTTTAAATTTGTTCAGAATAACTTCTAAAAAAGCAGTAAAATTACACTAACGGATACTTGTGAAGCAGTGAAAGAAGTACTTTGTAAAGCATTGCCTCCAATATTTTTGCTGGGTAGTTATACAAACCTCGAAAAGTGTTTTGTGAAGTTAGCTCGGATTTTGAGTTTATGTCATCCTGAAATATCTGTTTGTTTTAATGGCGACCAAGGTAAGGATACACAAAATAGGTTACGTATTTTAGTCCGTTTTTTTTTAAGGACTACCAAAAACGGTCCTGTGGTTCAAAAGTTCTTATTTACACTCACAGCAGATTTGGATAACTTTTAAAACCAACTTGCTCAGGAGAATAACAATGAATATGGGCAAAAATTAGCGACTCACCTTGCGTCTCTGCGCCGTGATGGCCATTCAAATATGCAGCTACTTCAAGAGGCCCTAAAATTAAAGTTCAACTTAAGTTTGGAAAGCCCTTCGAAGGTTTCGTTAAAGTAATAGCGTATTCAAGAAGAGTATAATATTAGGTATCCCAAACCACATCGGACCGGACATGGGTGTAATTATTTAGCAGATTTAAGCAGCGTCATTTATGAGCGCCGACGCTCTCCTTTGAACACTAACCATAATCTCCAAAATAGACTTTGAAGCTCCTGCCCATATATGGGAGTTGTATTCCATCTTCGGTGAAATATTTCTTACACTGTTACACACTGAATTTGCATACGCAGAACACCACTAGTATCCAATTCCTGAATATCGATACCATCCATATTGACTTATGACATTGACGACCCCACAGACCTATGGGTCAACATAAAACACTGGGTCTTACTTGCATTGAAATCGACCCTATTCACAGGATTATCGAAAGGTCCCGACTGAGTGTGTCATTCATAATTTGCATTTTACTCCAAATCTCCAAAAGCCTTGGCCTAGAATCGAACAAAAGTTAATAACAAATATTGCTGTCATCAGCGAAAGAGTAGATAGGACTGAAAGTGTGATCGAGAAGATCGTTAATAAAGATGAGAAAAAGGAAGGGGAAAGAACCGAATTTTACGGTATTCCTGAATTCATTGGATGATACCCCATCTATAACAACACATATAGGGCGATCTCTGAAAAAGCTCGAAATAAATCGAGAGAAGTCTTTACCGACACCAAAAGTAATAAGCTTTGATACCAGTGAGCAGTGTCACATACAATCGCACGCATTAGAAATATCTAGAGAAACCACTTTACTTTCACCAAACCGACTTCTACCAAAGCTATACTGTCGATCACTTAAAAGCGAATTGGACTCTAGATAGTTGACGAGATGGTAATTAACCATGCTCTCCATCACCTTTGAAAGCGCTGAGCAAATTGCGAACGGGTCGTAGCTGAACATTGGCAATTCCAGCAGGAAGGGAAGACTTCCGCACCGTACGAAGAGCTAAAAGGGTTAGCCAATTGACGGTGATTTATTTGCATTAGGATTCGTAAGAACTCTTTTAACTGCACAAGCTCGAAAGAATATCTTAGCCATAGTACACTATAGTCCATGCAGTGGTTGATTGCTTTCCTGCAAGAATGAATTTCTTGCAAACATTTCAGCTAGCAAGTTAGCCTTATAAACCGGATCAGTGAATATTTTGTCATCTGTTAAAAAAGTAAAAGCTCTTACTGCCCCAAGGTATAGAAAGAACTTTAGAATAAAAAATTTTTTCTAGTCTTAATACTTTGGAACAGCAGCATCAACATTATTGTTGAGGAAACATGGTTTCAAGTTAAAATGATAAAAAAAAGTCGCTGAGCTCGACCCAATTCTTAGCTGATATTGGAAGGCCGTGATTTTCGGAGAACGAAAAAGATGCGGTAAATAGTACAATGATCCGAATTACCGAGAGGAAATTCAGGGTGTGAAGTGAGGAACAGGTTGAGAGCCTTTGAGTGTTCACCTTCAATGCGTGAAATGTGCATTGGTTTATTCACTAATTGCGACAGGTGTTTATACGCGGCGAATAAGCGTAAAAGCCCTTGAGAGTTGTATGGCTCAAATGATGAAGCCAGGTAAAATTGTGGATATTAAAATCACCAGCAACAATGATTTCACTATTCGGCAACTCTCCAAATTCTAGAAATTGCATCGGAAAGGCGCCAAAGCCATTGAGGATGACCACCCTTTCCATATTTGGAATCCTTTATAAGAACGCAAAAGTGCAGTATTCACTCTCAGAACAATTCCGTTGTGGAAACCGAATTTTTTGCCAACCGAATTGATTCGGTTGCTGCAACCTCGTAATTCGGTTGCCCCAACCGAATTCAGTTGTGGAAACCGAATTTGATTTCAATTCGGTTGCGGCAACCGAATTATTGGCTGTCACAAATGAATTCGGCTGAGGCAACCGAATTACGAGGTTGCAGCAACCGAACAAATTCGGTTGTCACAACGGAATTTTTTTGAGAGTGTACGTGCTCGGATCTGGAATTTGACCCAAAGTGAGTTAAATTCCGTATCTCATTACAGTCTAGCACTTGCTGAGACTGGTATACAACATTGACGCAAATGTACACTGCAAAGCCCCGGTTGAAAAAAAGAGTAAAATAAGGAGTATGTAAAAATCCTGTGGATCAGCATCCTCACATACCTAGGTCTTGCATAAGGCGAAAACTTTCGGCAGATGAAAGCAAATTCAATTCCTTTTCGATTAAAATTCGGTTATCATAACGGAAATGTTATAACAATGTATAATCCCAATAGAACCGGTTATAAAACCAATTAACCTATTGGGATTATTACCGAAAGACCGGATTTTTGGGTGCCGTTAGGATACACGATTTTTCACCACTTAACAAAAAAACGAGTTATTTTAAAAAACCACGTTGAAGATTATTCAACATTCCCCTGTGGCAAGTATTTTTCGCGGTGACATCCACTCCAATACCCGGGTGTGATCCATCCAGAGGTAGAAGTTTGGGCTCGAGGTATATCGGGGGACGGTTGATTGTTGTAGTAGCTGCCCCATGATGTTTGTGGCTACTACCCGTCAGATTAACAAAATCGGAATCGCCCAGTGCCCCACCATAGTGTATTGTTCGGATAACTGTGGCTCGACAATATGCTCTGGTAAAGCGAAGACTCTTATCGTGTCAAAATAACTCCGTTCGACACCAAACTTAAGAGTAGTGGTGCTGTAGCCCTCCTAGCCAGGCGAATCGTTCTACTGATTTGTGTACACGAAGAGAATTATCTCAATGATACACTGTGCAACAATTTCGAACTTTTCCCAAATTCTGACAATGGATTCTTATAGAGAAGACAAAAAAAAAATACATGTGTGTCGGCGTTTTAAAAGACTACATCGGAATTTTATTTTAGGAGGGGGGGGGTTTAAAATTTTTTAAAATATATATTTTATATTTGTTTCCTTCGTTCCAAGTTGGAGCATAGGGTCATTTTTCAAAGGCTTATTGTGAATCGGCATAGGAAACCATATGACTCTTCCATTTAAGGTCTAGGAAGTGCTCAGTGAACTTATGGAAAACACTACAAGAAAAATTTTTGTGGAGCATTTTAACCCACTAGCTCTTCAGTTAAAGGTATTTTTTGGACCCTTTTTAAAAAGGGACAACAAAGACACGTAAGTTGAAGAGTTAAAAGTTGAAAGTTAAAATGTTCCACAAAAATGTTCCTCGTAGTGTTTTATATAAGTTCTCTGAACACATCCAATACCTAAAGTGGAAGATTCACATGGTTTCCCCCTAAAATCCAGATCTGTTGGACATTTGAGCGCCAATTCTGAATAAGCACGAGATTAACCGTTAAACACATTTTAAGTTTTGACTTATTTCTGGCATTGAAGTTAGATTTTCAACTTTGATGTCTTCAGAGACTTATAGAAGAATTTCATGACAAATATTTCTGCGGCACATTTTAACCCCGTAGCTCTTCAACTTATTGGTCTTTTTTGTCCTTTTTAAAATGGGATGAAAAAAGTCCCTGTAATTGAAGAGTAAGAGGGTTAACATGTTGGGCAAACATATTTGCCATGAAATTCTACTGCAAATCTCTGAAGACATCAAAGTTGAAAATTTAACTTCAATGCGAGAAATAAGTCGAAACTTAAAATGTGTTTAAGGGTTAATCTCGTGCTTATTCAGAATTGGCGCTCAAATATCCAATAAACCTTCATTTTAGTGGGAACCCATGTGAATCTTCCATTTTAGGTATAGGATGTGTTCCGCGAACATATGTAAAATACTACAAGGAACATTTTTGTGGAACATTTTAACCCTCTAACTCTTTAACTTACGAGTCTTTTTCCCCCTATTTAAAAAGGGGCCAAAAAAGTCCCTTTAATTGCAGAGCTACAGCATTAGAATGTTCCACAAAAATGTTCCTCGTAGTGTTTTACATATGGTCGCTGAAGACATCCGAAACCTAAAACGGAAGATTTACATGGTTTCCTATACCGATCCACAATAAACACTTAAAAAGGGGGGGAAATTTTAACCGCCCCTAAAATAAAATTCGAATGTGATCTTCCAAAACGCCGACACACATATATTTTTTTGGTCTCCTCTACACTGATAGAATTTTGTGCATAGTATTAATGAATTTGTTCATTAATCCAATGATTTTTTTCATTAAAAAGTCCCCAAAGAACGCGTTCATTAAATCAATGAAACGTATTCATTAAATGAAAACTAATTGGAAAAAATTTATTTTTTTGCGCTACTTTTTTGTTTATTGTTTATTTTTATTTTATTAATTTTTCGTTTTATTTGAACATATATTTCTTTTTTGTTTTTATAACGTTTTTGACATCTCCCTGAACTCGACTTGAACCCGCAATCACCAGAATGTAAACATTACCGCGTTACCGATTCATCCACACTGAAAAAACGGCCTGTCCCAAACATATTTTTGCTGGTAATATATAATATTTGGAGAAATTGTTAAACATATTCGCCGTGTTTTTACTAGAAACAATATATATTTGCAAGCAAATATATTATGTTTGCCTCTAAATATATAATGTTTGGATGAAATGAAATAGACGCTATCGACAAATATTATATGTTTGGCAGCAAACATATAATATGTGTGTCATAAACAAATTATGTTTCCATGCAAATACTATATATAAATAATATATTTAGTTATAAAGCAATTATTAATATATGCCAAACAATAGGCGTATTTATTCTACTCTCCAAATTTCTCTATATTTTAATGGAAAAATATAAAAAGTAAAATTAATACATCTATTGTTTGGCAATTATTTAATAACTAAGTATATTATAAATCACAATGAATTTTACATCTAATACATTCATTGAAAAACAATAACTACAATCTCTACATTTATTTTTTATTTATTTTTATTAACAAATATTAATTAAAAACTCTTAAAATTAGTTAATACTTTAATATACACAATTAAATATTTTTTTTTTCTTTTTAAACAATTTTATGTTTTATTTATACTAATTTATTTTATTTTTTTACATCTTTCACAATAAAATTAATAAATAAAGGAAAAATATCACTAAATTTTCTGACTAGATGCAGTCTAGCTAAACTAAACGATTATTACCAACTACAAAAGTTATAATGGCTACATACAACTTTATATGTATCAAGAATGGAAATTCGCCGTTTTTCCAAATATATGTTAATTGTATCCACAAATATAATTATTACCGGGAAATATATGTATATGAACTATAAATACAATATAATTGGAAACACACTGCAAATACATTTATGGTAGTTTGTAAATATACATTGATTACCTCCAAACATATACAAAAACGTCTTTTTCCTCCGTGTCTAAATAGCCAAAATAAAATGATGTAATTATTTGGACTTTTATATTTAAATAATTTCAGTTTGCAACCCTAGCGTTCATTACTGGAACATATATCTATTTTAGTAATTAGCAAATTCAAAACCCTTATAAAAATTATAGAATATCTTACGGGTTAGTTGAAAATATATAATGAAAAATTCATGTAATTAATGAATTTTTCATTAATTCAATGAAAATTTTTCATTAACTCAATCAATTCATATTAATGAAATCGATTCATTAATAGTATGAACGAAAATTCTATCAGTGTACCAGAATCCATTGTCACTACACCGTAATTTTTTCGGGTTGTACTGTGATATTAATGAATTTTTGCATAAAACCAATGAAGTTTTACTAGAACTCGTCCATTGAAACTTTTCATTAATAGGTGAAATTTTTCATTAAATGTAGAAAATTTCATTTTGTTTTTTAAAGTTTCATACACTCAATGAAAAAGGTTCATAAAATTTATGAAACTTTTTTATAAAATTTAAAAATTTCTTCATTTACTACTTTGTAAAGAAATCAACATTAGTTTAGTATGAAATTTCATTAGAACACGTCCAGCTAAATTCCCTCTATATCAACGGTTCCCAAATAGGGGGGCCGTAGCAGAATTCCAGGGGGTCCGTGAAGAGTTCCGACAAAAACATAAAACAAGTTATTAAAATAAAAATAATTTTTTTTTATAATTTTTAAATTATTCGAAAATATATTGATTTGAAAAATGTTTTTTTTCCTTATTCGTGCTTTAAATTGGCCATCATTTAAAATATGCAGGTGCTTTTATTAATTTTGCCCACAGCGGTGTGACGATTAGCACCAAAAACGTGTGTGCGTGATTGGCAAATAATTATTGAAATACTCCATCCGAGAGACACATCAATAACACGCCTGGCAATATTTTAAAGAGTTTCTCATACTTTTATCAACTGACATACACTAATTAATAGCGATGCCCTTGATGGGACTAAGCTAAGGCAGACTGCTATTTTCTTTTTGTCTATTAGATTTTTCAATAAAAAATATTTTCTTCTTCTTCGTGTAAAAGAGCACTAAAGAGCATTTTACCGAAATCAATTCTTCAGAACCAAAAGACACTTTAACAACAAAAAATATTTATCACAAATGCCATAGAAGTAATAAATATTGTGCTTTAGTTACAGCAAAGAGATTATAAAATAAAGAGTATCCAATTCTCTCAGTTTGCGTACTTTATAAATTGCGAGAAAAAATATATAAATTTCGAGTAATTTTAATGATGAAATTATATTTTTCCTATTTACAGGCACAAGCTGTTAAGCTTGCAGGCACAAGCTGAGAGAATTGCATAGCCATTTGTTACAGCACGATTAAAACCAAATTTCTATCTCTTATAAAAACCCCAAAATACCAGAACGCTTGCTGTGATAAATGTCAATAAAAAGAAGAAAAAAACTTGTAATACAAAAATGTTTAAAAGTGTCCGCCCAATTTAAAAAATAATGTCTAATGATCATTTTTAAAGTAAAAATCACAATAAACTCCAGCTACGAATAACAGTTAATTAAAATAACGAATGTTTTGTCTTTAGCGATTTTCACGCTACAATCAAAACAACCAAAACTGAAATAAATTAAGATGATAATAAGCAATAATTATGGTAGCAAGCACATGCTAAAAGAAATTTCAATATAATTTCAAAAAAAAAACTAATAATTATTTTTTATATTGGAAAACTTAATTCTTAACAACTGGCCGCTAACAATCAACCACCAAAACAAGTGGTTTTATTCATAATGTTTAACTCATCCATTAGAAAAACTTTCAAAACCTTGTTAACATCATGCTGACATTTTAACAATAAATTTTTGGAATATTTAAATATGTCATTTAAAAACAAATATGCTGTCCGAGTGTCTGGAGTGTCATTGCTAAAACAAAACAAAAATTTATTCATCTATTTTAAAGACTCTTTCAAAACAATGGATGAGTTAATTTTTAATATTTTTTTTCTTGTAAAAAATTTTTGGAAAAAATATGTTTTATATCCACTTTTTAATTAAATGGTGAAAAAACACAATAGGCGTAACGCGACACAGTAAGGGGCTACTGTGGTTTTAATGACAATCCGTTGACTGTTCTTCATGGTTGGTTCAGCTATGTTGGTACACAAGAAGAGTTTCTTCTCTCTTTCGGTTTTCAAACAAAACTCAATTTATTGCCAATAAATCAATGTATGGTTTTCTAACAGTTTTGTGATAATATTTTTAAGAAATACTTGTACTTAAATATGTCTAATTTTGTCATGCAGCCAAGTTTAATGGATATTTTAACGCCCATTGGCGGCAAAATTCGTTATGGCTATTAATATTTTTTATATTGCTGAAAAAAGAGGTATTTGAAGATGTACAAAACACATTGGATGCCAAGTTTTCATGTCTAATTTATACATATTTTATACCTTAATGAGCATTTGCTTTTTGGAGGAGTTGTCTGTTTATAAAGCTTAACTTAGAAATAAATAAATTTATTAAATATATTTTCAAGGTTTAATATCCCAGCTAAAAAAATTGGAAGTAATGCTTTGCAAACTACTTCCTTCACTACTTAACAAGTATCCGTTAGTGTATTTTTACTGCTTTTTTAGAAGTTATTCTGAACAACAACAAATAATCACTTCTTAAATTGCTTCCAAAGTATCCGTTAGTATATTTTTATAGCTTTTTTAGAATTAATTCTGAACAACATCCAAAAAATCACTTAAGTATTGCTTCTAAAGAGTAATTGCTCTAAAAGTGATCCCAAAAAGGGATTTTGATATCATTTGGCATTTCCAAACAAAGGATCGGGGGTCGATTCCCGGCGCGATTTTTTTTTTTTATTAATTTTTTTAATATTTATAATTAACTTTTTTAAATTCAATATTTTCTTATTTTTTGAAAATATGCATATATAAAAAAAAATGATGAGAAATTGCTTTTTATGCACCTGTAAAAATAGTACTGAAAAATATTGACTTGGAGTGCATTTTTTACACTTGTTCAATAAGTACTTTTATTGAAGAGAATAAGGAACAATATCTCGAAGTAACAAAGTGGTGTTTTTATGCCAGTCAACTTTCATATCAAAGAATAGCTCAGCGGTAGAGCGCTAGACTAGCAATCGTGAGGTCGCAAGTTTGATACCCGTTGGCGGCAATAAAAAACTTTTGTAAAATAAAAAAAATATAATTTTTTTATACTTTTAATTGGTGAAAAAGAGCTTCCTTTGCACTCGTTCAAAAAGTACTGGAAAAATATTGAAGTGGGAGTACTCCTCTCCTATGACAACTCAATGTTAAAATCATTAGTGTTTATGCTAAGAAAGAAGTACATCTAGATAATCAATTGTATTACTTTTTCTACTGCTTCGGCATCCCTTTGTTTGCTGGGATCTTTTGAAATTTAGTTTGGATTAACTTTTTTTTATTATGGCACCAAATTTCGGCTTCTAATTAAGCCAAGTAATTTGTTTATCAGGAATATTTCGCCTTAACATATATGCGTTAACTTATAAAAGAAACAACTCAAAGTATACGAAAATATGTTTTAGGAATTAACTTGCACGTTATAGTTAACGTTAAGAGATAAAAATATCACCAAATTTTAAGTGACAAAATAAATTATTAAAATTCAATTTCCATTTCCATTTTTCATTTCATTTCTAATTGAATTGATTCAATAAATATTTTGTTGATAAATTTCCTACTTTTTTTTCTTTTCAATAAAATTTTTTTGTTGGAACTCAACAAACGTGTTTGTAGAAACTCAACAAGTACCTACTTGTCTGACTCGGTCATTATCGTTAATTCGTTCAAATTATTATTTTTTGCTTGTGTTAATGAATAAACTTGCTTAAAATCCCTAACAAAAAGGAGTTTAATCTTTCCATGACATTCATTGCGGTACAACCGTGGTACATGTAGGATCAAAAACTAACCGCTAAATGGGTATGCACTGCACAGGTTTTAGAAACATCCAAAATAATGGCCATTTCCATTTACATTCTATGTTACTATTATTTATTTTTTTGCAATTTTTTGGTTTCTTCGGGCGAGGTTCGCTAGTTGCTGTCCAATCAGCTGATTGCCGATTCGACTCAGAACTGAAGTGGCAGATCCAAGTTTCGTCCCTTGTTACATACCGACGAAAAAAGTACTTCTTATCTCATCGAAACACCTCCAAACACCTCTCAGAATCAGCAACACGTTGTTGTTTTTGGTGAACTGTGAGCAAACGCGACACCCATTTCGAAAACAGCTTTCTCATGGACAAATGTTCATGCAAAATAAAGCCGACACGTTCCTTTGATATCTCTAAAGTATCAGCTGTCTCCTGCAACTTCACTTTACATTCTTCCAAAACAATTTTGTGAACTTTTTTGATTTTTTCCGGTATCACCACCTCTTTTGGGCGACCAGAGCGTTCGGCTTCAACGGTGTTTATGTGACCACGTTTAAAGTCAGAAAAGCACTTTCCTACCATTTGCCTAGATGGAGCAGAGTCCGAGTTACACGTATCAAGCCAAGGTTTGGCTTGAAAGGTGTTTTTTACCAATTAAAAAGCAATGATAAATCAACACACGACATTGCTTTGAATCCACTGTTTTCAAAATCGCAAAAGTAGCGTCACAAAAACAGCTTTAACTTGTTCAATAATGAACGAATTTTCATTAAATTTTGAAAAGCATCATCTGAAGGTTGATATTTCCAAAAAATCATATGTGACAGCGCATAGAGAAAGGGACCTAAGTGTAACAAATCAATTTTTTTTTTGTGGACAACATCTGAGCATCGAATGAGACCGATCCCATGCTCTCCTGACCTTAGGTCCCTTTCTATTTTGCGCGTCACATATGGATTTTTCATTAGTGGCGCCACATATGTGTTATCCTATGGATTTTTCAGCCAATGTGTTAGCTTGTTAAAAGTTATTCGCAAAACTCGTTAAGATTTATTTATACAATTATTTTAAAATTTATAAATTTTTTTGAGTTAGGTAAATGGAAAAGTTAAAAAAATTATTGTACTTTTTTGAACTTTGTTATTTATCAATAAAGTACTTTTCAGTTTGTTTTCTTTTTCCAAGATATTAAAGGCTCCATTAGTCTGGTAGTATCGTAAAGTATCGTGTCAGCTGTTTACTTTCAAATTGTGATAGTATACAAAACTACTTAGTTTGGAAGTAGATTTTAGTAAGAAAATCTATTGAAAATAGATTTCTGCTTTACGATACCTCATTTCACCTCACTTTACTACCAAACTAATTTGGGCTTAAGTCTGTTTGGTTCATTTTTTATAAAAAATATTAAACTTAGAAAGTGTGGAAGAATTAGCAAAATCGATTTTATTTTTCAAGTAAAATGAAAGAAAATGTTATCAAAAGTAGTAAATAGGAACCAGTGAATTAAAAAGTTAGCAAATTTCATGTCCAAAATGAATATAATAGAAAAAAGTAGTAAAAACTAACATGTCAACAAACAGACATATTTGCATTTAGTTCAAAATAAAAATACTTGTTTATTAAAATACTACATACTAAAAGCGAATTACGTTGGTAAAATTAACTAAAATTCCAGTTAAAAAAGTGTACACTGCAATTGCATTTATAATTAACTGATATTGCAGTTATTTTAGCTACAGTTGCAATTATAAATAACCGCAATTGTAGGTAATGCAATTGCTGTGAACACTTTTTTCACTGCAATTGCAGTTAGTTTTACCCACATAATTCTCTGAGTATTCTCATAGTACACTTTTTTATCCATCAGATCAACGCCTCCCATTCCCTTGTTGTAATGGCGGGCGGATAACCAAGCGACAATTTATATCAATTTTGTCAGCTTGTCCAACAACACGCCGCAAAGAAATGTGTAAAAATGTTGTTGGTATCCACACAAACTCCCTCCTTACATTTTCTGATACGTAAAAGGTGGGTCTAAAACATACTTCAATCTCTGCCAGATGCGCCCTTTCCTCCGCCCGTAGCAACCCCCTGAAATAAGACCACTTTGTGGCCAATTTTGAGTGCTCCTAGGGGTTAATTGCGCCCATACAGGGACTAACCGCCCACTACAGTTTTGTTGCCCCAACATTCCTTTTTAAATCACTTTCGGACATATGTAATCTATCTCTCAACTTGAAAATTATAAATGCAAAAAAACCCTGGACAAGCATACTTGCCTGTGGTCGTCAAAGGGTTAAGTGAGATTTAAAGGTGATAGAAAAAACCGTAAGCTGTTATTAGTGTGAGTAATCTGAAATTAATCTATTTGATGATTTTAAAGCTGTAAAATATTTGATTAAATTAATTTTCAAAAAACAACCATTCGATTTTTATTGATTTATAAAAATAATCTAAATGCATATAAACGCAAATCAAACAACGATTTAAGTTTGTATTCAATGAAGTGCTGCCAGATATGATGACTGATAGTTATTATGATGATTACAAAAAAAAATATTTTTTAAATATTTTAAATTCCCGCAAGATGTACATAAATTTCTCAGTAGATCTTACTAGATCTAATGAGATCTAAAAGTTGGGGACAAATTTGAGATCTAATCAGATCTAGGCATACCTAGGCATATCTGGGCAGATCTCAGTAGATCTTACCAGATCTAATTAGATCTCAAAATTGGGACAAACTTAAGATCTAATTAGATCTGATCAGATCTAGGCATATCTGGAGCAATTGTCCAGATCACTTTAGATTTGAACAGATTTGGCCTAGATCTGATCAGATCTTGCCATAAGGTATTATCACATATGCCATATCTGATCATATTTGATGAGATCTGGTACAGGATCTAGTTAGATTCAATCATATCTATTTAGATCCAAAAAGATCTGATCAGATCTAGACTTTTTTACACGGGTAGAGCAAAATTTTTCAATGATTTTGAAAGTTTTTTTTTAAACAAACTTCAGAAACTACTACATTGTGGTAATATTTATTTTAAGCAGTTGTTTTGAATTTTGTTAAAAATACTTGAATTCTCAAGTGTGTGTGTACGAAGCACACAAAAATAATATAGCGCTTAGAAATTTCTAGTGAAAGAATATTAGAACCTAAAGAGTGAGACCGCGTAATACGGCAATAGGTTATACATTTTATTAAATAATTATAATAAGGTAAGTTTTATAATATAAAATATATATTTTGTCTTTAATATTTTCATCCCTTTCTAGCTGGAGAAAAAAAGGAAGGCAAACAAACAATATTTTATCCCTCCTTTATTAAGTGTAAAATTTGTTTTATCAATTTTAAATTTAGTTGAGAATAAAATTAGGTTAAGAGTATTTACATAATTTTATTTTTATTAAATTAATAATTGGTGTTAGTAATTCAGTTATCAAATTTAAGTAACACAAACATTAGTGTTTACATTTTTAGAATAAATTTTGTTTATGTTATTTTAACTGCATTTGTAGTTGTTTGTGCAGTTTTGCAATAATTTCCATGTATGTTTTTTTAATTGCATTTGTATTGCAGTTAAATTAAATGCAAATGTGGTGTACACTCTTTTAACTGCAAATGCAGTTACTTTAACTGTCATTTGCAGTTGATTTTACTTATATTATTCTCCGAGTATACTATACAGAATTAGTTTATGGATCTTTGGAATATTTTTATTAAAGTTTGCTGACCCGACTAAAAAAGATGTTATATAATCATATATCACCATATATAAACCCATATATATGTTCATATCTTATTTGATCCGAATATTGGAATATATAATTATATTAAACGAGATAAGCATGTTATCTAACCTGATACAATTTGATCCGAAAAATGGGTCTATCTAATTCCATTAAATTATATATAAATACATATAATTTTATAAAAATTTTCTAATAAAATTTTAGTAAATATTGTTGAGATCACTTATTTTCATTCATATTAAATACTCATGGCCGACAGAACAGTTTGGCTAACAAAGTGGGTATTGGTCGATCTTTGGTATTGATGGATATGAGGATTGAATGCGATTTAGGACGTTTTGAGGACGCAAATTGTCCTTAAACTTAGAATAACGCAGTTTGTAACTGAATTTCAATAAAAAGCTAAATTCAAAACGAGAAAAAGTTGTTTAGAAAAATGTATGCTAATAAACTTGGAAATAGCTGACAAAGTAAATTTTCGGTTTAACTCAACTTTACAAAAATTTGTTTGAAAAACTTTTTCTAGTTTAGAGTTTTGGTCTTTCTTATAAAATGTGTCTTTCTTATAAAATAAAAAAAAAAATCTTTCTAAGTTTGTTTTCTTCATTGTTATAGTGCAATTAAACTTTATAAAATTTTGTATAATTTGATATCATGTCAGTTATATATTTTGATATAAGATTGTTTATAGAAGCTTATACGCTATTATATATAATTATATATAAACTATATCGCAGATCTCTTAATATATGGATGGAGACCAAATCGCGTATGATTATATATAACGTCATATCAAACATATTTATAAAACCAAAGTTTTAATATAAATGTATATGGTTGTATAAAGCCACGCATATAAACATTTATAATAATATCAAATCATATAAGATTATATGAAAACTTTTTTAGTCCGGGATTCTATATTTAATATATCTGGCAACTATGGTTCAATAACATAAAGATTAGAAAGATATAAAACACAATCAAGTTGAGATACAAATGTACATAGCTTTTGTTGTAGAAAGAACATTCTCTAAATCTTGAAGCATTAACTCAATGAATTGATTTAATGGATTTTTAATTTCTTTGAGACACATTGGGAAAAATCAAAATCTTATCTTTTCACTAATAAAACCGATAGAGTTTTGTCACTGAAAATGATGTGTTTGGGTGTTGATAATTTCCACTAAAACTTAGAAAATGCATTAAAAGCTCGTATAAGTTTTATTTTTGCGATACGATCAGTTGGCCAAAGTCATAAAAAATTGATTAAATTCATGCATTATTAGGTCAATATAAAAATTCGATTTTTTCCTCTAATTAATTGGAAAAATGTGTCTTTTAAAAATTAGAATATATTTATAAATTTTATGGTACAAAGTTTTGTTGAAACATTTTGAAATTAAAAACAGGTGTTTTGCTTTTCAAAAGCTATGAAATTATAAATTATCGTATAATGTATTGTGGAAATATTAAAGATTAGAAATTATTGATAAACATTTTAGTTTATGTTCGATTTTCTACAAAAAATATGTTTAGCTTCCGATAAATATCTCTATACATGCATGCGTAATAGAGCGTCCCGATAAATAGCTTATTTGAGAATTGTTTCAACTAATAGCAGAAAAACCATGCGTACAGATTAGCTGAACACGACAAGAATCAAATAAAGATTTTTAAAAGGAATCTTTAGTTACCTAACTGCATTTGAAGATGCCGACAGTAGTGTATTTTTGCAAAAACACACTTTTTTGCAACGATGAGCTTGTAATAAAGACAATCATTTAAAAAACCTTTAGTCTACCGTTTTTAGGATTTAAAATTCATCATAAAATTAATGCGTTAAGAAGTCTAATAATTTTGTATGCTCTACCGAAAAATTTTAGTCCTCACCCTCCTTTAAAATTGACAACAAAAAAACTACATTTTTCATGCGTGCTTTTTATCATAACAAATGTATTAGCAAACATTTTTCTTTACCGCCCTTCTTGTTACTAAAATTTTGATTTAAATTTTGTGTAAACATTAATTTTGTTTCACCATTAAACACCATTATCGCAATATCTTTTAATAATTTTTTAATTTTTTTTCTTATTTAGCATGCTAATACGTATCATTTGGGTGCTATTAGATGGATTTTTTTTTGACGGGACACACTTATGTGTAATTAAGAAAGTTTATGTTTCGTTCCTTATAATTAAAGAGATCTTTTTGTACAATGTTCGTAAGGTGTTTTTATACTTGATCGTTTTATGTCTCATAGATATTTCTATATTGATCTCATAAAAAATCAGACTTAATGGCTTTAGATTTAATAGCATAAAAACATTGTTATACCATATGGGTTATTTTAGATATCTACTAAATATTTTACGCTCAGGAAATTATGTAGATAAAATCAACTACAAATGATAGTTAACTGCATAGATAACGGCATTTGCTGTTGAAAAGATATACACTACATTTGCATTTACATCAACTAGTTATTATTAACTGTTAAAAAGCAACTGACGAATGTAGTAATAATAACTACAAATGCAGTTGTAACAACAGACATACAAATGTTGTTAAACTGTGAAAACTACTGTTTTTTAGTTAAAATTAATTTTTCTACCGCCTCCTTTTCTACAAAGACTTTCTAACGATGTTCGGTAGTGCTAACTGAAACATGTAAAAAACTTACTGGTAGAAAAATTATATGGAGATCGATTTTTTTTCGAAAATAATTTCTTTGCAAAAACTTGCTTAACCCTTTAAAAAATTTTAAAAATAAATAAAAAAAAAAAAATGTAACGCTAATAAAATAAAAAAAAAAAAATACAAAATCGGTATTTATTTAATCAATTACCAGTAAGTGATTATTTTGATAGAATATATAAGCACTTCTCTGACATACTGTCATTAAGTCACTATTTTGTATTTTGTTAAAGTAATGCGAAATGTAATGACTTATCATTACTTGGTAATCTATACGGTAAAGACATGTCAGTACCATGTTTTAGCTGGGAATATTGTAGATGCTTTTTGTTAGCAAAACTCAAATTCTTATAAAATGATTTTCAAATTCTTATAAATCAAGAATTCCTCTTGTCGGACTTCGTCTTAGACGACGTTAATTTAATAAAAATAAATCAAATTTATATAAATACTCCTAACTGATTTAGTCTCCAAAAAATTTCAGAAACAAATTTTGCACTTAATATCTGGACGCAAGGGATGAAATATTATTTGTTTGACATAATTTCATTCTGCAGGTATAGAATTGGAATAAAAATATTAAAGCGCACATAAATAACTGACATGTAGTGGCGGCAGAACTTCTCTGAGTGTATGAAATATCTACAATCTCTAGCTCTGCATCTATAAATACAAAATCTTCAATATCATGTGTGTCATATTCATTCCAATACCTATGAAAATGTTAAAAGTATCATTAACATTTTATAATGATTATTGCTTTACTATTCAAAGAACTATTTCTTGCAACAGCTTTTCTACAGTAAAGTTGCAAAACAAATTTTAATCCACTTTTTCTTTAATCGTTTTCCTATTTTACAGATATATTGGCAAAGAACACAGTAAAAGAGTTTAAGGCTGCATTTAGACAAGTCATCGAATCTCGAGATTTTGATATCCACAACTCTGAAAAAACAATGAAAAAAAGCTTAGCGATGTATTTACAATTTTCAATTAAACACACATAATGTCTGTTTGATTACATGCAAGTTTTTACTATTTTTACTAGTTTTTCTCATAAATTCGTTTTACCTTGAAATGAGGCAAATTTCTTAATTCAGTGTCTTCAATTTACTACTTTTGATACCATTTGCTTTCATTTTAGTTGAAAAGAAAATCAGTTTTGGTATTTCTTCGGCACTTTCTAAGTTTACTAGTTTTTACTAGAAATGTAAACAAACATACCTATAGTTAGTTCTAATATATAAATACACACAGAAAAAAGATCGGTTAGACATCGGTTGCACATTTAGTTATTGAATAACTATTTCAGTTGAATGTCTGTTACTTATGTAATCAGGAAAGATATTCGGTTCTTAGTCAAAATAAAATATACTCCAAAGGACCGAAATTTTCTCGTAACAATTTGTTGGGCTTCCCAATTAATTAAAAAAAAAATATGATTATTAAAACTTTCGGTACATACAACTGTTAATTACACTGCATGACATTAAAAAAATTAATGGAGATCTGGCCATCAGTTCTATATATTTCGGTCATTGTGATTAAAATGGCGTACTTTATTTTTCAATCAATGGTACAGATTTTTCGCTAAATGTCTTTAAAGTTTAGCGGTTGTCCATACAGTTTTTTATATAAAAAATTTTTCAAATTCAACCCAGAAAAATTTTCTGTTCCAAAGAATCGGTTGTAGAATAGCTACTTTTCATTCACAACCCCTTCTACTGTCGATTCTAACACCGATTCTTTTTGTTTGAAATTGTCCCAAAAGCAACCCCTGCTATAGCTCCAAAGTGGAACCGGTTGCTCTAGAATCAGTTCTGGAACTGATTCTACGTCACCCACACCTTTCATATGGGGTCCTAGGCACAGGTTCCTGAACCAGTTCCATGGAATCGGTTGCAGTGGAACCAGTTGTAGAATGGGTGTGGTTGGCTAACGATTGTAAAAAATTTTCCTGGGAATTAATATGAATTTTTTTGTGTTCAAATGTAAGCACAGGACCTGTGGCCATATTTTTTTTTTTCTTTTTTTTTATAAAGAGAAGCAACACGCAGGAAATTCTTCCTATTCTTTGGAAAGGGGATAGAGAAGAAGTGAAACGTGGTGAAAGACGAAGGGCTTCAAATACCCAGGAAAATTTTCTGTTCCAAAGAATCGGTTGCAGAATAGCTCTTTTCATTCACAACCCCTTCTATTGTCGATTCTAATACCGATTCTTTTTGTTTGAAATTGTCACAAAAGCAACCCCTTCTATAGCTCCAAAGTGGAACCGGTTGCTCTAGAATCAGTTCTGGAACTGATTCTACGTCACCCACACCTTCCATATAGGATCCCAGGATCGGTTGCAGTGGAACCAGTTGTAGAATGGGTGTGGTTGGCTACCGATTGTAAAAAATTTTCTTGGGTTTAGCAAAACTGTAATTGCGCGAGATGTTGAATTTTAGAACAATTGTTGCCCCCCATCTGATGGTAAGTTGGCGAACTTTGTTGAAGCTTTTTAGTTCATAGCCCTGTTATATTATTTTACTTCGGTGGGGTTAAGTGCTATGGGAACACCGAAGGAAGACGCTGCGATATGTATGAGGGATAGAAAAAAAATCATACATAAAGGGTTTTTCAACAGGGACGCTACAAAAGTAGAAAGACAGGGACAACAAACGACGCCATATTTCTTGCCGCTCTTTTGACATTTCTCTTCAGTAACGAGTCGAAATTATTAAAATTTACTACTGAGTCAGTGGCCTCAACGTTAAGCAGATCAACAATTGAGCGTCTAGTGGAAAAATTTGAATCCACAGGCACAGTACAAAATGTTCCCGTACCAGTGAGACAAAGAAGTGCCCGTAGTGTCGAGAATATTAATCCCGCTGAGGCTTCAGTTGAAGAAAACCCAAATGTGTCTCTCACACGGCGTTCTCAAGCATTGGGCATCTCTGTGACGTCGTTGTGGCGAATTTTGCGAAAAGATCTTGGCCTACATCGTTACAAGATCAAATTGACGCAAGAACTGAAGCCGCTTGTCCACCAGAAGCGTCGTATGTTCGTGAATTGGGCTGAGCAACAACTTGAAAATAATTCGGATTTTCATCGAAAAATCATCTTCAGCGATGAGGCTCATTTCTGGCTGATTGGCTTCGTCAATAAACAAAATATGCGTTATTGGTCAGACAGCAATCCACACGTACTCCATGAGTCATCATTGCATTCCGAAAAAATTACGGTTTGGTTCGGTTTATGGGCCGGCGGCGTCATTGGGCCGTACTTCTTCCGTGATGACCAAGACCGGCAAGTTACTGTGAATGGGAATAGCTACCGTTTAACGATAACCGAATATTTTTGGCCTCAATTGGATGATATGGACTTGGAGGACATGTCATTCCAACAGGACGGCGCCACAAGCCACACAGCGAATGTCACAATCAATTTATTGCAAACCAAGTTTGGAGAACGTATTATCTCACGAAATGGTCCAGTCGATTGGCCGCCTCGGTCGTGCGATTTGACGCCGTTGGACTATTTCCTGTGGGACTACGTCAAATCTATGGTCTATGCCAACAAGCAGGCGACGATTGATGAACTTCGTACGAATATCGAACGTGAAATTGCAGCAGTATCGGCCGATTTATGCTTGAAAACCGTCGAAAATTGGGTTCAGCGTCTGGACTTCTGCAAGCGTGCCCGTGGTGGCCATGCAAAAGAGATCGATTTCCATACATAATGACATCGAACGCACTTTCACAGAAATAAAGAATTTCATTGATATCCAAAACCGTTTTTGTTTTATTTAAAAAAACTTTTGTAGCGCTCTTATTGAAAAACCCTTTATTACTATTTTTCATAAATTGATGTTGCCTTGGTTGGGGCTCGAACCCGCAACCTCACGTGTAACAGTCCAACGCGCTAACCATTACACCACAGCGCCCACAATACGATATAAATGCGATGTGCTAATTTTGATATTTAAACCACCACTTAGCATTTTGTGTACGTTTTTATGGTTTTTTGCTATTTCAGCGACTTTAGTCGCCGAATGTACAATCGACTTCAATAAATGTAATGCCTTAGCAAGGAAGAAATTAAAGGGAAAATATTTCAATAAAAAAATATATTGATCCATATGGACCTATAAGTTAAGATCGCGATTTTTCAAAAAATTTTATGGCAGCATAGCTTTCCAATATGTCCCCAAAGTCCAACTTTTAGTATAGTATGGGATCACCTCTAAAAACTGTTCTTGCATAATTTCAAGCAAAAAAGTTTCCATTTGCAAAAGTTATGGCAATAAATACATTTTTTACTAAGGTTAGTATCGTACTAAAGACACTTTAGTATCTTAAAATCATTTTTGTTAGAAATTGCAATTATACATTTGTTTATAATTTTAATAACCTGAACAACTATTTTCTCTCCTTGTTCCTGTTTTTCTGATTTATTTCCTAGTTAGTTTAGTTTAATTTCTTTATTTTTGTTTTTATTTTACCAAATAAAATTTTTATTTTTTATTTTTGGATTGACATTTGGTTATTGAACATTAAAAATCTGTAGTTACTACATATTGGTAGTGTCAAGTACTAATTTTATGTTCTGTTACGGTTGGGACTACCGATTGTTACTCTGAGTCTTGACGAGACATCGATTTGTTTGCACAAGAACTAATCGTCGGCAGAATAACGGGAAAAAATTTGTTCATTTGTTTTGGGTGGAGAATACGTAATGTCAGACAATTCATTATTTTTTTGTTTTTTGTTGGAGTAGGTCACAATCGAAACTATTTATTTTCATGTTTTCAATGCGTTTTCCACTCATTTTTTAACAATAATAAAAGGCAAATTGCAAATAATAATACAAATTCTTTTTTTTTTTTAGCATTTTATTAATTTTCTAATATTTTCTTTTGTTCATAGTAATGCCACTAAGTAAAAATTAGATCTGGCATGGTGGTTGATGTTGCACATAGTTGTGAGAACAATTGTGCTGACAACGTTGTCTGAACAAGAACAAAACATGAACAAGAGTGGTCCACACGAGACAAATTCATGGGTGAACAAGAAATTGTTCGTTGGTTGCACAAATCGATGTCTCGTCAAGACGCTAAGTCACAACAGATAACAACTTTGTTTTATGCAACCGATTATTATATTATTACAGCATACATTTAGTTATATTACGAAAACATTGGTTATAAGAATATTTTAACCGTTTTTATAAAGAAAATTATGTATTCGGTATTAAATTTGTTGTTAAGCAAGTGATTTTTCATATTTTCAACCGAATTCTAACTAATTTGTTCTTTGTGTGTGAGTAACAAAAATCTTACAATAACAAATAATATAGAACAAAAACCAAAAATATTATAATAAAAGGATTTAAAAACGAGTAAAAAGGTTAAAGTCGGGCATGCCGACTATACAATACCCTACACCAGTCTGGTGTATTGTTTGGATCCGAAATTCGAATGGGTTAAAATGGGGCTTGTGTCAAAATTTTCTATAATGTGAGTCAGCGCACCAAATTTCATTGAAATATCTTAATATTTGCGACCTGCAGTTTGTAACCAAGCCAATTTTGGGGGGACCCTTATATGGGCACTAGTTCTAAACATGGACCGATGTTCACCAAAATCAATAGGCTTCGTTCTTGGGCCAACATAGGTCTATGTACCAAATTTCATCAAAATATCTTAATATTTGCGACCTGCAGCGTATAAACAGTATAATTTTGGTAGGACCCTTATATGGGCACTAGGTCTAAACATGGACCGATGTTCACCAAAATCAATAGGCTGCGTTATTGGGCCAATATAGGTCTGTGTACCAAATTTCATCAAAATATCTTAATATTTACGACCTGCAGCGTATAAACAATATAATTTTGGTAGGACCCTTATATGGGCACTAGGTCTAAACATGGACTGATGTTCACTAAAATCAAACTTGTTCGTCCTTGGGCCAACATAGGTCTGCGTACCAAATTTCATCAAAATATCTTAATATTTGCGACCTGTAGAGTGCGCACAAGATTGCATGGACAGACAGACGGACGGACGGACGGACAGACGGACATCGTTAAATCGAAATAAAAAAAATTCTGAACCGATCGGTATACTATAAGGTGGGTCTACGACCAATATTTTTTGGTGTTACAAACATCAGCACAAACTTATAATACCCTGACCACATAGTGGTGTAGGGTATAAAAATTAGTGTTACACTATGCGACAGTCAAAATCGGGATGGGATGAAACCAACGGGAAATGTTATATCGGTCAAAAACAAGTTATACGTGTCCCGGCGTTTCGCTGGGTCACCCCTAGGAATCGAGATATATCTTTTTTTTGACATAACTAGAGAACCACTAGTCCGATTTTACTCAAACAATTTTAAAAAAATTATAAATTACAATTCCTTTAATCTGTTGATATAACGTCTTTCTATATACTCAACAGTTTTGCCGGTAAAAATAAATGTTTGTTACCGCTACCATAAAAATCAATAACCTTTTGTTTATTACTTTTGTTTTAATATTTTAGGCAAAAAATATTTTTTTCTTCATACATTTATTTTTACCGGCAAAACTGTTGAGTATATAGAAAAACGTTATATGAACAGATTAAAGGAATTGTAATTTTTAATTTTTTTAAAATTGTTTGAGCAAAATCGGACTAGTGGTTCTCGAGTTATGGCAAAAAAAAGACCACCAAAGGTCAAATCGATATATCTCGATTCCTAGGGGTGACCCAGCGAAACGCCGGGATACGTATAACTTCTTTTTTACCGATATAACTTTCCCGGTAGTTTGAACCCTTCCCGATCACTGACCCCTACCATTTGTCTCACAGTGTTATTTGGTCTCCATCTAATTTGATTACAGCTTACAATCTTCCCGATATCGATTTCACTACGTTTCTGGTTACTTCATACATTATTTCACTCATATAAAAAAGTTTGTAGAAAAGTTAGTAAAACTGTTAGTACTTCAACTTAACAAATTTTTAGTTAAAATTTAATTTTTAGTTAATTTTTTTGCTACCTCCACATTATTAACTTACAATTTTTTTTGCAATTTTTTTTGCTGAATTTGGTTACTAATTTTTTAACAATAAATTTCCTAACTTTACAGTATTTTGCTGAATTTTAGTTACTAATTTTTAACAGAAGATTTTCTAATTTTACAAATTTTTTGTAAACTAAACCACCAATTATGGAGCGCTTATAAACAGAATGTTAAATGACTCATAAAAATTACTGCATATTTTTAACTCGCCAAAAATAATGCAAAAAGTTTTTAAATAAAGCTAAATTGAAATGGTTGAAAATTTGTCCTATTCAAAAAATATCTAAATTATTAAAATTTATGAGAAAAGTTTCTATTTATCGTAATACATTAATTTTCAAAGATCAAGGTTTATTTTGGACGAACCATTTTAATATGAAAATTGTGATTAAAAGTATCTCTGGGGAGCAAGTGGAGTTTACGGGGATGACCCTAATTTTTTCTATCAAATATTGTACTTTTTAAGTTTATTTAAAGAATACGATATTTTTAATCGGCCACTCCTTCTTTCCTGTGGGTGGAACTTTAGAGGTGAAAATGGAACCTCAAATAAATTCGGAATTACGGGTCTCTGAAATACATTTTGGGTCTCTGAAATACATTTTGTTATGGTTACATATTATTGTCTATAAATATTACCACTTTTACAAAAAAACATTCTTGGGAAATTTTCATTGGCATTGAAATATAATTGGCATTACTTTATCTCAATGTCAATGCCAACAAATTTCATCACCATTCTATGCCAATGAAATTTTTTTTTTCAATTTGCATTGATGAAAACAATGGTAATCAAATGTGCACATAATTGAAGAAAATCTATAATATAAAAAAGAATATAAGAAATACCCGAATTTTTAATTTTTTTTTCTTAATTTATGCTTTTATTAAAAGAATGAAAACAAATACTTCTTTCATCAATTATAAATGGGTATTTAGGCATTGAACAATGCCAATTGAAAAAATTTCAATTAATTGACACATTCAATAAACTGGTCCCAAGTATGTTTTTAAATACACATTTATTTTTTGTTTATTAATTTTCATTTCATTTGCTCCTTTTTTACCTTTTTCCAGTCCACTAGTAATCTGCAAAGTTTTGTTGATTTCAGAAAACTTTAGCAAAAATTTTGTAGATTTAACAGTTTTTTATTTCTATTTTCATTCTACTATTATTTAGCACTTTTTTTGCTGATTTCAGCAACTTAAATTGTTATTTGCAATTAACAAAAATTTAGCTCAAATATTACTAAAATTCTGTAAATTTAACAGTTTTTTTTGCTGTTTTTATTTTATTAATATTTAGCAAACTGATTCTGCTAATATTAGCAGTTTTTTCAGCAGCATCATTTTTAACTAATTTTTAGTAACTTTTTCTGCTATTTTTATGGACTTATTTGTATGAGTGTACTGTTTTGAGATAGTCCTTGCTGGTGATTGTTCTTTTTCTTATTTGTCGGTCCCACTAACATTCAATGGGATTTAAGTATGGTCGCTGGGTTTGATGATCCAGCTGTTTTGGAGTAAAGCAGTCATTCCTTTACTATTTTTGCAGTTTGTTTGGGATAATTGTTTTATTGAAAACCCAAATTTAGGTGCAATCCCAATTTTTCGACACTGGATGGGAAATTGTATTTTAAAATGGTGAGGTAGTCTGTTTTATTCATAGTGCTCTCCAAGAAAACCAAGATGCCTACACCACAAGCTGCCATATACCCCCGTATCAAGACCGAACCACCACAGTGCTTCACTGGGTGGTCAAATTTTGACATTTTGCAACTCCAAATTTTAACCGGTTTTTTTCTTACCAAAAGTTTCAAATTTTCTCTCGTCGCTGAAGACCACATTTTACCAGAATATACACAGAAAAAACAGTAGGCACCAACAATGGAATTTGTAAAAGCAATCACATTTTCTTTTAAATTGAAATTTTATTCCCAACAATTTTTTTGTTTGAATATGTGGAACTCGTTTGTAAAATGTTATCTTTCATATAAAAATTGTTTAAAAATAAAAATTCAAAGTTACAAATTTCTTTGTTGGTGCCTTTTTAAAAAGTTTTTTTTTTTTTTTGTATTTACAAATTTGGTATGAGAAAGGTTTTTAAAAATTTAATTATAATTTTGTAAATTCTTTCTGTGTAGTGGGTTTTCTTCATGGAACTCGTCTATATAGTCCATTTCCATGTGATGCTCTAGGTATTTGTCTGGCACAAACGTTGATAACCCAGCATTCTAAAATGTTTTCGGATATTTTAGCAGTACTTTCGGTTGGATTTTGTTTCACTTCCCATTTAGTTTGTTTTGCCTTCTAGATTTGGATTCTTGTTTTATTTCAACAAAGTTCACGAACATTCAGGAAAGTTTGTTTACACATTTTTAAAATAAAGTTGATTACGCAGAAATTTTCTGATTTCAACAAATCATGACGACATAAAGTCAGTTATTATTAACTAGAATGTCATAAAGCAAATTACTAAAAATAGCAGTACATTTTTATCAAGAAAATTCTCTATTTTATTTGACGCACAAGTTGTACAGTTTCTTTTGGCGCTAAACGAACATTTTTTTGTTTTTGTTGTGTGATTTTTGTTACTGCAATATTTTTGTCGTTTTTTATACAAATTAAGAGAGGAGAAATTAAATTAATTAAAATTATAAAAACAGCAAATGTTAAATAAAGTAGAATTGCCAAAGAGTGAAATGAAACTTTAAACGTTATAAACCCACGCTTACAGTATCTTTTTTAACGTTCACAGTATGTCTCGTTGTATATTACGCAGCAGGTATATGCAAGGAAATCGGAAAATTGCGCTAATCGAGCGGCTTTTCGTCCAGATGTAGTCGGTGCTCTTCCAAGGGGGTTCTTAACTTTCCTAGCCTTAATAATATCCTGCGAACCTAAATTTTATTCTAAAACCCTTTCTTCTAACAATGGTTAAGTCGTCTTCCGAACCTTTAGTTATCTTGGAAACATTATCACGATGTACTTTATGCTAGTTTGCTATTTTTCTATAAAATCAAAATTAACTTTTTTTGGTTATCCATTGTGTTTAAATTAACGAATTGAAATTAAAAACTAACGACAGTGTGATTAAAAAAAAAAAAAAAATATTTAGATAGCCAAAGTTATTGACGAACATGTGTATTGGGTTTTTTTCGACCTCACTCCTTAATTGGACCAAATTTGGTATGTAAGTCTGTAATGCCTCAAGAATAAAATCGGTCCATGTTGTGATCTAGTCACCATAGAAACACTATATCTGAGCTTAAGTTCATAGAGATTAAATGTCAAAATTTTAAGCAATTCCTTGAACTGAATCTATATTATTGATATCGTTACTCAGGTCACCATACAATTTTCGCTCAGTTGCTTTTATTTTTTACGGCATTTTGAAAGCCGAAAAGTGACGAAACTTTTATTTCTGTTTCAGTTTAAGGAATCGTAGCAATTCGGAAAGAAAAAGTTGATGTGTAAATTTTCAAGACCTAAAAACCAAACCAAAAAAAAAATACCATAAATACACTATCACTACTTTGGATTTATTTCGGTAACTGTGGAGCCTTTACACAGTGATACAAAATCGAACACCGTTTTTTCTACGACAAACTACAAGAAAGGACAAAATTTGTATGACAGCGCCATCTAGCGTGAGTTTTAGCCAAAAATAAATATCAAAAATGGATTCCTCGACTCCAAAAACAGTAAGATACCACAACTTTCTAGGATAATAAAAATAAATAATCATTATTTTTATAAACATTTTGATGATTTTTTCTTGTTAGATAGCGTTTCAAAAAAGCGTTAAAAGTCCAACTCAACCTGATGCCAAAAAAGAATTAAACGATTTTAAAAGTGTGACATTAAATATTTTTATAGTCATAAAATAACAACATACCAACATAACTATAACAACAATCCCTTAATCTTCCTTACTTAAGTATTTTAGTCTATCTGTTCTGGTCAAGTTCATTATGGTTGTTATGTATTGCGCTACACTCAATTACAGGTACTTTAAGTTATGCACAAAGGTTTTTAAGAAATAAGAGCATAAAATAATAGTATATGAAATCAAAAATCAAGCGACAGCAAAACAACAAATGTACCCAGCAAAAATTTTTCAAAATAGAGAATGGAGTTGGGAATCAGGTATTTTTGGTAGAACGCCTTCCCAATTGGATTACCAACTTGTTTCTTTTAACAGGGCGTGAGACTAAATGCAATCGATTCTTTGGAATCGCAATGGTAGCTGGTGACTATTTTTCTAACAGAACACCTTTGATTTTTAGTAAAAGAAGATGTTCTAATAATAAAAAAATTAAGCGAGTTTCTAAAAATAGATATTCTCAAAATAGAATTTACGAATTAAATTTTAAAATAAATAAAAAAAACTTACACATGTGTTTCGTTGGGATTTGATCCCTGGCTTTCTGCGTGTCAGGCGGATACTCTTCCACTGAGCCACCGTCTTGCGTGATAATTTATAGCTTAAATCAGATTTTATTTTTTTATAATTATTTTATATTTTTTAGCACAAGCTTGTTTTTTTGATAAAAGATGTAGTTCTTTAGAATTTATATATAAGGCCTTACAATACACCTTGCAAATTACAGAAAAGGGAAGCGAATATTTAAAATCGCTTTATGGTTATGGTTAAACTAATAGAATTCGACTTATACTAAATTAGACAAATACTAAATAGCACATCAGGTTTGGTTTATATTTATTATATTAGCTGTACTTCCACTCTTACTTATCAACATTAAATAAATAAAATAAAATAACATATAATAAAATATAATAAAATAAATTAAATAAATTAAACTAAATAAAATGAAATAAATTAAATAAATCAAATAAAATAAATAAATAAAATAAATTTTAATAAATTAAATAAATCAAATAAATTAAATAAATTAGATAAATTAAATAAATTAAATAAGTAAAATAAATTAAATAAATTAAATTATATAAATTAAATAAATCAAATAATTTAAACAAATTAAATAAATTAGATAAGTTAATAAATTAAATAAATTATTAAATAAATTATTAAATAAATTACTAAATAAATTGTTAAATAAAAAATTAAATAAATTACTAAATAAATTATTAAATAAATTATTAAATCATTTATTAAATAAATTATTAAATAATTTATAAAATAAATTATTAAATAACTTAAATAAATAAATAGATTAAATAAATTAAATAAATGAATAAATTAAATAAAATAAATGAATAAATAAATAACAACAAAATTTCAATTGTCCTAACAACAATATCTGAATGTTTTTATGTGGAAATTTCGAAAGGAAAAGTTCACAGAATCAGAGGGTTTTTCGATAGAAAAGGTTCCCAAAACCTTAAAATTGTATATAAACCATTTTTAATGGAAAAAGTAGTCAGAATGTGAACGTTTTTCTAGGGCAGAAATCAATCAGATATTAGCAAAGAGAAAACATATTTGTTCTGACGGCACAATTTGTACACTCACTAAAGTTTGTCGGTAGAATCTACTGAAAATGTCAGTTAAAACAAAGATATATGCAGTTAAAAAGGCGACAAAGGTATTTACATTTAACATAACTAAAAATTTTGTTATTTTTAACTGTTGAAAAATAACTAACAAATGCATTAAAAATAACTACCAATGTCGTAAAATTAACTGAGAAATTTTTACTACAAAAATTTCAAAACAACTGACGAAATCGGTAAAAACTGCTGTTTTTTATAGTCAATTCTTTTTGTTTATAAAAGTTATATTTTAATAAAAAGAAATATTTTTTTTCTTTCGATTACAAAAGTGTGTATTATTACTTCAGCCTATTTAAAACTCCAAGTAAAAATTCCAAACCGTTCTCCAGTTGTTATGCTTTTATGGAAATTCGCTGTCCTAAACAAAAATTCGGTAGTATTATCCGAAAAAATTTGTTGCAGCAACTGAACCATTATATTGGCATTATAATTTTTTTTTTTGGTTATATGTTAAAAAATTTGTACTGATTTCAACTCAGAAAAAAATGGTATGTATAAAAAGAAAAAATACAGGGTTTTGTTGGCCTTTTAAAACTAATTTGCCAAAAGATTTGTTTTGGACGTTTTGCAAAATACAAAGCAATAAATTAAAATTAATAAATTAACTGACAAAATCGGAAAAGACAAGAGATTTTCCTTTTATTTTAATTCTCAATATAATAACTTAAAAGAAAATTTAGTAATTTTTTATATTTTGTTTTGAATAACTGCTAAGAAAAATTAAAAAATATATTTCTAATGTTACTATTTATTTAATCGAAAACAACTTTTCTGGTTTACTTTTTTAATTAACATTGAACATTTATTTACTCTTCGTACAGTGATTGTGTATATCAAAAATACTATTTGTGATAAAGCCCAAATTTATTGCAAAGAAATGGGAAATAGTCCTTTAAAAATTAAAATCCCTTATTAGCACAAAATTTTTAAAAGAATTTTTTCACTGTTATGTTTAAAACTAAATAACTTCTCTTTTCAAAATGTGGAACTACTTCTTAATTTGTTGTTTTACTACCAAAATGTAAACGGTTACTTTCTAAGATCAAATAATTTAAAAAGTAAACTATTAATTTTTGAAAACTTTTGTTAGTAAATAATTATATTTGAATGACTTTCATGCCTTGTTTGTTTTGATTTTTAGAATCGATTACAATACCTCTTGCTTTTTTTACGATCTTGTTAGAATGTGTTTGGTAATGCAGTAAAGAAATTTGGCAATGAGATTTGTAAGCGGTATTATGGCAATGCCTTGTTAAGGTAATGGGTAATTTTTTCCTGGGTATCAATGTTTGATCAAAAGTATCATAAACACTTTAATCTACCAAAATACTCCACATGTTGTGCGCTCAGTATTCAAGTAGTTTACCAGAAAAATGTATAACTTTGTGGACTTGTTGTATACGGATTTGTATCCCTTGAATGCATGTAATAAAATTTTGAGTAATATCCGACTTGTTATTCCAAACATTGTGCACATACCAAAAAAGTGTATACCTAGATGCCATATTCTATTTACCCTTTAGTAAATTTTCATACCATTATGATGTAGTGTATTATGTATTCGGTCTTATTTAACTTCACAAAGTGTATTCTTACTTTTTAAGTTGTTTTTTATTTAAGAAATTCCCTTGTGTAAGGTTATTTTTTTTGAGTTAACAAATGAACAAATATGTATTTTACCATATAAACATTATGACCTTTTTCTGTAGTACTATAGTCAATGGTTTGTTGACTGTTTTTGGTGGTGCATCATGTTAAACTCGGGAAAGATTTAATAATGTGAGCATTTAAAAAAAAAATCGGCAATGTGTTAAAACTCAAAACAAGTTAAATATACGTTTCGTTCCTTTTCAGTTTTTTTTAAAATCGTTTTTGTTAATTTAAGAACCTTGTTTGTTGGTTGTGATAACTTTAACAACCTTCTTAAAATGTCATTGTGTGAAACACCATGTTTAACAGCGTTGTTTTCTTCTTCTTAACAACATGCGTGCCAATTTTATTGTCACTTTAATAATGACAAGTAAGAAAAACAAAAATAAAAAAACGCAAACGAAAATGTTAAAATCTCCTCTGAAGGACTTTAAGAAAACGACCAACAATAATTATGAACATTCTGAAATTATATGACTTTATAATAGAATAAATGTGTGAATAAAAAAAATCTGTTCCACTTAATTTATTTACTATTTCTTAAGATCTCAGTTAAAAAAGTCTTGCTGGAAATACAGACTTTGCATTCAATTAAATTTTTTAACCCATGTTAAACACATTGGTCAGTTTTAAACACAGTATTTTACACGGCTTTATTTTGCCTTTACTACATTTAAAATAAAAAAAAAAAAAAATCTGTCATTTATGTTTCGAATCGAACTAATTTTTAATTCTTAGCTGAAACACTGATTTGAAACATAAATTTGATTTATATTCATATAACACAGTACTAAAACACTTGCAATTAGTACCAGGTGTCGTTATCTTGAGAACAGCATAAACTAAATATGTATGCATAGCGCATGCTACGGGGCACTGTGGGCCAGTATTATCGAATTTTGGCCAAAACTAGAATATTGAGTATATGACACCAAAAGATATCACAAAGGGTGGTTTGGTTGTTGCTGATCACGAATCTGAAATAAAAAATATAAAATTCAAAATGGCGGATCCAAAACGGCGGCCATTAATTTTTAGTTTTTATTATATTGGACTTAAACTAATCAGTTATATAGGTCAAGGATCTGCTGATTAAAAATCTGAAATTAAAATTTTGAAATCAAAAATGGCGGATCCAATATGGCGACAAACAATTTCTTATGTCGCCTGATTTACTTCAAATTTACACCAGGGGAATTTTTTGGGTACCAGATTACGAATCTGAAATCAAATTTTAAAAATTCAACATGGCCGATCCAATATGGCGGGCATAAAATTAAAATTGTTATATGTTGGAAAATAAATTACACTGGACAAAAAGAATAAAAGGTTCTGATGACAACTAATTCTGGCAGAGGGACCAAAGAAAAATATAAGTGTATCGGCGTTTTAAAAGTTATCGTCTGGCCCTATGTTTTTGGAGGGTTAAAATTTCGCTTCTTTTGAAAATTTTTATTGTGAATCGGCATAGGAAACCATATGAATCTTCCATTTCAGGTACAGGAAATTTTCAGCGAACTTATGTAAAACACTACGAGGGACATTTTTGTTGAACATTTTAACCCTCTAACTCTACAATTAAAGGGTCTCTTTTGACCCTTTTTAAAAAGTATCAAAAAAGACCCATAAGTTGAGGAGTTAGAGGGTTAAAATATTTGTCATGAAATTCTACTATAAGTCTTCGAAGACATCAGAGTTGAAAATTTAACTTCAATGCCAGAAATAAGTCAAAACTTAAAATGTTTTTAAGGGTTAATTTCGTACTTATTCAGAATTGGCACTGAAATGTCCCAGGAAACCTGGACTTTAGGGGGCTAGTTTGTGTAAGAAAACCAGAACCTTCATTTAAGGTAATTTTTAGTGCTATTTGTTAGTTTTTACTAAAACTCTGGAATGCTGGAAATCAGCGAGATCTAAAGGTACTTTTTCAGTTAAAGGGCAAAATCTCGAAAGTTTATGAACGGTCGCAAAAACCTAGGTAGAAGACATTTTATGAAACACATTGGCATTCAAGTTTTTGAAATATCTCTTGGAACATTTTGGAGATTTTTTTTTGTAAAATTTGGGATTTTCAAAAAAAACCCACATTTTTGAGGAAAAATTAGAAATTTTGTTACTTTTTTCGTAAATACTTAACAGGTTTCTATTTTTTTTGGGAACTAGTTTCAGTTTTATAATTTGAGATTGTTTTTGGAACAACTTATTGTTTATTTATAATTTTTTTATTGTATAATTATAAAATAAAAAATGTCACAAAATTAAAAAACTTTGACTTTGAACTCTCGCCAACTAATAACGAGTAACCACGATGATACAATATTTCACTCACAAAATATTCAACAATTATAGATTTTGAATATATAAACATATTTTCCCTTTACCTGAATTGTACTTTTGGCCAAAAAAGGCGATCCTGGCCCACAGTTCGGGGACATTTTTTCGATCCAGAGTTTATTCTGGATACATTTGGTTAGTTTGGGGACTGTCCTCAAACTCTTCCTAGGTCTAGCGCATAGTATGAAGACAATTTTGACTAATATACATAGTTTGCGTAGTTTTTTGGCTATATTTCCGAACCATGCGCAATATACAGTGAACAAAAAAAAAGTTGGAATCAAATGCGAATCAAAAATGTTGCAACAAAATGGCATTGATAATGCAAATTTTTGCATATTTCGATATAAATCGTATATTTATATATTTTTGTACAAATATATATTCAAATGCATATTTTGTTGCATATATTGCAACTTAATGCATATTTTCTATATATATTTTGATGCAAATGCCTATTTTTATTTTAAGCATATTTTTGATATTTCACTAAAACTGAGCTCTTGCACAATTTATTTAGAAAAAAATCATCGTAATTATTTTTTGATTTTTTTTTATATATTTAGTTAGAATATTGTCAAAATATGTATTCATAGGAATAAGTTGCAATTTTTAAATAATACTGTAGAAGACAGATTGATTCAAAAAAATCTTATAAACAAGTGAATCAGTTTTATTGCTCTCCTGAACAATTGTATTTTTGCAGATATAGAGTATTGAATCTAGGGTATCGATATATTGCCTAAAAAACACCGTTTTTTGTTTAAAATTTCAATAATAAAACTTGCACAAAATTTTGTTTCTGAAGTTTGTTAAAAAGGTCGTTTTGAAGTATATTTTAAGATTTGGCTGGTAAACCCGTTCGTTTTGGTTTGCTGAACTTTTCAAATACTTTTGATTTCATCAATTTTACATTCTTTTGTATAACAAATTTCAGCCCAAATTCACCAACTTCAATGCAATAGGGAATGTTAAAATCTTAGATAAAAATATAATTTGTCATTTTTATTGTGATATGAAGCCTCTTTGTGTTTAAGTAAAAGGAATTAATGACAATTTGTCACATCAAGTGTATATTATTATGTCATAGAAATTGAAAACAATACCTTTCTATTATGGTGTTGATCTAATGAATTGGTGTCTACTTAAATGACATAAAGTGATTATTTATAGAAAAAAACATATAAATCTAAATAAACAAATACAATAGAATATAAAATATTATTAAAATGGTATGATTAAATATGCTTAAGCACATATATGTCAATATTTTATTTAAATTCAATTTTAAACTAAAAACGGAAACGTTTAAATCAAACTGAACACTAGGGTGTTCGGATAAAAAAAAAATACTACTTATGTTAGTAAAATATTTTTGGAGGTGATCTTTAGTTCCCCATCAACGTTTAAAGTTACGTTGCAGTTTTAACTTGGGTACATAACTGGTTCCGGTAGAGGAACAGTTTACATCTGGCCCTATGTTTCCCCCTTTTGCCAATATTTATTGTAAATCATCATAGGGAACCATGTGAATCTCAGATTTTAGGTATAGGATGTGTTGAGCGAATTTATATAAAACACTACGAACACTAGGAACATTTCTGTGGAACATTTTAGCCCCCTACCTCTTCAGATGTAGGGACTTTTTGGCCCTTTTTAAAAGGAGACAAAAAAAGACCCGTAAGTTAGGCTCTAGTGCAAAAATTTTCTTAATTTATAATAATCTACTTGACAATGATCTACTTATATTGACTGCGAAATAAATGTAAAAACAATTCAATTTGACTAACATCATCGAAATTTTAACAATGCTATTTTTATCCTCTATTATTACTGTTTTTCCTTCGAACTTTAATTCTTAGTGTCAGAGCTGGTTCTATTCATAAAAATAACATTGTTAAAATTTCGTTGATATACTAAAGATGGGTCTGTAGCGGGACCCGAAAATACGTTTTCTATCCTGCTGGCCTTATCGAATTTTTTCAATTTTTATTCTCTGCAATTTACTTCTATGATCTCTAATCTAACAAAAACCATTAATTTATCAATTAAAAGAGCAACTATACATCATTCATACATCGTATAAAAAAAAAATTATTGGTCCCGCCAGCATTTGCACCATATGTTTGGAAATAATTGCAATAATTAAGTAATTGTTTTTATGCTGTTCAGAATTAATTCTAAAGAAGCTGTAAAAATATACTAGCAGATACTTTGGAAGCAATGAAATAAGACGTTTGTAAAGCATGGCTTCCAATATTTTTGTTGGGAGGTTAATTGTAAATTTGTTTATAATTTGCTTATTTACTCGTATTAAGCAATAATATAAGACAATAACTTTTTGATATAGCCTAACCCTAGTAAAAATGTTTTTTATATATTCATATATGATTTCTATACAATCATTTATGATTTTATACAATTATAACTTGTCGAGTATTGTGAAACATATATTTTTATATGATTATATCAAAAGATATTTAATAATATAATATAAAATTATCATATATTTAGTTAGAATACTCTTCCACCTCAAGTCCAAATTCTAATATGATATTGTCATATTAGATTTTTATTTGTTGTTTCAAAAAGAGGTTGATCATTTTCATGATAGACAATACAATTGTTTCGTAGACATCACTCTACTCTTCAGTTGTCCGCAATAAGAAAGTGATAACTTTCTTACTCAAACCTTCGTATATGAACTGTATTACCAAATCAGACAGTTCATATACGAAAGTACAAAATTCTCGTCCCGTTGATTTTTTGTACCTTATGTAATGTCTCGGTTTGAGTATGAAAGTTATTATTTTCTTATTGCGGACAACTGAAGAGTAGAGTGATGTCTACGAAACAATTGTATTGTCTATCATGAAAATGATCAACCCCTTTTTGAAACAACAAATAAAAATCTAATATGACAATATCATATTAGAATTTGGACTTGAGGTGGAAGAATATTCTAACTAAATATATGAAAATATAGAAAGTCCGAAAAAAAAACAATTTTTGTATTTTTAATGCAAAAATTAAAATAATATGAAATTATATTAACCAGATCCACAATTTTTCGGATCAAATAATATATTTTTTATATAATTATATTAACCCATACATGATTTGATCCTGAAAATGGTGGATCTGGTTAATATAACTTTATATAATTAAATATCTTTTGATATAATCATATAAAAATATATGTTTCACAATACTCGACAAGTTATAATTGTATAAAACCATAAATGATTATATAAAAATCATATCTGATTATATTATATAAAAATCAGTGTTGCCATTTTAGCATATTTTCTGCTAGATTTAGCAGATTGAGTTCGAAAATTGCATATTTTTTTTTAGAAAAATATGCCAAATGCTTTTTAGCATATTTCGTTTGACAAAAGCAGATTTCTAGCATATTTTGTCCACGCAAGATTCAGTTTTTATTATTTTTTCCAACAATGATTACACTACCTTTTTAAAGGATTAAACGAGTATACGTTAAAAAAAACTGTCAAAAATGTTTATCTAATACGAAAACTTAACAAAAACGCGGCTAGTAGAGTAAAAATTGCAATATTTTTTACGCAGCAGATTTTTAGCATATTTCTATATGTGGTTATTTAGAAGATTTTTAGCAGAATTAATATTTTACCATTTTTGTAATTTTTTGTTTGGCATATTTTTAGCATATTTTTCTTTTTTCCCGATTTAGCAGAATTTAGCATAATTTTTTCGGTGATTTAGCATATTAGGCACGAATGTTTCTGGCAACACTGATAAAAATCATTTTTACTAGAGAAAATTTATTTTAAAAATGTTACAAATTCCATAGTGATGTTAAGACCACCCATGCTGTAGCAGAAATTAAATACTAACATAAACTGTTGTGTCTAACATGATCATTAACATTTGATGAAAACACTTCTTTTTCTTCCTCTACATCTAATATTACAAAACTATGTTTTTTAAGTGTTGATTAGATTTCTTTATAAATACTAGCTATGACTTTAAATTCAAAAACCACCAACATCGAAAAATGTCATAAAATTTCATTTGAATCGTTAAGATAAGAAAAGTTTCTTTCCATTAAATTGTTTGTTTGTGTCTCCTTGGAATTGTATATTTAAAATAGAGCACTTATTGACAACTTTTAACTGGTTCATCAACACATTAAGTTAAAGATTTACCTTAAGAAAAGGTTAAAATAAAGTATAAAAATACCAGCATTTATATTTATATAAAAGGCATAGAAGAAGGTAAAATTTCAGCCTTAATGATTCCCAAACTAAATAAATTGTTTTTCAGAGTTATCTGTTGTTTTTCAGTTTTATCAATTATATTTCTGAAATAACCAATTGATATTCATATTTATCGATTGTATTTCAGAAATGATCGATTGTATTTCCGAAATTACTGATTGCATTTCATAATTAATAAAGAATAATTTCTGAAATACAATTGACAATTTCTGAACAAAAATTGAAAACTTCTTAAATACAATTAGTAAATTTTGAAATTCTGAAATACATTTGATTTTTTATTTCTGAAACACAATTTGAAATTTCTGAAATACAAATCATAAATATGAATATCAATTGATAATTTCAGAAATACAATTGATAAAACTGAAAATCAATTGATTATTTTCGAAATATAATTGATAAATCGCAAAAACAATTGATAACTTCTGAAATACAATTGATGAAACTGAAAATCAATAGATTATTTCTAAAATATAATTGATAAATCGCAAAAACAATTGATAGCTTCTGAAATACATTTGATAAAACTGAAATTCAATTGATTATTTCTGCAACACAATTAATAAATCTGAAAAATAATTGATTATTTCTGAAATAAAATGCCAATTTCGGAAATGCATACATGCATACATCATTACCAGATATGTGGTTATGTAACTACATACTTGATAATGGTAACTAGTTACTTTTGTTATTACATTTCTTATTACCTTTATATGGTGATGTCGCGAAAAATAGTGAGTTATGGTTACAAATCAGCATACGAAAAATCAAAAAATATATCGTTACCTATGTGCTTACCAATACTGACAAAAATAATGAGTCTAAAAATAGATTTTCAAAAAAATGAATTATAAAAAAAAATATTTTTTATTGTATTTGTTTTAAATAAAATTTACTGGTGCGGGAATCGAATCTGGGTCTACAGATTGCCAGTCAATAGCTCTACCATCTGAGCTACATCGACATATTTAATAGATAAAAACATAATTGACCTACTGCACACAAGTAAGCTTAATCGCCAAAATACAAAAATATTGAGTCTAAAAATAGATTTCAAAAAATTTTCAAAAAAGTCTAGAAAATTATTTTCTATTTGAAATAATGATAAAAATAAGTCATTATCAGTAACTCATTATTATATGTTTTAAAATAATGCAGAAGGTAAGTGGGTGTCATTACTGGTAGTCCAAAAAATAATGATATGTCATTACCGTTTCTACACTGGTTAGTTGTCCATGAATCACTTTACACTATTCGTCACTGATAAATTTTACAGGAAATGAACCCCAAGGTAATGTATGTAATGTAATGTACCCATTACCTTGAAGGTGATAAAGTAAGTGGTTACTTGTACTGTTACGAGAATGGGAAAATAAATATATTTATTTAAAAAAAGTGCATTTTTTAATCACTTGGATTTAGAACTTTTCATACAAAAAGTGGATTTATAAAATACAAAAAAAAGTTGAATTTATTTATCTGGGTTTACACATAGCAAATAAAAGATTTCTCTTAAATTTTTATACCCTACACCACTATGTGGTCAGGGTATTATAAGTTTGTGTTGATGTTTGAACACCAAAAAATATTGGTCCTGGGCCCACCTTATAGTTTACCGATCGGCTCAGATTCTTTTTTATTTCGATTTAACGATGTCCGTCTGTCTGTCCGTCCGTCCGTCCGTCTGCCTGTCTGTCCATGCATACTTGTGCGCACTCTACAGGTCGCAAATATTAAGATATTTTGATGAAACTTGGTACACCGACTTATGTCAGCCCAAGGACGACGCCTATTGATTTTGGTTAAAATCGGTCCATGTTTAGACCTAGTGCCCATATAAGGGTCCCCCCAAAATTATATTGTTTATACGCTGCAGGTCGCAAATATTAAGATATTTTAATGAAATTTGATACACGGACCTATGTTGGCCCAAGGACGAAGCCTATTGATTTTGGTTAATACCGGTCCATGTTTAGACCTAGTGCCCATATAAGGGTCCCCCCAAAATGATATTGTTTATACGCTGCAGGTCGCAAATATTAAGATATTTTGATGAAATTTGGTACACAGACCTATGTCAGCCCAAGGACGAAACCTATTGATTTTGGTGAACATCGGTCCATGTTTAGACCTAGTGCCCATATAAGGGTCTCCCCAAAATTGGCTTGGTTACAAACTGCAGATCGCAGATATTAAGATATTTTAATGAAATTTGGTGCGCTGACTCACATTTTAGAAAATTTTGACACAAGCCCCATTTTAACCCATTCGAATTTCGGATCCAAACATTAGTTGGCTTTTACCCAGACTGGTGTAGGGTATTGTATAGTCGGCATGCCCGACTTTAACCTTTTTACTCGTTTTATATGAAATATGTTTAGAAAAGAAACTACACCTCACCAAATACATATTTTCCATCTTGGATATGAAGAAATAGCTGAAATAGAAATGACAATTTTTCGCTCTACTGTAAGTAATTTAATTAAATCCAATTAGCGAATATTAAATATTGCAGTGGAATATTTTAATTGTGTAAAAATATAAATTGAAGTGATAAAATTGAAAAGGCAGACTGTTTATCGCTGTTTTATATAAAATATAATTAAAAGTTAAAGTAAAATTCTTCATCATTGAATTCGATAATAAAAATTAGGGTGAAAGAAGTGTCGGATAAAAAATTATTTTTAAAATATGGAGAATCTAACCTGTTGAGCACTTTTTAACTACTTTTTGGATTTATTAAATCCAAGTGATTAAAAAAAGCGGTTATTATTATTTTTTTAATTAAATATATAATGTGCCCACACTGGGATTTGAACTTGAGAACTCTACCACCTGATCTATCGACACATATACACTTAAAATAATACGTCAGTAGAAAAATCTGTCAAACCGGTTTCAAATCGATTTGACTAATTTTTAACAAATTTTTAGTTGAAACACTGAACACCAATTCATTAAATTTTACACTATTTATTGTTAAAATATAATATATTCATGTTTTTGTTATACCCGGTAGATGGCGCCACCAGTGCATGCGAAGTTTTAAAGATGGCGCTATTTCTTTCCCTCCCGATTTTTTTAAAAGGGCCCATATCTCGTAAACTAAGGGAGATAGAGCAAAATTGACGAATATTTCAACTACCGATAACCGTCCAACACCCTCGTGAAAAGGTTATCTCTATCCAAAAATAGACCTTGGCGGGGCCTTGGACCCTCGGAAATTTTTAATAAAAATTGTCCACTTCTTAAAATGTCCCATATCTCGAAAACCAAGCGAGGTAGAGCAAAACGGACAAAATGTTTACTCCATTGGAGTGACCTTACATGTCTTCAAATAATATGGACTATGCCCGGGGAGTATCCCGAGACCCTAATTTGAACAAATTTTACGACTCAGTATAATTACAGATAAAACTGTAGTTTTACAAATTTTTTACCTAACTTTAAATGATCTAAAGCCAAAACACAGGAATAAATTTTGTTAAAGTAACAAGTTTTTTTGTTCAGCCTGCAGACTTATTATTTTGAGTGCACCCAATAAGCATTGAAAAATTAAAAATTCAAGTGCTTTAAATATTGCTTGAATTTGGCTTTATTTTGAGTATTTTTTTTTCAGTCAGAATCAAGTTAATACAAAGTGAAATAATTTGTTTGTTTTTCGTTTGTTGTCAGTATTGAAAAATAAAATTGAAAAAATCCAAATTCACAATTTTCCTTTAGAGATTTTAACAAAGTCTGAATTTCTTCCAAGGATTTTCTTCAAAAGGTAAGTCGCATTTGTTTCGAGCTAAATTCGGTCCTTATATTCCCTTTTTTCATATTTCAGAAAAGTCCTACAAACTTCTACGATTCTAGAGAAAATAGGAACAAATAATGGAAACAATTGATACATCAAAAGTGTTATTCCGTGTGCAAAATCAAGCATCAAAAACAAAATGAATGTGTATGTATGTTAAAAATAATAGGTAAATGTTAATAAATTATACTAAAAATAATGAAAACCGTGCCGGTTTAAGCTTGAAGTTAGGACTTGAACACAAGTGTTATTATAATGTTGTTTGAACTTTAATTGAACTGTGATCCAAGGCTTGAATTCAAGCATATTTACACTGACATGTTCGACTGAAATTCCAGTGTCCCTTTTGCTGGAATATGCTATTGAATTACAGTGTAAATCAAGTATAAATCAAGGGTTGAAATTGGAAAATGGGACTGGAATTACGCTTGATTTCAACTTGAATTCCAGCAAAATTGCTTATTGGGCAGCAATTGAATTAATTCTTTGAATTTGTTTTTTGATGAAAGCTTTCAGTTAAACGAATTCAGTGAAGTACCCAGTATAGAAACGGTAATGACATATCATTATATTTTTGACTACCAGTAATGACACCGACTTACTTTCTGCATTATTTTAAAATATATAATAATGAGTTACTAATAAATAATTACTTTTTTCATTATTTCAAAATAAAAAATAATGTATTACCAATAATGTCTTATTTTTATTATTATTTCAAAAATAAAATAATGTTCTAGATTTTTTTGTAAACTTTTTTGAAATCTATTTTGAGACTCAATATTTTTTCAACACTGGTAATGATATATGTAACCACATATTTTTTGATTTTTTGTATGTTGGCGAGTAATTATGTTTTTATCTATCAAATATTACATGTCGAGATAGTTTAGATGGTACAGCTATATACTGGAAATCTGCGGTCCCAGGTTTGATTCCCGCACGAGAAAAGTTTATTAAAAAAATGTTTACATTAAAAAAAATATTTTTTTTATAAAACTCATTTTTTGAAAATCTATTTTTAGATTTTTCTTATGCTGGTGTGTAACTCATTATTTTTCGCGACATCGCCATATAAAGGTAATAAGAAATGTCATCATAAAAATAAATAGTTACTATTACTAGGTATGTAGTTACATAACCACATATGTGGTAATACTTTTCTACACTGGGTACATAAGAATCCAATTCTAAAGTAAGTACATTTAAAAACGAATTAATTCTTAATAAGCTCTGATTGTATGTTTATTGCCAGCACTTGTTGCGCATTAAAGCTGAAAACACATTTAAAAATTACCATTCTTTCTTTTGTTAAATTAAACTACTTATTCATCAACCTTTCTCTAAAAATTTTTTTACTCTCTCCCAGGAAAAAAAATTGCAAGTAATGCTTTACAAACTACTTCTTTCAATGCTTCACAAGTATCCGTTAGTGTATTTGTACTGCTTTCTTAGAAGTTATTCTGAACAACTTCAAAAAATCACTTCTTTCATTGCTTCCAAAGTATCTGTTAATACATTTTTACAGCTTTTTTAGAATTACTTCTGAACCACATCCTAAAAATCACTTAAGTATTGCTTCTAAAGAGTAATTCCTCTAACAGTGATCGTAAAAAGTGATTTTGGTATCATTTGACATTTCCAAACAGAGGGTCCCAGGTTCGATTCCCGGCGGGACCAATTTTTTTTTATTTTTTTTAAATTTATTTTTTATTCTATTAATTTTTTTTTAATATTTATAGTTAATTTGTTTAAATTCAACACTTATTTATTTTAAAATTTTTAAAAATATCTATATGTGACGCGCAAAATAGAAAGGGTAAAAACCGGTTTTGTTCAGGAGAGCCATTTTAAAGATTTAAATACGTGTATCTTTGGTGTACCATCACTGAGCGTGTTGGTATTGGTCTCGTTTGAAAGCGACACATCTCATGACGTCAGGAACGTGTTGGTCAACCTTAAAAACGCGCGTAGGTCGTCCCTACCTCTTGTTTTGTGTAGTTGGTTTTTACTGTTTTCTACCTAGCGCGCTGTTTCCATGAGTTTGATATCCATTATGCTCGCGGTTTTTCTAATCCAGCTTTATTTTCTGAAATTATTAATTGTGAATTATAATAAATACTTATTTATAATTCTTTTAAATCGTGAATATCACTCTGTTAGTACGAAAATTTTTTCACATAACTTTATTATGTTATTCGCGAAAATAATATAAACTGATAACATTGTTACTGTTTGTTTTAGGATGAAATGGTGGACGAATTCGAAGAAGTAGATTTACTTTATCGCTTCCCTGATGCGCATATCTCTGGGAGGGAACACTTTTGGGGCATGGGATCGGCCACATCAAAAAAAAAAAATCTCTATGCGCTGTCACATATATAAAAAAAATGGTGAGAAATTTCTTTTTATGCAGCTGTAAAAATAGTACTGAAAGCAATATTGAATTGGAGTGCTCCTTTTACACTTGTTTAATAAGTACTTTTATTGAAGAGAATAAGGAACAATTTCTCGCATTAACAAAGTGGTATTTTTATGCCAGTCAACTTTCATATGAAAGAATAGCTCAGCGGTAGAGCGCTAGACCAGCAAGCGTGAGGTCGCAAGTTCGATACCCGCTGGCTGCAATAAAAAAACTTTTGTAAAATAAAAAATATATAATTTTTTTTTGTAAATATTTTTTTTAATTTTATTTGGTGAAAAAGAGCTTTGCACCCGTTCAAAAAGTACTGAAAAAATGTTGAAGTGGTAGTACTCCTCTCCTATGACAACTCAATGTTAAAATTATTAGTGTTTATGTTAAAAAATAAGTACATCTAGATCATCTATTGTAGTGATTTTTCTGCTGCTTCGGCATCTCTTTTTTTGCTGGGCATTTTCGCCTACCATAGAGTTTTCTATTGTTTTCTCAGCTAAAATTAAAGCCTTTTTCCAATTGTTAAATTAAACTACAACTTTGGTTTATGGTTGAAATAGTTTCACTTTTGAAACTTTATTCTTTTATTGTAAATTTTTAATTGAAGACATTTTGTTTATTAAGAATAACTGTAAAATAAAAATAATAAAACAGAAAAATTATTTAAATTTAAAGTTAGTTACAGTTAAGTATTTAATTTATAGTTAGATGTTAAGCATTGAATACATTGTAGTGTCCATCAAGAAATTAATAGAAATATATATTTGTGAAAAAAATATTTGTTTACATGAAAAATTACTTAAATGTAAGAGTTAGCTAAAGATAGATAACGGTATATTAAAGTTTTTTTTTAACTAAACTTAAAAACATAGAAAACCGAATTAAATCCGGTGCTACTAATGGAATAAAATTAAGTTTTGAATTTTTTTATATCAGTTTAATAATGGAATAATTTTTAATTTGTAATTTTTTCATGAATCCAATTTTTTGTTTTAAATTTTAATATTGTGAATATTTTAAGTATTCAAGTCTTTTCATTTTAAATTATTATTTTAATACATTTATATTATTGTTTTTTTTTTCAAGATAAATAATTGAAACATAATAGAAAAATTTGTTTTTGTCTTTAATTTTTGAAAATCAAACAGAAAAAAATTTAGATTATTTTTTTTTTAATTATTTTCTTATAACACTAGATGACATACTAAAAGAATAATAACTAAATACCTAGAGATTTGATCAATTCTTATAATAGTCTTATAAATAAAATTTATTACTGTTCTAGATGTTAATTTGATTTATAAGAACTTTATAAAAATCAACAAAGTGTCTGCGCATTTGGCCATATAAATGTATATACAAAATATCTTTTAGATTCTTATCTAAATAGACATTATTCTGAAAATAGACATTGAAAAATTATTATAATCCAATTGGTGGTTAAAAACAATATCAAATATGAAAAATTATCGTAAATTTTTAGGATATTTTCCATACGTAACATATTTTGTCCCAATTTTCGTGTGGCAAAAAAAAAAATTCACACATAATGCCAAACTTTAAATTGGAATTATATTAGACATAAAACTAATCAAAACATTTAATTGAATTATTCAAATAATTAATTCAGTTATTGAATTTTTTTTGCAATAACTTATTTTCAAATCCGGATGAATGGTAAATATCAGTTTCTTATTCCATTTGTACACCCAGAAAACAAATTCGTTATAATAACTTAATTTGTAGCCAATCGAATGGTTCAAATGCAGCAATCCAATTTGAAGGTTGTGATCGAAATGGTTTATTTTCTTATTATAAAATGCTTGATGGCTGGCTTGGCGATTAAGGGGTAAATATTGATCATTTATTTATTAAACCAATTACAAAATTAATGACTTTGCTATTCAACAATATTTTAGTAGAAGCATTTGAAGGAATATATTTTTCTGAGTATACGAACGCAATTTTTCAATTTATGAGTTTTAGCTTTACACTTGTCGTCATTTCACTTAAAATGTTAATGCATTTAAATTTGATTTATTTTAATTAAATTTTATTTTGTCATCCAGTGTGTTTTTTTTTTACAATTTGGTTTTAGTTAAAACATTCAATTTCTTTTTAATTATAATTACAACAATTAAACATTTATTAAATAGATCTATCTACAATAAATATTTTGTTATTAAATAAATCTATATTTCTTTTTTATAAGCGCAAATTTTACATTACATTATGCAAGTAATAGTTCATTAGCACTGGAGCACATAAAATGCCCTATAATGAATTTTTAATATTTTTCTCACTCTAGCTAATTGTTATGTTTTGTAGTAATTTGTTTATTTATTTTGTAAAATATTTTTTTTTTTAATTTACAGCTAGGAATGAAACGTGTACATTAATAATATTTTTTTTTTTTTTTTTGAATTTGCTAAATAATAAGGAATATATTTAAATTTCGTAGAACGACGCTTAATCCAGTCCACAAACAACTTTCTTTTTTGAAAATTAAAAAAAAGTATGTTTTATGTAAAAATGCTATTATTTTACTCTTACCTGTAAATATTTAAGATAAAAGAATTTAGTTTCTTTTTAATACGATATTTGGAAGAAAAAATTACACCCATTTTTAATTATTATTTTGTTAATGAATTTTTCTATATTTATTTTTTTTTTCTTATATTATCTAATAAAAATTTGGAAATATATATGTATGTTTTTTCCAATATTTTACTCATCATTTTCATAAGGCCAATAAAACCTGCATTTTTTTATTTATATTTCATACCTTAGCTTTAAGAAAATTAAATTTTTTCTACCAAAATGTCAAAATATTATTTAAATCAAAATCAGGAATCTTAATCTAGTTAATTCTATTTTGGTTTTCTTATTAAATAAGTAAGTCCAGTTTGTTTTTGCCTATAACTCGATAGTTTTCTTTTATTTTTTTGTATTTTATCCAGAAGAATTACACACAAAATAACAAAATTTGAAATCAATCCGAAACATCTTTAAATTAAATACAAACAGCTTTGAAATCAAATTAAGTTTGTTTTCTTTTTAATTTAAATACGTTTTTTGCGAAAGCAAAATCTAAAATGTTTGTATGGCAATTTATACACGAAAAAGTTTATTTGAACTGAAATCACTTTGTAATTAGGTGCCTATTCCTACTTGCGACGCGTTGTGACTATCATAATACTATTTCTAAGTCTAAAAGTCACAACTTTCCATACAAAACAACATTGAAATTCAAAAAATTAAAATTTTATATGTCAATGTTATGATTGTATCGATACCAGTTCCTAGTTTTTTTTTGAAGTTTTCAAACAAAAATTTAAATAAATATAATTTATTGTGATTTTGAAACAACAAACATAAGGAGAATAGACTCACAACTAAGAGTCATAGACTATATGTAGGAATAGACACGTTAATTTCCCTAGTAGACAAAATACATTCGATAATATTAGATCTACTTTGATACAATTATTGTTTTTATTGTATTGGATAATATTAGATCTACTTTGATTCAATTAGATCTAATTCGATCGAATAAGGGATGGTTCTCATCTAAGGCCGGGTTTTTAGGATGTAGATTATCTTTAAACTTAGCGAACCTCGAAATGTGATTTATTTTGTTTTATTTTAATAAAAATCGAAATTCTAAACGAGAAAAATTTATTCGGGCAAATTTTTGTTAGCAAACTTTGAAGTGGCTGACATGGAATATTGTCAGCCATTTGAGATTAACTAAACCAAGTTTAACTGAGGTCTTAAAAACTCGGGCTAAATGTATCAAACATAATATAGTCATAGCCAATAGATATAATGGCATATAATACGATACAATTAATCACAATTATATACAAATATGATCAATATAATAGATACATTCAAATTTTTTCTAATTTTATTCTCGTTTCCTTTATTTTTAAAGATCAAAATAGTAGATAAATTCACCCCAAAATTGTTCAGAAAATGGTGCAGAATTTTAGCGTGACGTCGGTTTTTTTATTTTCTTACTTGTTTTAAGTAGGCGTGGCTTTTAATGAAAAATAAGCGATATCGATCTTCTATCAATTTACATAGTAAAATTTAGCGAGTACTGATCAGTTCTGTAAAAACTGTTTATTTTTGAAATTCCTATAATATTTCCTTAAGTCTTGCATTATTTTTTCTACAAATGTTCTCCAGACTTAAAATGACAGTGCCTTAAACATGACTAAATTTTTCTTTGTTTATAGCGATTTTAAAATAAAGTTAACAACACTGAAATTTAAACACGGAATGCTTTATACTATAGTATAGAATAAGGCCATTCAGTATAGAATAAGGCCATTCATTATACCCTACACCACTACGTGGAGAGGGTATTATTTTAAAGTTTCAGTGTTGTTTACTCAATTTTAAAATCGCTAAAAACAAAGAAAAATCTGGTCATGTTTAAGGCGCTGTCATTTTATGTCTGGAGACCATTTGTGGATAAAGTCGTCGCGATTAATTTAAATTCAGCGACAGTCGACCGTCGACAATTGTTGACGTTTAGAAAAAAAGGAAAGGAAAACAAGAATATGTTTCTATTTGTTTCGCCACAATTCTTTTGATTTGGCATTAATTCTTGTTGTTTTACATTTTATTGTATTTAATTTTGTCTTTTTTGCGGTAAATTATGCATTTTAATTTTCAATTATATTTCTTCTGTCAAAACAAAAAATTAATTTTTTATAAACAAAGTACGAAATTTGCAACTCCAATAAAAAATTTTACAACTCTGTTCTAATGGCAACCATTAATTAGTTAAAAATATGACAACAATTTCACAAATATTTTGAGTTTGTTGTATTAGTGTGTCGTCATGAAAACAAAATATATTCTATTACGACGACAAATCGCCGGACGACATGGCGACATTTTGCTTCCCATACAAAATATATGAAAAAGCAATTCTCGTGTTCTGATTAATCTCTTAATATGCAAAATTCAGCATAAAAATTTCCTAATTAATTAGCAGACTTAAACATCATACAAAAATTTAAAATTTATTTATTTTTCCTTCCGATATCAGGAATTTAGTGTTTTGTAGCAAAAATTTCTGAACAAAATTTAAATTAAAAATAATACAAATTTTGTAAATACGAGGGCAACTAATTATATTGTGAATTTTTAGGCCCCAGCCGCTATTTCCACTAGAAAGTCTAAAATTGTTGACCTCAACCTTGCTTAGAACTTTTTGTCATTTGAGCGTTATTTGTGTTGTCAACAAAAAAGTGAAAGTTGTGTATCAGCAAAAAAAAAAGAAAAATAGAATTTACACATGAAAATTTTCGGGCAATGATGTAGTACGATTTTCGATGTGGATTATCTAGATAAGAGTACATACACTCAAAAAAAAAAGTCAGTAAAGTCAGCAAAAAATGTTGCTGTGGCAGCAAATTTTTAGTCAGGAGCGTGCTTGCAAAAAAGTTGGTAATTTCAGCAAAAGGTTTGCTGAAAATCAGCGAGCTGATTTCTACCAAAAAAATAGTAATCTTCAGCAAAAGTTTTGCTAACACTTAGTCGACTGCAAATGAAAAAAATCCTTGCTAAAATCACTAAACTTTTTGCTGAATATTAGTAGACTGAAAAAAACTCAAAAAACTTGTAGCGAAATTTTACTTTAGTTAATTTATTTGCCGAAAATTTAAATATAGAAATGTGTAGAGTTGTTTTTATTTTTATGTCATTTCCGTTTCCAGACGAGCTGCGACATCTACATCTTGTCTATCTGGTTGTCCTCCACGCTATGAAAGCAGCACAATTTTTGTAGCAAAATAAATTAGTAAAACATTAGTTCAAAATTAGTTTAGTGCTAAAAAAATATAACTAAAATTTTTGCTGAAAACGGAATTTCAACAAAAAAATTGCTGAAAACTAGTACACTTGATATACAAGACGTTTTACTAATTTTTCTACTAACTTATTTTTTTGAGTGTAGATAATTTAAATTTAACTTTTTTGTGATGAATCTCCACCCTTTGTCACTGTTAATCGTTGGTATATCGAATTTAAACGCTCACGTCCTTCGCTCCAGGGCGAAATTCGGGAAGGTAGTCCAAAGTCAGTTATTGTGTCAGAAAAGATTGATGCTGCGCAAAAACTGATAATGCAAGATAGTCGTGTGACATACTCTGATATTGCAGATAACTTAGACATAAGTTCCACCAGCATAGCTAAAATATCGCATACAAATTTTGCCGTAAAAAATATTTGTTCTTGTTGGATTCTTCATAACTTAACAACAGCTGAAAAAAATAATCGGGTCGATTTGTGCAAACAATTGCTCAAGAAATATAATAGCGGTGCTTCAAAATACGTTTACAGTTGACGAATCATAGATCTATGGATACGAGCCTGAAATTAAATAGCAGTCGACTGCATGGTTGTTTTATGATGTACGAAATCGAACAAAAGTTATTCGCTCTCGAAGCACTACGAAACAATTTTTCGCGCTGTCTTTTTAGAAAAGCTGGTCGTATGGCCATTATAACAACGTAGAATAGTTAATTCTGAATAAAAATGCGGCATTCATAACAGATGGCATATCTTTTACACATGGTTTGTGTGTTTAATAACTTATATTGCATTTTCGAGGGTAAACATCTGTCATGTATTCTCACTTTAGTCATTGAATGAAATAGTGTGAACAACGAGGTTTTTTTTTCTTCGAATATGTGGAATTTTGTGCCAACAAAACTTTACTTCTTTAATTTGAACAAACAAATTCCAGCTGAAGCACATCGATTGCTCGCGGAAGCTTATCCTGAATAATTCGATCGATTTCAACGTGAGAAAGTTGGTTTGTGCGGTTCAGAAGCAGGATTTATCCAAAAGCAAAGAAATTGGGTGCCACAGGACTTGTAGCCGAGAGAAGTTGAAAGACGATTTTGCAAGTCAGAAATAATGCTTGAACGCAATAAAAAGAAGTAATTTTTGTATCGAATGATTACTGGAAATGGACAATGGATCCATTACGACACCCCGAAGCGGAAAAAATCGTGTGTGAAATCTGGCCAACCAGCTAAATCAACGCCTAAGCCGAATATCCATGTCGCCAATGTAATTCTCTCTATTTGGTGGAACGAGAAGGGTCCCATCTATTATGAGCTGCTGAAATCGGGCCATATGAACACAGGGAACCTATACGGAACACAATTGATTCGTTTGAAGTGAACATTGGCCAAAAAATGCCCGGAATATGCTACCAGACATGAAGCCGTATTATTCCATCATGAAAACTCTCAGCCATATGTTGCAAGACCGGTTAAAAACTATTTCGGAAAAAGTGGTTCAGAAGTTTTACCTCACACACCTTATATTCCAGACCTTGCCACGTCCGACTACCATTTTTTTTTCGATCGGTGCAGAATGCTCTCACTGGGATACGCTTCACTTCACACCAGGGTATCCGAAATTGGCTTGATTTATTCTTGGCCTCAAAAAATGAGAAGTTCCTTTGGTGCGGTATCCATATATTGCCAGAAAGATGGCAAAAGCACATCATATAACAAATATAACTTTCACAATAAATGCCCAAAAAGTAATACACCAACTACTTCTTTACAAGTAAATAAAAATCAATTTTTAATAATTTTTGTTTATTTTTAAAAACTAAAATTTAAATTTAAATATACTAATTCTAAATAATGAAAACAAAAATAAAAAATTAAAAAAATATCAAAACCTACTAAAATATAAAAATATTGGTTCTGCATGGATTTAAAGATGCGATCATCTACAAAAAAAAAAAAAAAATCCATACAAATCACTTCCTAGGATCACTTTTAGAGCAATAATTAAGTTTTTTTTTTGGAAGTTGTTCAGAGTTACTTCTAAAAAAAGCTGTAAAAATATACTAACGGATACTGTGGAAGCAATGAAGGAAATTATTTGTTTGAAGTTGTTCAGAATTTCTTCAAAAAAAAGGAGTAAAACTACTCTTACAAATCCTTTAGGAAGCAATAAAAGAATTCGTTTGTAATACCTGCTGTATATAAAATTTCATAAAAAAATCGTTCTTAGCTCTGACTTTAAAACTGGACCTAATTCGTTTCACTGCAGTATTAAAGTACTGTATTTTTTGAAAAAATAAGGCTTTGCGAACTTTGAAAAATTGTGTCGTCAAACCATTTATTGGTGTTATCATTCAGATGTTTGGAGGCCGCTGCAATTTAGTTGAGATGCCGATATGCCAACCTATGTAGCATTGTCTTCAATATTGTGCCAATGCTGTGCGGATTTTATTTTTCTGTCTGCGTATTCTGCACCCCGATCCTGTATCTAATGGGAGAAATTTTCGCATCGAGAAATGCATGGTCACCCTGCTTTATAAAGGGTGAGTTGTAAGACATAAAGTTGACTGGAATTTAATTAGTTCATCTTTTAAGTTTTGTAAATTTTATACATTTTTCATTATTTTTTTTTTAAATATATTTTATTGTTTGCGACTCACCCTATGTAAAATAAAGTAGGGGTGCATTTTATATGATTTTTGCGAAAAGTTTGCAAATTAGGTATGCAATGAAAATCTGTCAACAATTTTAAGTAATAACCATAACCAAATTAGAAGAATGTTATGGAAAGTTTGGGCTAAGGAATTTTTAATGGCATTATTTATTTTTTTAATATTTTGGATAATACAACAAAAAATATAATATTTTGACATTTTGGCTCGAACTTACATATGTTTTGCACCATTTTTTTGTTGTTATTTTTGATTAATTACAAAATTATTTTGTATTTTTTTATATTTTTTTTTATTTAATAATCTGTTATTACGCGGCTACACCCGAAAAAAAAATTTCAGGTCAAATACTTTTTATTTTCCTTGTATACATTTTTTACGATTTATTTTTATAAAACAATATCGATACATAAAAACATTCGTTGATAGGATAGTAACTAACAAAACTAATTTTTTACATTAAAATTTTTACTCCCATTATTTTAAGTAATTTACCAGGAATTAGTTTAATTTTTGGGTTCAAAGGAAATCATTTAGAGTATAACAATTTGTTGGTTAAAAATTTTAAAATTTACAATATTTTTACAGAGTTTTAGTGAAATGTTTGTACATGCACCAGATTTTAGCAAATTTTTTTCTTTTCAATTTTAAATTATTTTATTTTAAGCCGACATATATTATTTGAAGTGTAACAGCAACTTAAACTTAAATCCCAGGATTTTATACTTTGAGCAAAAATTAATACACCATAATTATTTAGAATGTTTTTCAGACAATTTATCGATTTATTAACCAAAAATAGTTGTCGATTTATTTGGAATAAAATAATTTTGTACTTATTTTATTATAAATTCAAACAGTTATAATTTGTAGTTTACCAATTTGAATTTAAATTAATGAAAATTATGAGTAATCGGTTCTTTAAACAAGCTAAGATCCGATTATTGAATGTCCCGTCAAAACTTAACACACAGTAAAATTATATGTTAAACAAGGAATTAAAATTTTATATGGGAAAGAATGATAAGTATACTCACAAAATATTTTTCTTAACCGATTGAAGTTTTTTTTTAAAAAGTAACAGGCAAAGTTTGTTTTCAATTGAAGAATCAATTAAATTACATGGAAACAAATTAGGGGTTTTCATATAAACTTGTAAATTGCGATAGAATACGATTTTATATGAAAACCTCTATTGTTTATCTTTTTGTATCAGTAAATAAAAAAACAAACTACAAAAAGATATGTATTTTCTGTAGGGGTTGATATTTTCAGTCAAATCTTCTATTTTCAGTTTTATATTAAAAAAAAAAAATAAAATAATTTCGCTGTTTTCTATTTTAAAAGATAATATTCAAACAATTTCGTTTTGTTTTTTGGTCAAAATAGTTTTTTTTATATATAAAATTATTCTATTCAAACCACAAGAAATTTTTCACACAAGCATAGCCAATAAAAATATGAACCTGTGTGTTGTGTAAGTAGTAAAAAAACCTTCAAATATAAAAAAAAAACCACAAAATCGTTTTTTCTAACGTTTTGTCAGTTAACAATCGAAGATTGTTTTTACAGACTTTTCAATTGTTTTTGTTTCTTTTACACACACAAAAATATGTGTATCATTTACAAAAATTAATACAAAAGCTGCCAAAGTTTCTTGGTAATATTACAAAAACATAAAATTAACTAAAATCTTGTCAAGACGCTTTTATAAATGGTCGAAGAGATAAACATGATAAATGGAGCTTTGGTTTAATATTACAATCCTTTTCAAATTTATAAAACGGTTGGTTCTCTTTTAAAATAAAAATGTCTGTAAATATGTTTTTTTTTTATTAAAATATTTATTTTACTGAATAAAAAATTACAACGAGCTATTAAAGTAGAAGAGTGAACTAGGTCTTTACAACAAATTGGACTAGAACTAGAAAGAGCGCTCACCAAAACCAACTAGAATGCCCAAGTCTATTGTCGGCGTCGACGTACTTTTGTACATTTTTTGTCACTTTTTGGGAGTTTTTTTTTTTTTTTGTTAACTGTAATTTCAATGAATTTTAGCAAACTTTAATCAATTTATGTTAACAAGAGATAAACTGCTTTCTTAAACTTTCCGAATATCTCTATTTTGTACATCCGAACAGCGGATTGTAAAAGTAATGATGACAGAGCCAATATGAAGCAGAAATCTCAAGAATTCAATACTTTTTGAAATTAATTCACTTAAATTTAATTAATTTTTTTAATTCAAGGAATAAGTTCACTAATAAGAAAAAACCAGAAATTAAATGAATTCAAAGAATTTAAATTTAGCGAATGAATTCCCTGACCAATGAATTATGAATTAAATTAAAGAATTCATTCACTAAAGAAATCACTCAAATTGAGGTAATTGAATTTTTGCTCAAGGAATTCTGAGGGAGTTCATTAAATTTTCATTTAATTCCCTGAAGGAATTAACTTTTTCGTTTAATTCCCTGAAGAAATTAACATTTCCTTTTAATTTCCGTTTTTCATTTATCGCCCAGAAGCACTTAATTTTCCACGCGAGACTATAAAATGAAAAACAAAACATTTAGCGTTTTTTTAATCACCTGGATTTAGAATTGTTCATACAAAAAGGGGATTTATTAAATCCAAAAAAAAAAATGCCGGATTTAATAAATCCACAATAAAAGCACAAATATATGAAAAAGCCTATTAATTTAATGTCAGAAAAAATACGAATTCAAATTAAAAGAGAAACAAATAAATTGGAAAACTAACAAATAAAAGGTTTTATTAAATTTTTTTTTATGAAATATGTTTAGAAAAAAAACTGCACCTCACCAAATACATATTTTCCATCTTGGACATGGAGAAATAGCTGAAATAGAAATGGCAATTTTTCACTCTACTTTAAGTAATTTAATTAAATCCAATTAGTGAATATTAAATATTGCAATGGAATTTTTCAATTGTGTAAAAATATAAATTGAAGTGATAAAACTGAAAAGGCAGACTATCTATCGCTGTTTTATATAAAATATAATTAAAACTTAAAAAAGTTAAAGTATAATCTTTCATTATCGAATTCGGTATTAAAAATTAGGGTGAAAGAAGTGCGGACAGAAAATTCTTTTTAAAAAAGGGAGAATATAGCCCCATCTGTTTAACACTTTTAGAACTACTTTTTGGATTTATTAAATCCAAGTGATTAGAAAAAGCGGCTATTATTTATAAAATACTAATGTACTTTATTTAACATGCATGTATGTTATTGAGAATTAAGATTGTTAAATAGTTGAGCCAACGAGCATAGAATCTCAAGAGGATACATATGTCTTCTTCTATGTTAACTGGCTCTGGCCGATATTTGAAGAAATTTTATTAGAAGGTGATAGGATAAGTTTTATTGTCAAATTTTAATAAATATTAAAAATTGTTTCTATAAATATGCATAATATGAAAAAATGTAATAAAAAACTGAACACGTTAGCTGCAATTTAACTTCTTGAAATCTCAGCCAGAGCCAGTGAGAGAGCGGTTAACAGTACGTGAGCATCTTGCATAGAGCCTGGTTGAGCTCAATTATTTAATAATCATAGTCAATTTCATAGGTCGAATAATACTCAACATCAATTTTATTTTAAATATGTGTATTTATTACCTTAAGTAATAGGTAGGGTATTAGGAATAAAAAAAAGTTAATTCCTTCTGGGCTTTAAACGAAAAATTCCTTTAGGGAATTCAACGAAAAAGTTAATTCTTTCAGGGAATTAAGTTGAATGAATTCCCAAGGAATTATGGCTTATATTGCAGCAGTTGTTTGAGTTGTTATCAGTATCTCTTTACTCTAACTGTAGTTTCAGTTATTTTTCTAGGGGAAAAAAACAAAACTGATATTACCACAATTGTTGGAAACAGCAACTAACGCAAAGTACAGGATTTCGTAGCAGTTGTTTTTAAAACTATAATAAACAACTATCAACACAGTGTTGCTGTAGTAAACAGCAAAGTTTTGTTAATTTTTTAAAAAATAAATTTTTTTGACTATTTGGAAATTCCTGCTTAGTTTATATCTGTTATTATTGATATATTTTAAGTTTTCAAATAAATATTGGAAAATTTTTTTGTATTGCCTGGAGAATAGTTTGGAAGTTTGGCTTTACACATTTTAAGAAGGATCAAATCGAATTTTTATTTTCATCGATTAATCGCCCAAATAGTTACCTGGGTTTTTTTTCTTAACCGTCTAATGGAATAAAATTTTTAAATTAATCAGATTAATCAAATATAATTTTATATAAAATATTATATAATTTCTTTTTATTTTAATAATTTTATTTAATTTTTAATTTTTTATTAATCACATCGCAAATCCTTCTTATTTAACTTTAGGTTAAATTTCAATTGAAGATTCTGTTAGTAAAACTCCATAAAAAATATTTTTTTTTTTACCAATTTCGATTAATGCAATTATCGAATCAAATTATTCGTTTTTAAAGTTTGAATTTGGCATACTCGCTTCTTTCTTTGCTTTTAAATGCGATCCCAATATTAGATTTTTAAAATTTCAGTTCCATAACGGATGCGTCATAATATTGCATTTACAACTGCACCCAAATCCCGCGATTTCGACTAAAATTGAGATTTCAGTGAAAATTTTTAGACCCCATGGAAATGTACTAATGATTACACTGCATGACACTCAAAAAATTAATGGAGATCTAACCATCAGTTCTATATATTTTGAACATGCTGATTACTAGGGCAAGGAATTTCATGCACTTAAAAATGGAAAATATGCGCCTAAAATATGCGGTTAAAAAAGAAAAATATGTATTAAAAATATAAGCAATATGCACTGAAAACTATTATTTTTGCAAAAACAATGCACTCTAAAACTTAAAAATGTATTCAAGTTAGTTATTTTGCAAACAGACACAGAACTCGAAGATTTCCCATAGTTCAATAAGATTTTAAGAATGTTTATTTTGATTGAATCAAAATATGAAAACGTATCAATTTTTTATATTTTTTTACAAAATAAAAAATGCTCCTAAAAATTAAAAATATGCACAAATATGCATTAAAAGTCAATATATTCAAAAACATGCATTTATGACAAAATATGCAACTACAAATCGATGGCATTTTGTTCTAAATTTTATGATTCGGATAAATATTTAGTCCATATTTGTTTTGGACTATCGAGAAAAAACATGCATTTGCATTAAATTCCTTGCCCTACTGATTACAATGGCGTAGTACTTTATTTTTCGATCTAAAGTACATATTTTTCGTTAAATGTCTTTAAAGTTTAACGGTTTTCCATTTAGTTTTTTATATACAAAAATTTTCAAATGCAATTAATATGAATATTTTGTGTACTGAAATGTAGGCACAAAATTTGATGCATAAGACTTGATGTTAAAACCACTGTTCGCGTTTTATATGAATTTTTACGGTTTTTTAAGGTTTTACCCAATTGAATCGCACAATCGGCCTTAGTAAAAAAGCAATTAAAAGGAAAATATTTCAACAAAAAAAATGTATTCATCTATAGCGGCCTATACGTTAAAATCGCGACTTTTCAAAAATTTTATATGGCAGCATAGCTTTCCAAGTTGTCCCCAAAGTCCAACTTTTAGTATAATATGGGGTCAACTCTAAAAACTATTCTTGAAAAATTTCAAGCAAAACAGTTTCCATTTGCAAAAGTAATCGCTAAAAATACATTTTTTACTAAGCCCATATAAAAAAGTTTAGATCTGTTTAGATCTAAATAGATATGATTGAATCTAATTAGATCCGGTGCCAGATCTGATCACTTATGATAAGATAGGGCATATGTGATACACTTTATGGCCAGATCTGATCAGATCTATTGTCTGATCTAATCATATCTACAGTCGTCTGGAAAATCGGATGATTTTCATGGCCAGATATGAGCAGATCTGGTTTCAGAACTGGTTCCAGATCTTATAATCAAAATAAAAATTTACAAACTAGTTTTATTTGAAGAATTACTCAGTAATTCTATGGGTATAAATTCTTTACTTTTAGTTTAAAGTCAAAATCAAATTGGATCTGATTAAATTTGGTGCTATAGATCTGCCTAAATCTGATCAGATCTAATTAGATCTCAAGTTTGTCGCCAATTTTGAAATCTAATTAGATCTGGTACAATCAGATCTACTGAGATCTGGTCAGATCTGATCTTTTTACACGGGAGGTTAGTATCGTACTAAAGGCATTTTAATATACTAAAGTATAAACATTGTTGCCTGTAGATATGCCCATTTAGTGTTTTTCTGTAAAATCATTACTTTCAGGGTTAAAGCGCAAAGGACATTTGCACTAATGCTAGTCCATTTTTAGGGCTAAAAGCCGCGGGTGACTGGCCTGTTTTAATCCGAGAGGATCAATTTTCACTGAGATATTATTTTGACGTCCAATCTACCGGAAAGTGCATGGGGTGGTGAAAATATAACACTTTTGCAAATCACATATGGTTGCTCTATTGAGCGCCAAATCTGAATAAGCACGAAATTAACTCTTAAACACATTTTAAGTTTTGACTTATTTCTCGCATTAAACCTAAATTTTAAACTGTGATGTCTTCAGAGAATTATAGTAGAATTTTATGATAAATAGTTTTGCGGAACATTTTAAACCTCTAACTATTTTTTAACAGTACTTTGAATGCCGGAAATTCCGAAGATTACGAATTGTATTTTTATTTACATTTTTTTTATAAGAAGTTTGTGGTGATGTTTGTAGCACCTTTTGGTATAACGATTGACTCAGAATCACTTTTAGTTTCGATTTAACGATGCCCGTCTTTCTGTCCGTCTGTCTGTCTGTCCATGTATTCTTGTGTCTCAAATATTAAAATATTTTGATAATATTTGGTACATTGACTTACTTCGGCCCAAAGATAAACTAAGTTGCTTATGGTTACAATCGTTCCATGGTTAGACCTCGTAACCATATAAAATTCCCCATCAAAATAGGTTTGTTGGCACGATGCAGGTCGCAAATATTACGATATTTTGACAAATACCTTTGTATCGTCTTATGTCGGCCCAAGGACGAAGCCTATTGATTTAGGTTAAAAACGGTCCACGTTCAGACCTAGTGCCAATACAAAGGTCCCCCTAAAATTGTTTTTTTTTCGCACTCTACAGGAGGCAAACACCAAGATATTTCAATAAAATTCGGTTCCTGGTCACGTGGACGAAGCCTATTGAATCGGTTTAGAACCAATCCTGTGTAGACCTAAAGTGCCCGTATAGAGGTCCGCCACAAATAGAAAATTTCGGACGGTACAGGCCGCAAATAGTAAGATATTTTCATAAAATATATCGTACAATGACTTTAGTTGGCCGAAGGAAGAAGCCTATGAATTTTAGTTAAGATCGGCTCATGTTTAAACATATATATAGTCCCAAAGTTCCTATAAGGAGCATAGGGCCTTAACAAACTTCTTAAATTCAGATCTGTCAATCGCAATTTTTTTACTTCATTCCAACTTTTATTCATTCTCTTGTCTCGCTATCAATTTGCCTTCGCCATGTGTGCGCTGGCCGACCTCTTCTGCGACTTCTCTAAGGATTCCACTCAATAGCATTTCTGGCAATATCGAACAGTGGCTTGCGGAGTGTGTGTCCAATCCAGTTCCACTTTCTTCTTTGTATCTCTACACATAGTCGTATTTGATGTGTTTTATCCCATAGACTGTTGTTCGTGGCCTAAAAATTCGTAGAATTCTTCGGAGACATTTATTTACGAAAACTTGCAAAGCGTTAATGTCTCGGAAGGCAGCGTTCCAAATTTCACAACCATATAACAGTGTTGATTTGACATTTTTGTTGAAAATGTTAATTTTAACACGGCGTGATATTGAAGACGATTTCCATATCTTAGTGAGCTGACCGAAAAATTGTGTGGATTTTTTTGTTCGACTAATAATGTCCACACTAGATCCACCTTTCCATCCCTGCCTTTGTTTTAAATCGATTTGAAGCCACCGTCAATTGACATGTTTAATTTATAGGACATCTGTCTTTTCTGCCATGTCCCAAGAATATTTTTACAATCGGTTATAAACTACATCAAGCTCTTCCACTAAAACCTATAGATTGGAACCAGAACCTTTTTAACTGAACTTAAATGTAAGATATAGTAAACTATAACTAGTTTCATGAGTGGTTCCAGAGTAGCTGTTTTACTTTAAATCAACAAAGGCGGTTGATTTTGGAACAATTTCAAACAAAAAAAGTGCCAAAATTTGTCTTTAAATTGGTAAACATTAGAAAATCAGTAAAAAATTTTGATTTTGCCAAATACAACTTAAATACGCCTTAAATACATCTATTATGAGAAAATATTTTCCATATGGGCCCTAAACCCAAAGATGGACCGATTCTATCAAAAATCAATATCAATATCTCCGACTTGTAGTATAAAAAATCATCAAAAGAAGAGAAAATGAAGCAGTGATTTGGATTTCGATATTGTGAAACTTTGAAACGGAACCAATGAATTTTACATAGGCTTGTCATAGGGTGGAAGTTATCTTTTATGATCCTTTTGCTGTTCTTTTTAATTGATGAAAAGGAATTAATTTGCACCTGACAACTTGTCTCAAAATAATTAAAGTTAAATGCTTAACCATTGTTATAAATGTTAAATTTATATGGAAATATCAGTAGTTAGATATATCTCAAAAGACTTACTTTCATTCAAAATCACATTTTTGGAAGTTGTGAAAAAGAACTGTTTTAGAGGCGTAAAATAAGAACTTAATGACACTTTGGAATCAATGAAAAATTGATTCCTTAAGATCACTTCCACATTTTTTGCTGGGCAGTTATGTATGTTACTAGTTTATTTAAACCAGGCAACTAGCACGAGTTCTAACGCCTCTCTATAAAAAAAACTGTAGAATTTAACATGAAGATGTCATAGGGATGGAGCAGAGCTTCGAAAAACTTAATTCAATTTAAGCTTAATTCACTAAAAATTAAATTCAGATTTTAAAAAGATTCATGTACCATTCCCTTAAACCATTCGTAAAGAATTCATTCATAAGCTTCATTCCCAAAGCTTTAATATGAATTGAATGAATTCCTAACTTGAATCATTCAAATCGCATGTTCATTCACCATTTTACTAATTGAATGGAGAAATTTTATTACCATTCACTTAGTGCAGTGTAGTTTGAAACTAACATATAATCAAAACCAAAGCACACAAGCTGTAACAAAGCATACGATACTATTTATTTCTGTTAGATGAATTTTAAACGTTTTTCATTGTATTATGCTAATATTTCAGCAATTACATACAAATTAAAATTTTTCATTTGATTAAGTGAATGAAAACAAATAATTTTTCATTCACTTTTTTATTAAATGAATTCAGGTAAATTGGGTTTCATTCAGTTAGAATTCAATCAAAATAGAATGAATTCATATAATTTTAAGCTATAGGGAATTAAGCTATCGAATTAATTCCATAAGAATGCTATTAGGGAATGAAATTTAGCCCAAATTTCATTAATTTTTAAAAAGTGAATGAAAGAATTAAGCCTTTTAAACCTTTGGGATGGAGGCAATTGTCGCGAAACTCCCACTGTACTACATATATAACTAGTTTGGAAATTATAATCTAAGGATGAAAAATGGGAAGCGAAACTGGTACTAATGTGACACTCGCGGAACCAGTTCCGAAGTGACTCTTTGGAAATATTACTGTACCAGTTGGTTGCTATCTGAATCAAAATGATTATTTTGAGTACTAGTTATGTAATTACTAGTCAAAAAACTAGTACGTTTTAGATATACACTATTTTCAGTTTTATTTCAGAAAATTCAAAATATATTTCGAAATTGTCCAAAAATGTTTTAAAATTATCCAAAAATGTTTTAAAAGTGTCTAAAAATGTTTCAAAATTATCTAAAATGTTTCAAAATTATTCACAAATGTTTTAATATTATCCAAAAATGTTTTAAAATTGTCCAAAAATCATTCAAAATCGTCCAAAAATGTTTTAAAATTGTCCAAAAGTATTTCAAAATTGTCCAAATATTATTTAAAATTGTGTAAAGACCTTTGATATTTGTCCAATTGCATTTCAAAATTGTCCAAAATGTATTTTAAAATTTTCAAAATGTATTTCAAAATTATACAAATATATTTTAAAATATTTTATTTGTATTTAAGAAAATTCCATTTGTATTTTAAAATTGTCCAAATGTATTTCAAAATTATTCATTTGTATTTAACAATTTGAAATCTGTATTTCAAAATTGTCCAAATGCATTTAAAATAATTCCATTTGTACACAGAAAAAACAGTAGGCACCAACAATGGGAATTTGTAAAAGCAATCACATTTTCTTTTAAATTGAAATTTTATTCCCAACAATTTTTGTGTTTGAAATATTTGTAACTAGTTTGTAAATTGTTATCTTTCATATAAAAACTGTTTAAAAATAAAATTTCAAAGTTACAAAAATTAAAATAATTTTTTTTTTTGGATTTACAAATTTCTTTGTTGGTGCCTTTTTAAAAAGTTTTTTTTGGTATGAGAAAGGTGTTTAAAAATTTAATTAGAATTTTGTAAATTCGTTCTGTGTATTTCAAAATTCTCCAAATATATTTGAGAAAATTCCAAATGTATTTAAAAAAAACTCTATATTATTTGCCAAAAATAAAATAAATTTTTTTATGAAATCTTAAATGATATGAAAACTTAAAAAAATGTCCAGGAAGCTCAGAACAAAGATGAGCTAGTTCTAAGCGCTTGGAATTTTCTTTAAATTTTAGCATCTAGCAACCTGACCTTATTGCCAACAATTTCAGCCCCAAAAGTTCCGTGTTAATACGTAATCTTTTGGAGGATTTTGCAGGAATTTTAGAATCGGAAAAAGGTTTGAAGCATCTTATATCTTAAAAGAACATCTTAAAAAAGGAATAGATATTTCATATTTTATTTCTGTAAAGAAATATTAAAAGATTCTTCAAAAGAAAATAATTTTTTATATTTTAATTTGTTGACAAATTAAAATATTTGTTTGTTATGTGCTTTTTTTACATGACAATTTTGTCAATGTTGTGCTGTGACAATTTTTCTTAGAATACCAAAACCATAACAATTTCCATTCACTTCAGTTTTGTGGCAATTTTGTTATTTTTATAAAATTTAGAATAAGGGTATTAGTATGAAAAACGATTTTCTTCGAATATTTATGGTCATCACAACCATATTTTTTTTTTCTTTGCGTAGTTTAGCAATGAAAGAACTCTGTATATCAAGAAGAGATGGGCACTTGAGCAGAATTTTGCGTGATTCACGTGTGATCACGCGTGAGTAAAACCGCAATTTACTCACGTGAGTGAGTGTGAGTAGAAAAAATTCGGTTGTGAGTGTGCCTTAGTCAAATTTTTTCGTGAATGAGTTTGCGTGACTCGAATTTGACCGACAATTTTTTCTCGGCTTTTAATATATATTTTGTTTAATAGTTTTAGCGATTTTATATTTTTGGGCTTTGGAAACAAAAATATGTGGCAAAATTACATATTCATAGCAATTTTCACAGTTATCCTTAATTTTGGCATTTTATTTTTTCTGGATCACGAGTGAGTGTGAGTAAAATCTGAATTTACTCACGTGAGCCTGAGTGAGTGTGAGTAGAAAAAAATTTTGGTGAGTGCTTGTGCATGATTGGAATTTTACTTTCATAAGCTTGAGTGAGTGTGAGTCAAAATTCAATCACATGCCCATCTCTAATATCAAGCATAATCTTTGAGGGAAAGTGGTCACCCGTTGTCATAAATTGTAGCATTTATAAACCTTTAAATATTTAGATAATTTGATTAATTTTTTAATTGTTATTCTAATTAATCGACATTTTTTTAATATTATCAGAATTCATTGAATACAACCATTCATTCAGTGGCATAAAAGCTTTTTTATTAAACTTCCAGTCACTCATAACTACAGTTTCAATTAAAGTTTTTGAATATTATTTGAAAATCGAAACTAAAAAATTATTCGATTATAAACAAAATTGCATGCAAAAATTACGAAAAAAAAACTATAGAAAATAAATAAAACACAAAGATTTAAAATTTTTTAATCATTTGTTATATATTTTTTAAAGAAAATATTTTAAAAAAATAATAAATTATATAAAAAATTTTGTAAAAAAAATAATAATACATAAAAAAACAGTTTTATTTTTGACTTAAAACGATACAAAAAGAATTAACAAAATAATAGTTAAGAACAGAAATGATTTAATCATTTTTTTTTTTTTTTAATTTTCAGAAAATAATATTTTAATGGAAGGAGTTTTTTTTCAAAAATAAAGGAAATTTAAATTTTTCAAATTTTAACAATATATATTTAAATGAATTTTTTTTGCTTTAACAAGCTTAATTTTTTATAATAAAAAATGTTTTTGTTTTCTTCTTTTTTCATTATGATATGCTAATTATAACAATTTTTTATATAATTTTATAGAATGGACTTATTTTAGCTAAACACTTTTTTAATTATTTTTTTTATTTTATTTTTATGAAATTAAAATTAAGTGTTAATTTTTTGTGTTTAAAGGTTTGTTTGTTTTGCTTAAAAATAAAAATAAAGACTTAAAAATAATTGGACTATCTTTAAAATTATAAATTTTGTAATTTATTATGACAATAAAAGTTTTAGTTAATTTTGTTAATAGATTAGAAATAAAATAAAAAAACAAAATAAAATTGGCTAAAATTTTATTTTAATTTAGAATAATTATATTATTTATTAAACTAAAGTTATTAATTATTATTTCACAAATATAAAAAGGAAGAATTATTAATAATTTATTACACATGAGATCACAGTATTAGAGATATAAGTATTTTTTTTTGTTTTTCTTATGATTTTTTTTTGTTTGTTATTAATAAATTAGTTTAATATTATTTTTAATAATTTATAATAAATTAAGCTTTTGTGTTTTAATAATTTTAGTTTGTTAGCTGTTTTTCTTTTGTAGTAGAATTGTTTTAAACAATTTCATTTTATTATAAATTTATTTACATATTTTTGTTATTTTGAAAGATTTTAACTAAATGTCTTAATTGTTTTATGTAGATTTTGTAATATTTTCGTTTTTTTTTATTGGTTCAGCAAAATTTTTATTATATTTTGAAGAATTTTTTCTTTGTTTTTTTATATTTTTTATTTATTTTATAACCTATTTAAAATATTTTTTTTTATTATATATTTGTGTTTTTTATGAATAACATCATCATTAAAATCCTATAGAATTTGTGTTTTTTGTTTTTTTTCTTTGTTTCCTTAATGTTGGCTCTACTGAAAAATTTGTATTTTTTTTTTAAATTTTGTAATATTTTTGTATGTATGTTACAAAATATTGGCACATAAATACAGCTCTGTGTTTAATTTTATTTATTTTAAAGAATTTTCTAATAGATTAAAAGATTAAATTTGTGAAAAAAAATTAAATTTCAAATATTAGGGTTTCCACACCAATTGCTCACTACAACAAAATTATGTCATAGCTGATGCAGGAAAATAACACGTTTCAACATATTCACAGGTTTATTATATATATGTTTAGAAATTAACATATAAGTCTAAAGTATGCTTTCAATTATTTTATATTTATCGTTATTATAAAGACATTTCCAGGCAATTATTCTAATATTTGTTGTCAGTTATATTTTTCCAATTAAAAAAAAGACATATTTGCAATTTTAATGTTTATGTTATCATAAGGCTTGTAATGACCGTATTCGAAGAGCATCATATATTTTTTGGTTTATGATTCCGTTAATCATATTTAATATGAAACAGTTGTGACAGTCGCACTCTTACCATTTTTTTATCATAATATAGTCCTTAGTTTATCACATTATGATAAATTAAGGACTATAGCGCATTTTAAATAACAGCTACTATTCGGCAGCAAAAGTATTGGATGAAAAATCTCTCTTTTTTATGTTAAACTATTGAGATGTTAAACACTGAGATGAGGCTTAAATATATTCTTTTAAAAATTTTGTTAAAAAACAAATTCAACGACTCTTAATTGTAATTGATTCAATTAAAAATCGATCATTATTACACTTTCACATGTAAAAGTCATTATTTGTTATATTGATCACTCATTTCATTGAATCAATTACATACATCATTTCTCATATAATGAATTTAAGAGATATATTTTTTTTTCTGTACCAAGTTTTATAAATTCTTTAGTTTTTTCTTTTAAAACATCTGCTAATAACAATTGATGTCATTAATTCATTTATAAATTTTTCTCTCACCCATTTTGCTCATAATTACTACAACAATTAGCTTAATCATATGTCTTTTTGTTGCATATCATAACTGTATTGACAGTTCTAGCTAAGGTTATTGTTTTCGTCTTTTCTGTCATTTTCAAATTTCCTTTTGACAGACAAATGTGTTATATTTTTGCATTTGCTAATTTTTAGAGTGTCATAGAGAACTTGTTTAATTTATGACAATATTCGATAACATTAATGGCGTCTACTACTTGAGTTAATTACTTGTTTTGTGGTCTTTTTGCCTTTCCTTTTTTAATATTTTGTTTAAAAGTTTTGCATATTAAAAAAATAAACCGTTGCTAAAGAATGCAAAAAGAGGGAGGAGCTAAAAAATTATAAATAAAAACAACCAATTAAAAAAATTAATAAAAATGCTAGCAAAATATATAAAAACTAGGAATTTCAAGTGCAATGGGAACTGTAATCAATTTCCAATATAAAAAGTGATGCACAAGCTGCAGAAAAAGCACTACAATTAACAATCTTGATGTACCTCTTTTTTTTTAGCAGAAACTCTAACGATTTTAATATTGAGTTGTACTCTATCTTCAACATTTTTTAATACTTTTTGAACGAGTGCAAAAGAAACTTTATTTTAGAAATTGGTAGCAAAAAATTTAGTAAAAAAAAATATATTTCTTAATTTTTAAAATTTTTTATTGCCACCACCGAGTATCTCGAACCTGCAACTTCAAGATTCTTAGTGTAACTTTCTATCGATTAAGAGTGGTTTATATTATAGGATTGAGTGTTAGGATCTGTCAAAAAAAAAAAACATGTTCTTAAGATTTTTTTGGCAGTCATACAATTTTCCTGTCAGTCATAAGATTTCTTAACGGATTTCTTATTTTTAGACATTTTTCAAAAAATTATTCTCTCTCATAAAATTTGCACATACAAACCTATCTCTTTTGAGTAAAACTCTCTCACATTTAAAGTCTTTAAGATTTTAATTAGTTGTTATGTGTTATGATTTTTTAACTTAAAATTGTATGATCCAATCCTATAATGGTAATGGCTCTTTAGCTATTCTTTGATCTGAATTTTAACAGGCTTAAAACACCAATTTCCCATTTCTTATTAAACAGGTACAAAAGGTGCACTGCACCTAAATATTTTTTTAAGTAGTTTTTTACCAAGTGCACAAAATGCAATTATTCACCATTTTTTATTGAATAATTAAAAAAATATTGAATTTAAAGGAATTAATTATAAATATTAAAGAAAAGAAGAATTATTGGTCCCGCCATGATTTGAATCAGCGAACATCTGTTTGGAAATGAATCACTTTTAGAGCAATAATGTTTCATAAGTAATAAGTAAGTGATTTTTTGGATGTTGTTCAGAATTACTTCTAAAATAGCAGTAGAAGTATACTATCGGATACTTTAGAAGCAATGAAAGAAGTAGTTTCTAATGAAAGAAGTGGTTTTTATTAAAACAGTACCTTTTATTAAAAAAGTACCTTTTATTAAAAAAAGTACCTCTTATTAAAAAAGTACCATTTATTAGAAAAGTACCTTTTATTAAAAAAGTACCTCTTATTAAAAAAGTACTTTTTATTAAAAAAAGTACCTTTTATTAAAAAAGTCCGTTTTATTAAAAGAGTACCTTTTATTAAAAAAGTACCTTTTATTAAAAAAGTACCTTTTATTAAAAAAGTACCTTTTATTAAAAAAGTACCTTTTATTAAAAAAGTACCTTTTATTAAAAAAGTACCTTTTATTAAAAAAGTACCTTTTATTAAAAAAGTACCTTTTATTAAAAAAGTACTTTTTATTAAAAAAATCACCTTTTATTAAAAAAGTACCTTTTATTAAAAAAGTACCTTTTATTAAAAAAGTACCTTTTATTAAAAAAGTACCTTTTATTAAAAAAGTACCTTTTATTAAAAAAGTACCTTTTATTAAAAAAAAGTACCTTTTATTAAAAAAAAGTACCTTTTATTAAAAAAGTACCTTTTATTAAAAAAGTACATTTCTATTAAAAAAGTACCTTTTATTAAAAAAGTACATTTTATTAAAAAAGTAAATTTTATTAAAAAAGTACATTTAATTAAAATATTGCCTTTCATTTAAAAACTACTTTTTATTAAAAAGTAGGTTTTATTTAAAAATTACCTTTCATCAAAAAAGTACCCTTAAATAAAGAAACTACATTTTTTTAGAAAATTTAAAACAACCTCATACAAAAACTACCCTTTGTTAAAAAATAACCTAAAAAAAACTATATTTTAGAGCAGGTAACTTATGAAAAAAATAACCAGAGTTAAACCTTAACGACTGTTAATTCTATAAGCTATGCTCCTTTGGCCATTTAAATAATGTAGTTGGAGGAATTATATATTTTCTAGTATATAATTCCGAAGCCTTATTTTCCATAGCCTTAATTTGCGAAGTTTTTTCGATTATTTTAATCTATATCAACTAGAGTTTGCTGTTCGGTTTTATTCGAAACCGAAACCGCGGTTTTTTTAGCCTCAAAACCGAAACCGAAAACCGACAAAAATAAGGTGGTTTTCGGTTTCGGTTTTTAAATTTTTCTTAAATACTTTAACAAATTAAAATAATTTAATAAATTGCAAAGATTCATAAAAGAGCTCTAACACCTTCTGATGCAGCCTCCGAATAATGGGAATTATTGGAAAGTTTATAATTTTCTGAGCCATTATGAGTTATTTATTATTAATTTTTATGCACTCATAAATACGAGTCCAATATGTTTCATTTATAAATCTAAAATTTGAGCACTCTGAAAAATTTTTATTGAACTCATAAATACGAGTCTAACATGCTTATTTGTAACTCCAAAATTTGAGTCTTCTACGAGTAAAAATTTCAGAGCGCTCAGTAAAATGTCGGCTGGGATATTATTGAATCTTGAATTTCAAAAAGGGCTCAGCTCCTATTTGACAAAATTTTGTATTTAATTGTAATTAAAATTTTCTCCATTACACATTACTTTAAAGAATTTTTTATTTTTGTTATTACGGATAACATAAGCTGAGGCTTATAATTTTAGAAAAAAATTGCACCAAAAAATCAAGTGGTTTAAGAGATATTTAGTTTCACATATTCGGTTCAGATTTTAACCCTGTATTTTTCAAAAAGTCCTTTTTCGTAGTCTGCGAAATTTATAAATTTTATCTTTATATTGTTTTAAATAAATTGCTAAAATTTAAATTTATACTCTTGAAAATACAGATTTAATTGCGGACAAAAGAATAAATATTTGAGTAAGAAATTCAATTAACTTTTAATTAATAAGTATATTGTGCGTTTTAAACTATTTACTTTTTATACTTATTTAATTATTTTAAAAAAAGTCTATTATTAGCACAAGAAAACCGAAAATTAACCGAAACCGCGGTTTTTATAATTTTGAAAAACCGAAACCGCGGTTTTCAGATTTTTCGGTTTTTAGCAAACTCTAATATCAACTGAAACGCTTTGCTAATATTTCTTGTTTATTTTAAGAGGTATGTCTGTCAATGTCAATCGTTTGCTTAATTTTAAATTTAATAATAAAAATAAAAATAGTTTTTTTCGCCATTAAAATCGTTTGTAAATATTTTTCTACAAACTTTTGAAATTTTACTTTTATCTTTCAATCCATACAGAAAATTCTTTAATTTTTTCGATAATTTTATTATATTTTCAATTCAACCGTTTGTAACTAATCTGTTATGTATTTTTTTTTTTACTAAAATTTTTTTTTACTAAAATTTTGTTTTATTGTCTTTTTTCGTAAACTACTTTAAGATTTTTATGAACTTTTCTATTATATTTGGAAATATTTGTTATATAAATCTTTATCTAAAATTTGTATTAGTGTTTCTTTTCTCTTGATTCTATGATCTATTCGGTAAGGAACAATATAACCATATCATGATTATTATTATCTCGACCACCGCTTACTAAAGTTATTTGATTATTCTTAATCAAAGCCTTGTTAAGATTTAAAGATCTTTCGGTTGGTTGTAATATTTCACTTACAAACAATTCACAATCTTCTTCGGAGTCCTGTTCTGAAGAGCCTAGTTCCAGTTGTAGGGGAGAATGGGAAGAGGTTGGAGTGGTATTGGTGACCTTATCGTAAAGGCTATTCAATTCAATAGAGCATTCTTCTACTTGTTCCGTTTCCATCAAATCATTATTGATTATTTCAGGTTCAAAACGAAATTGTTTGTTTGGATTTTTCTTTAGCGATAATTCTGCGGTTGGCATTGTATCCAGGGGCGTAGTGGGTGATAATGGAGAATGCCATACTGTATTTAGATCTGGTTTTATCAGTGGTGGTAATCTTTTTATTCTATAGGATTCCAGCAATGATGATGTTTTCTTCTCGACCTACAAACTAGTACCACTCGAAGATGTTACTATGGAAATATCAGCGGAATGAAGCATGTGAGTGTGATGAGAATGGACGTGCTGCTGTTGTTGTTGCTGCTGCTGCTGGTGCTGTTGATGATGTTGCTGTTGTTGCTGCTGAGCTGCCGTTTGTGTTAGTTGCATTTGTTGTTGTTGCTGCTGCTGCTGTTGTTGCTGACTTAATTTCTCTTTTTTCACTCTTTGCTTTAGATGTACTTTAGCATGTCTTTTCTTTTCATCGGAGCGTGCAAATTTTCGACCACATATATCACAGGAGAAGGGTTTCTCACCGGTATGTGTGCGTATGTGGGTGGTCAGATGATCCGAACGACTAAAGGAGCGCATACAAATGCGACACTGGAATGGTTTTTGACCGGTATGAATACGTATATGGCGGGTAAGTTCATCGGATCGTGAGAAACGCCGATCGCAATTTTCCACCGGACAGGCATAAGGTCTCTCATGTACTGGAGTCTTACTGGGACGGTTAGGATATTTACGTGGTTTGACTGGGACTAGTTTCAAAGGCATGGCACTCTGTTGGTAGACTTGTGAGAGAATTTCATGACCCTTGCTGGTGGAAGGAGAGTATTCAGCTAACTGGACTACCGAATAACCGGTTTGAGATCCTGTACCAACAGAGGCGGCGGGTGTCGTTTGCATGTGATGTGTGGGTGTATGTGTAGGTTCAGCATAAGCCTCTTGTTTGGGTATAATGCCACCACCCAAAGCCGTACTCGATGAAGCCGATGAGGGTCCAGGTAATACTAGAGTGGCGGTTTGTTGGGTGCCCGTCGAATACTCAGCCGGTGAATCCAACCATTGATATTTTGGAGCGGACACACTCATTTGTTGACGATACTGTTGTAGGTCATGAGAATTTTGTGCTTGTTGCATATCAGCTAAGGTGGTGAAAGTACTGGCACTGCCATAACTAGGTGGGGCGGTTTGTTTAAGTAATATGGGCGAACAATCCATTTGTAGACCTAACAACTCAACATGACGTGTATCTTCATAGGATGCAGCATGCATATGATGAGACGATGGCGAGGGTGTAGAGGCGGGAATGGTTGCTTGATGTTGAGTAGCATAATGAGCTTGTGTAGCTACCACTGAATTTTGAGGACCAGGACCCAAGAGACTAAACATGGGTGGTTGGAATAGAGTCTTATCGGGACTAGGTAAACTCCAACTATTGCCTAAACCAGCCGAAGGAGGAGACATAGGACCAGGCAATACTGTCAAAGAAGGTGAATGCATTTGAGATTGATGTTGTTGTTGTTGTTGCTGTTGATGATGCTGAGAATGTTGTTGCTGCTGCTGCTGTTGCTGGTGTTGTTGTACCGCCGCTGTATTAAGACCACTCATTGTTGTATTACCTGTGGTAGTAAAAATTCCACGATATGATATTTTACCACTACTACTACTACTATTACTATTGTTTGCATGCTGGGATTGTTGTTGCTGTTGATAGGGATGATGGTGATGATGATGATGGTGGTGGGAGGTATGATGGGTATGTGTTTGGTGTTGTTGTTGTTGTTGTTGCTGGTGTTGATAGTGTTGTTGTTGTTGCTGTTGCTGTAAATGCTGATTGTGTTGTTGTTGCAGGTGTTGTTGGTGTAATTGATTTTGATATATTTGGTTTTGTTGTTGTTGTTGTTCATGATAGTGTTGTTCTAAATGCTGTTGTGGCGATTGTTGTCCTGTTTGTTGCTGGTGTTGTTGTTGTTGTTGTGTAAGATGTTGTTGGTGTTGATGGTGTTGTAGGTGTGATTGTTGTTGTTGTTGTTGATGGTGTAATGCTATATTGCTTTGTGTTGTGTTGGTATTATTTGTCCCTAATGTTGTTGTGGTCGTTGGTGTTGTTGTCTGACTTAGTTGTTGATGTGTGGTAGTGGTAGATGTGGAATACATGGTACAACTATTATTACTTGTTTCTTCCTTAACAATTGTTAAAGTAGGCGGGGTACTACGTTCCTCCTTCAATGGACTGCACAATATCGGACTGGCCACAGATTGAGGTTCCAATGATAAATCTTCAGATTCAATAGAACCTGGAAAAGAAACATGAAATAAAATAAGAAAAACTCAAATTATAAATTAATTTAAACAAAAAAACTTAAGAAAAAATTAAAAAATATAAATTAAATAATTATTAATTTTACAAAAAAAAAATAAAATAAAAATTAAAACTCGGAAAAAAGTATGAATGTTTTTAATTCAATTTTAGATTATAAATTAATATCTCTTTAAATTATTTTTAAAATTAAAGACAGATGATACAATTTTTACAAGTAAATTAAAAAGAATAAAACATTTTAAAGAATTCGATAGGGCCAGCAAGATAGAATACGTATTTTCGGCTTTCGCTACAAAGCCATCATCAGTGTCGTTTGCCTTGATGGGTTAATTATTGATAATTGTCTACTTATGCTAAAGTTGAAAACAAATATAATATGTTAACAACTCAACTAGACTAACATCAACGAAATCTAACAATGCTATTTTTATCCTTTTGTTATTATTGTTTTTGCTTTCAACTTTTAACTCTGTGTATAATAACACAGATTTATGAACGACAACGAACCGTTAAATTTAAATGTATGTTATTTAAATTATATTCTGCACCTTATCTTGTGTTTTAAGATGAATGAGGGGCATGTATAATTGGGCTTTTATTTGGTAAATTAGTGTTTTTAGTTCGATTTTAGATCATAAATTAATATCTCTTTCGGTTTAAATTATTTTTCGAATTAAAGAAAGATGATACAATTTTTATAAGTTAATTACAAAGAATTGAAAGAAATCGATTTAAACAGAAAGAGATATTAATTTATGATCTAAAATCATATTAAAAACATTAATTTACCAAATAAAATATCAACTATACATACCTCTCATGCAAAAAAAATATCATCAAAAATTAAAACGTACCAAAAATGGTCATTGTTTCAACTAACTTTTATCCGATGGTTATCTGGATAATTTTTATCCAATTTTTATGTGTAGAAAACAGTATGCTAGGACAGGCTGGCCAGACTTGGGCTTTTGTCCCCAAATTTGGGCACATTTTGTTGGTCTTGAGGACAAAAATTTTCATTAGGGGACAGCGGATTTTTTTTGGGATTTAAAAAAGTTTTGGGGATTGTTTGTGAATATTTACAACCTTTCGTAGATTTTGGAGATCATGTTAATTTTCAATAATTTCCAGTTTTTTTCACGTAATTTCAACGAATTGAAGTACAAGTTTACCCTTTTATACATAATCCGTAACAATTCAGTGCTTCCAGCTTTTTTCACGTAATTTCCAGCTTTTTTCACGTAATTTCAACGAATTATCCGCAACAATTCAGTGCTTCCTAACACTAATAAATATTTTTGCCTGATATTTTAACAGGAAATAATGTCCAAGTATCTAAAATATTGGAAAAGATAATTTTTTTTTTTTTGAATAAGCTGGCATTCAAATTCATTCATATTATGATTTTTTTTAATAATTGATTATCACCTTAAATCAATGATTAAAATTCAATAAAGTTAGGAAGAGATTTATGCAAATTTGAATTGAGTCAATTTTGATTCGATTAAATTTTTCGATTTGTGATATGATTTGTTAAAAATTGAATCAATTAGCTCGATTCCATGAAAAGAATCAACAAAAATCAAAATGATTCTTTGAATATGATATTGACTAATTCATTCTAATTTAAAAGTCAAATTAAAGAATTATATTTTTAAAGGGCTGATTGTGGAGACAAACTGAAAGATTCAAATTTACGAATTCTTAAAAAAAATTTGTGCAAAATCTTGAAAATTTCAGCAAATTAAATAAACTTTATCACCTATATTATCATTTATTCTAGTTGCAGATTTTTTGGGGATAACGAAAAAAGTATTTGGCAAACCTGTGCTAGTGTCCCATAGCAAGCAAAAATATATAAATATTTAAAAAAAAATCTATGAATAAATTTGAAAGTTTTGGCAAAATACATATGTAGGTGCCACAGAATATAAGAAAATGTAATATAACTACACTTAGGTTCACTAAATTATGATTGGACGCTAAAAGCCTGCATGGATGCATTTAAAATATTCTGTGAAACATTCACTACACTTTATGCAATTCAGAAACCTTTAATTGAAATTCAGAGAATATCAATTGAAATATAGAAATCATGAATTAAGATAGATGTTTTCTGAATTTTAATAGATTTTTTTTGAATTTCAATTGATGATTTCTGAATTGCAAATAGTGTAGTGAATGTTTCATAAAATTTTTAAAGGCATTCATGCAGACCTTTAGCGTCCAATCATAATTTAGTGAACCTTAGTGTAATTATAACAATTGTTCTTCTATTCTGTGGCACCTATTTTGCCAAAACTTTTAAATTTATTCATAGATTTTATTAAAATAGTTACATATTTTTGCTTGGTTTAATTGCAAGCTATGTAAGAAAAACAACAACAATACCATTTTTCGCTTAAAATTTTAATTTTTTTCAATTTCTCTTAATTTTTAAAATCTTAATTTTTAAAGAATTTTGGCTATGACCATATATTAAAAACTTCAAAAATTCCAAACAGTATTATGGTAACCCGCCATATTTTTTATTCCACCATAATAAAGTTCTAGCTGATTGGGTTAACGATATTTATATTTTCAAAATTGTACCGATTCTTTCAAATTAATATTTTTGAAGGGTTTTGATAATTTTAAAAAGTGTTCATATTCTTGCATAATTTTTATCTGAACCTAATACGGATAATTTCAGAAGAGTTGCATTTAATCGATCAAATTTAGTTCACCTTAGCGTATGAGTATTGTCCCGTCATATTTTCCTTGCATATAATATTCCAGAATCTCGTAATTTTATATATATCTCGTTTTCTTTTCTATAATACAAGTGCGAAAAATAGAAAGGAATTTTATTTCCACAGACTATACTTTTTCTCAATTTACCTAAAAAACATTATTATATATATTTAACAACAAAGTTAAAATATTTATGAAATTTACTTAAGTTTGTTTATAAAACTGTATATGATATTAAATTTGGATTATAATTTGCAGTATTCTTAATCTTGGATAAAAAAAATTGCATTTAATAACATTTCATCTTCGTTTATGTCTTCTTTCTATATTATAAAATCCACCTAATACATCAAGTGTTTTGTATTAAGTGACAATAAATTCCGCGAAGTTTTTATTTTATTTTCGTTAAAATTTTTTATACCACCAAAGTGACAGTTTTGTGTCGGTTTTTATTGACAAAAAATCAGTTAAATATATTCTACATAAAACGTGCAAACACCAAGTAACAGAAAACAACAGAAAACAAAAAAATGAAGTGGTGCCTCAGCAAATGACTTCACAGCAACATGAATTAAAACAAAAAACCCGAGATGTTGCACATGTTCAATAGTGGCAAATAAACCAGTAAACAGACTTAAATATATAATTCCTGAGAAATCTCAACACGGGAGGTCGTTTGTATTGTTCTTGGCTATTCAATTTTATTTTTATTTTGGTTCGATCAATTACGTTCTCAAGAATAAAACAAGTCAAAAGACGAGAGCAACAACATACAGAACAGAACAATCAACAAATATAGCAACAACAATGACAACAAGAACAAGGAAAAAACAGGAGCTACTTGGCTGGCACCTAAGACTCAATAAGTCTTATACCAACTCTTTAGATTTCCAAGCATAAAATCAAAGCAAACACCAAAGTGTCAGTTGAAACGTCTCTATAAGAGATGTAGTATATACAACTGAAAGATAGCTATTGGAATTTCCTACTGACATTGCATTAGCAACAATTGTTGTTATTATTTATTGTTTACTTGCATTGCTTACTTTTGCATGGCGCTGCAATGTTAATGATGATGCATTTCCAATTCATCTCTACATTATATTATGCAGTATCGTATTATTATTGTTATTACGAGTATTTGCTGATGTTTTGTGTAGCTCTGTGATCTTAATGTGAGGTGACATCAATCTCTTCTTTAAAGCTCCATTGTTTATGGACATTTATTGGTTTTTATTATATGGTTGTTTATTTTCTGATCTGTATGTTGCAGTGGACAAACCAATATTAATGATGACTTTATTTATATGGTTTACAAGTTTATTGACATGTTTAAGCTGTCGGTAGCAATGTCAATGTTATTTCTATAAAAAAAAAAATCATTTTTATCACACTTTTTTTTTAATGGTTTACAATATTACATAATAATTGCAATTCTTAGTAGACTGTTAAAGCAAGGAACGGAATATGAGAACTATAAGAGGAAAAATTGAAAGCGATAAAAAATGTTTTTTAATATGTACTTGTATGATATGGATAGTTTTTTTGCCACTATAAATGTAATAAAAATTATTTAGAACAAAACATTTTATCAAAAATTGCAACAAAATTATAATGAAATTAAAAATGATTAATTTTTAATGAAGAGAAAAATTTTTAATAAAGGGAACTTTTGTGATAAAAGGTGCTTTTAAAAAATATTTACTGCTTTAATAAAAGTTTTTTTTTTAATAAGAGATACAGACTTTTTAAGAAAACGCACTTTTTTAAGAAAATGCAGTTTTATAAGAAAATGTACTTTTTAAGAAAAGGTACTGTTTTAGGAAAAGGTACTTATTTAATAAAAGGTACTTTTTTAATAAAAGGTACTTCTCTAATAAAAGGAACTTTTTTAATAAAAGGTACTTTTTTAATAAAAGGTACTTTTTTAATAAAAGGTACTTCTCTAATAAAAGGAACTTTTTTAATAAAAGGTACTTCTTTAATAAAGGTACTTTTTTAATAACAGGTACTTATTTAATAAAAGGCACTTTTTAAGAAAAGTCCTTTTTTAATAAAAGGTACTTTTTTTTAATAAAAGGTCCTTTTTTTAATAAAAGGTACTTTTTTGATAAAAGGTACTTTTTTAATAAAAGATACTTTTTTTAATAAAAGGTACTTTTTTTGTTAAAAGGTACTTTTTTAATAAAAGATTTTTTTTGATAAATGATACTTTTTTAATAAAAGGTACTTTTTTTTAATAAAAAATACATTTTTAATAATGGGTACTTTTTTAATCAAAGGTACTTTTTTTATAAGAGGTACATTTTTGAGACCAAACTATGTAGATATATATGCCAATGCTTCTTTAAAAAATGTATGCAAATGTTTTTGCCTTATAGTGACCTCTAGTGGAAATATTAGCTAAGAAAGTTAAAATTTTAGACAGTTAACCGTTATTATACTACTCTGAGAGAACTACCTGCGTGATACGAATGCATTTTTGCATTAAAGCAAAAGAGTTGCACTGGAACTCGTGCATTGTAACTTTTCATTAAATAATTACAGTTTTTCATAAAATTTATGAAAAATTCCACTTTATTTATTAAAAGCGTCACGCACTCAATAAAAAGGCAAAGGTCCTGCAGTCCAGCTTCTCCTCATTTGGGGAGGTGGCGCTGTATGCGGATAAATATAAAAATTTCATCATCGTTATTTGGGAAGTTCTTCCTATAAAAGCTCTTGATACTTCCATCAAAAGCTCTGTATCTACGTCTGACTATTATTTGTGTTGTCACAACTTAAGAACACAATTACACAGTAGAGCAGCAAAAATCGCCAAAATTTCTTTGAATAGAGGTATGATGTATTTTCAAAATTGTTATATTTTCACTGAATTATGGTTTAAAGCAGGTATTTTTTAACTTTATATAATTTTTTAAACAAGAATGTGCCGTTTTATCACAGTTTGAAATTTTTTTGCAAAGTGTAATTGTAATTAACTTGTTTTAGATTTTTTAATGTTCGATTAAAAAAGCCAATAAAAATTAAATTTTTTTTTTCTCAAAAGCATTTTTTAAAAAATCATTTTTCTTAATATGTGACCTTCTCCGAGAAAAAGGACCTAGTGTGTCAAAAAATGGGAACTTGGGAAAATCGATAAAAATGAGAAAAACATTAAAATTTGAAACTTTAAATGCGTTCTTCTCTAATCTTCATTTTCACACACTAGGTCCCTTTTCTCGGAGAAGGTCACATATGCATAATAAAATTGTTGAACAACTGTCACTTATAAATACAAATAATTTGTTTAAGAAAAAGCACAAAGTTGTTTTTGACAAAAAATTCCTTTACAGTGGTCATTTTGCTGGACGAGTTTTAATAAAAATTTTCAATAAACTAATGAAGTTTTCTTTACAATGTAAATGAAAAATTTATTAAATTTGTTAAAATATTTTTTATGAATCAGGTTTGAATGAAAGGCTTTCATTGAGTGTATATAACTTTTAATAAATAAAATAAAATTGAATGAAGGTATGCATAGTTGATCTTTTAATTGGTAAATTAATGTTTTTCTTTCGATTTGAGATCAAATATTGTATCATCTTTTCTTAGTCACTTACAAATTTAAGAAAGATGATTCAATTTTTAAATTACAGAGAATAAAAATTGAAAAAATTCGAAAAATTCAGCAGGTTGTCGTTCATAAATCTGGGCTTCATGAATTGTCGATCAGAGTTGAATTAGAACCAGCTGCGATGCTTTAAGAATTAAAGTTCAAAGAAAAAACAGCAATAAGAGGGGATAAAAATAGCATTGTTAAAATTTCGTTGATGTTAGTCTAATTGAGTTGTGACATTTGCTTATTTGTTTCACATTCAATATAAATAGATCATCATCAATTATAAATCCACAAAGGCATATGATAGTGAGGATGGGTTTGTAGCCTGCTAACCTTATCGAATTTTTTCAATTTTTATTCTGTATAATTTACATATAGAAATTTTATCATCTTTCTTTAATTTGAAAATAATTTAAAAGAAAATTATATAATATTTGATCTTAAATGAAATTTTTTAATACACGAATTCCAGAGAAACTTCATTGGTTTTTTTTTTAATTCATTAGTATTATTCATATAATACTCTTAGTGTTGAGTTTAGTTGCTAATAAAATTAATAAAAAAAATGGAATGTGGCAACACTGTTTGCTTATTGCTGAGCTTTATGCCAAATTTGGGATTTTAAAATTCAAGCAAACATCTTGCGATAATGGAATAAACTTCCACTTAATCGGCGCCAATGATTGCAATATCTTTATTTATTACTAGGGCAAGGAATTTCATGCAAATGCATGTTTTTTCTCGATAGTCCAAAACTAATATGGACTAAGTATTTATCCGAATCATCAAATTTAGAACAAAATGGCATTGATTTGTAGTTTCATATTTTTGCATATTTTGACTTTAAATGCATATTTGGTGCCTTTTTAATGCATATTTTGTGGTTTTTAATGCATATTTGTGCATATTTTTCATTTTTAGGAGCATTTTTTATTTTGTAAAAAAATATAAAAAATTGATACGTTTTCATATTTTGATTGAATCAAAATAAACATTCTTAAAACCTTATTGACCCATGGGAAATCTTCGAGTTCTGTGTCTGTTTGCGAAATAACTAACTTAAATACATTTTTAAGTTTTAGCGTATATTATTTTTGCAAAAATAATAGTTTTTAGTGCATATTTCTTATATTTTTAATGCATATTTTTCTTTTTTAACCGCATATTTTAGGCGCATATTTTCCATTTTTAAGTGCATGAAATTCCTTGCCCTATTTATTACATATCTTTGGAAAAAGTTTTCATTCAAAACTAGTTTCATTAAAATGATGACACTTTTTCATTAAAACGAAGAAATTTTTCATTCACTTTGTAAAGAAAATTTCATTAGTTTACTGAAAAAAAAAATTCATTAAAACTCGTTTTAATTTCAGTTAATTTTACCGCCACAATTCTCTTAGCGTATATCCCTTGTATCACTGTATTTTATTTTTTTTTTCTGCAAAATACTGCAATTTCTTTTGTTAAGTTTTGCAATAAATCATAATGTAATTACCAGAAATTTTCTTAATTTGTTTTTATAGTCATGTTTATTTATAATAGACCATAAAAATCATACCAACAAATTTTAAGTTTCTCTTTAATTTACAACACTGAGCTTCTTTAAACAAACAATGCAATAACACTTGTTAAAATGATTTAAATAAACCATAAAATAATAAATAAAAACGGCGACTGTAAAAGCCAATAAGCAAATAAATAATCCTTTTTGGAAATAACAACCATCATCTTAATAAGAAAATTTCTATGCATTTTTATAACTACTTATGCTCAATGACTTTATGGCAATATGCCGAAATTGTTATTATTATAACTTGGAATTTTGTATATTTTGGAGAATTTTTCTTTTGACATTTCATTAAAATATTGTTTCTTAAGGAATTATTTATGTATTTTAGCTTATTATGAGCAATAGACCGACCGACCGACCATACATGTTTCATTATGTATTATTATATTATTACGCATGAGTTAAGTAGAGAGAGTATTTTATTATTTTAATTTTTGGAGGGTATTTATGGTGATTTTTTTGTCATTTCTAAATAAATGGTTTTTTGTTGCCAAATTGTATGATTAAAAACTGATTTATCAATGTCAAATTCAAAAAAGAAATGAATTTAAATATCTATATTTTAAATGAAATAATGAAATGCTATATATTAAAATAATAATAATAAAAAAACAATAAAGTTTGAAAAAGTTTTATTATTTTTTGTTTCTTTTTTTTTTAGCCAACAAATGCAAGACAGTAAATAAAAAAATTTGCTTGTCCCATAAATTTGTTAAAAAACATTAAACATTTTTAAATAATAAAAATAAATTTTATTATTAACATCAACAAAAACAAGTCTTTAGCATATTCAAAAAAAAAAAAAAAAATTAAGTTATTTTTAATATGATTCTCTTTTGTTTTTATTATAAAAAAGACAAATTCGAATAAGAAAATATTTTCACTTCTGTTTCCACATAAAATTTAAAGTGGGCGTATCCAAAAAAAAGTGGTCTATCACATAAAATTTTCCAATTTTTTAACAAAAAAAATATTTATAATATAAGTAAATTTATATTGACAAACAAATAAAAAAGAAATAAAAAATTTTATATAAATTAATGTTAAAATAATTACCCTCAAATTTTAAATACAGTAAAACCCGGTCAAGACGAACCATAAAAACTAGTTCGTATTAACTGGGGTTAAATTTGTTTCAAAAAACCATAAACGTATGGATACATTTTTTTCCACAATTGCAGTTTTTGGTAATAAAATCAAAATATTTTTTATAAAGCCTATAAAAAATTTGTTTCAAATTTATTATTTTTTGACGTACTTTTAGACCGCCATCCGCCTTCGCGAACGCTTCTAATAAAAACTATTTCGCGAACTCTAAGGAACACAATAAATTAGGCGTTCGCGACTGATGTGATCACGAGAGTGGCGAGTGCGTCTTTGACTATGTGCAAATTTTTTCCGGACAGTTTTTACAAGAAGCGTTTGCGAACTAATTCTTTCCGGAGAACAAGCCGAAGAAGTGTCAGCTTGTACGTCATGGTTCCCTACTGGGACTGCTGCAATTAAAATATTTTGTATGTAAAGGCTGCTGCAAATGTATTTAGAAACAAATTAAATTTCACTTGGAACAGGACCACTAAGATGTAGTTGAATTCAATTTACATTTTCTTTTCGGTTTGAGTATTAATAAAATAAACCACAAACTAGTTAAACCAACTAACAGCAATTACTTACAGTAGTGGACTAAAGTGGATACATATTTGAATATTTTTAAATCGGTATTAATAACTTTTGTTCAATTTGTGATATCCAAGTGTAGTTTTTCCAGTTTTTGAAGTGGCCAGGTCAGAGCGCCGATCTGAATCCCATCGAGAATTGGTGGGCAATTGTCAAAAGAAGACTCTCCCAATGCGAACGAGCACCGACCAACTTAGATGATCTTTGGTCAGGAGTTTTAGCGGAATGGGCTAATATTCCACCTCATACTATTAAAAATCTCGTGGAAAGCATTCCTTCTCGCATAAAATCTGTTTTAAAGAACAAAGGACTTTCGACAAATTTTAAAGAAAGAACTTGCCGAAAATTTCAAATATGAACAATACTGGATAAAAGCGGTCACAATTTGCAATTAATTTTTTCATTAACTTCTTAATGATATAGTCTACTGTATTTAGGTTTTTATTGAAGAAGAATGTTTCAGTTTTATGATTTAAATAAAATTATTTAAGTTTCTATAATAAAATAAAAATTATAACAAATTTCGAAAAATCTTGAATTAATGTATCCACTTTAGTCCACTACTGTGCATACATTCCTTTTGGTCTATTAAAAAAATAAAAAAAAAATGATTGAAAAACATGAATATTAAGAATTTTCAGTAATTTATGTTGTTTGTTTTTTATAATTTATATTTCTTCTACAAATGAATGTAATTTTTACTTGAAACCACAAAACTGAAATACTACTTAAAGAACTAACAAATTCTAACCACACAAGTTCCCTGAATATAAAAATGCTTCCGTTTAAATGGACTGATCACCTTTAGCGAGTTCGTATTAACAGATATTTATTTTATATGAAAATTGTTGACGGGGATTTTTAAATAAGTTCGTGTTAACCGAGAAGTCGTCTTATCCGAGTTCACCTTAATTGAGTTTTACTAAAACATCAAAGTGTTTTAAAATATTAAAAAAAATTAACTTCAAACTAATTTTTATAATTATTATTTTTCTTTATTTTAACAAATTTATTGCAATTATTACTTAAATCATTATAAAAACTGATATCATTTTAAACTTCATACATTCATTAATTCAATTAGAAAATGACTATACAATCCATTAAGAGTTTATTGTAGATTACTATGAATTCCTCAAACTAAATATTATTTAATTATCAAGATTTGTTGTTTAGTTTTTATTTTATTTGCTGCTTTTTTTGCCTTTTCTTCTAATAAGAAAAAAAATCTTATGTTCTTTGTAGATGATAAAATAAAAACAGTAGTCGTAGTAAATTTAGAAGAGGAAAAAAATACTACTTAATATGAAAGAAACATTGACACTGAACGGAAATGTTTAATAAATGATTAATTAATTGTGCAGTTTGCATGTTTGTTTTAAATTTTTAATACCCTTAAGTTTTAATAAAATCAAAAATAATTGAAGAAAAAAAAATTAATGACTTAAATTAGATTTGTGTGAAGTTATTAAGAAATAATTTCAATTAAAAGAAATATACATTGAAAATTTTAAATAAATTTTAATGAAATCTATATTGAGAGAATTATATGCAGCTTGTTTGTTTCTGATAAACTCAAAAAGTTTGTTCTTTCCTACATGATCATTTTTTGTGTAGTAATCAAGAGTTGTTGACTTTCACTTTTATTACAGTTGTTTTTATGTGGACAATAAGCAAAGAACTGTTATCACAGTTATTAAAAACAAAAACACAACTAACGAAAAGTACTGCATTTAGCAACAGTTGTTCAAAGCACTGTGTTTTAATATTATAAAACAGTTAATTTTAAAGTTTGTATTTCGGTTTTAACCGTAACCGAAACCGCAGTTAACCGCACTATTTAATCGCAACGGTTAAATTACACTGTAAAACAATTTCGAACTTTTTCCAAAATTACGGGGTTTTGACAATGAATTCTGGTAGATGAGACCACAAAAATATATACACGTTTATCGGCCTTTTGAAACATCACATAGGAATTTTATTTTAGAGAGGTTAAAATTTCCCCCCTTTTTCAAATGTATATTGTGAACCGGCATAGGAAACCATGTGAGTCTTCCATTTGAGGTATAGGATGTGTTCAGCAAACTTACTAAGAATATTACGAGGAATATTTCTGTAGAACATTTTAACCCTCTAACTCTTCAATTAAAGGGACTTTGTTGGCCCCATTTTAAAATGGGACAAAAAAGACCCGTAAGTTGTAGAGTTATAGGGTTAAGATATTCCACAAAAATGTTCCTCATAGTGTTTTACGTAACTTCGCTGAACACATCCTATACCTAAAATGGAAGATTCACATGGCTTCCCCCTAAAATCCAGGTTTGTTGGACATTTGAGCGCCAATTCTGAATAAATGAGTACGAGATAAAACCGTAAACATATTTTAAGTTTTGACTTATTTCTGGCATTGAAGTTAAATTTGCAACTTTGACGTCCGAAGAGACTTATAATAGAATCTCATGCAAATATTTTTGAGGAACATTTTAACCCTCTAACCCTTCAACTTACGGGGCTTTTTTGTCCATTCCCTGTGCAAAGTCTTAGGTGGTGTTTCCAAAAAATGATTTGCTTAACACGAACGAAAATATAATAACAAAATGCATGCAATACAAAAACAAAATATATGTAGTCACTAATTCGTGTGACAACGAACGTCTTCTAGAAACCTCATGTAAAGCAATAAAATTAAAGAATTCATTCACTAAAGAATTTATTCAACACGAGTTAATTCAATTTTAAGTCAAGTGACACGAAATAAAACCCAAAATAGGGGTTTCCGACAAAAAAGAAAATTTTTTCTGTATTCAATCCAAAAAGTACTATCTGTCAATTTTAGTTTTACTGTAATAAAATAACACAATTGTTAATTTTAAAACTTTTTAAATCGAATGAAGAAATTCGAATGTCGTTCCCCAATTGCTTAATCAAATAATAAAAAAATCGAATGATTGATTGCATTCCCAAACTGTCAGTCGAATGAGTATTAAAATCGAATGAATTCCTAACCACTAAAATCAATGATTGAGAAAATCGAGTGAGATAAATTGATTGAATTCCTTAAAAGTGAGAGATTGAGAGATTGTAATCGAGTGAATTCCAAAGAATGAAGTCTCTGCGAATGGTTAAAAATGAATTCAATCAATATAGAAAGAAATCGAATAGTATTTTTAGGGACTTCATTCAAAATAGGATACATTCTTCGAAGCTCTGAACAGAGGCTAAAAAAACCTTGAACAATCATAGGGGAAAGTCATGTACCTTGGTACTATGGGGAAAAAAATTTAAATGAAGAAAAATTAATTTTGGTGTTGTTACAGATTGCACGTATTCAAAACTTTAATAATTTTTATGCAGTTTAAGAAATTAGGATTTTTCAAGAAAAGTGGAAAAGGAGCTACAGATTCACTTTGGGCTGTATCTGGAAAGTCGTAAAAATTAAAGGAATTTCTTTAAAAAAAATGCCTTATAAGAGATTTATTGAATTTTTTGCAGTAGATTTGATATTTATTTGAAATGGGATAATGCAATTTAAGATTTGCATGGAAAAGCATTTCTGAAAAATGGCGAACATTTTAGTTCAAAGTCGAACCTGTCGTTCCAGGTTTACACACAGTTCAAGAATTTTGTGTAATTGTTATCCAAAAAATTATATACATACGCCAACCAAGCACGAATACCCAATTTCTATTTCTACTACATTTTATCACTGACTCTCAATTTTTGCTAAAGTTTTCCAAAATGTATTAATATTGTGAAATACTAACCTGTAATTGGTGGTGGTTCTACGACAGTTGAAGGACCAAAAAAAGAAGGTATATCGCTTGAAGTGGTAACGGGAGTATTTAAATCACCCGGTTGAGCCTCAATATGTGAATGTTTAATATCTATGCTATCGGTGATTGAAGAAACACTAGATCCAATGGGACTATGTTGGGTGGTATTGAGTAGACTTAAGTGAGAAGCTGAATTACGACCACTTGTTGTTGTTGAAGCCGTATTAACTGTAACAGCAGCACTAGCTATTGAGGGACTATTATGAATAGGAGAACTTTGTTGTTGATGATGATGTTGCTGGTGATGATGTTGTTGCTGTGTCTCTGCTGCCACAGAAATGGCGCCCAAACGGGGGGTATTATAATGACGTGATAATGCTGAATTCGTTGAGGGTATACTAATGGAGGACGATGCGGTTGTTGTGGCGGCTGCTGAAGCTGCCACCGATGATCCCTCAGCTGTTGACGATGATGGCGATGATGACGTTGAGAGATTGTAATGTAATAAGGTTTGTGAACCCAAATGTCCTCCGCCAAAGGAGGAGGGTGTTGTGAGATATGTAGCGCCAGTAGAGACCGCTGTTGAGGGGCTCGTTTGAGCGGTGGTCTTAAAGAGGCATGTGTCAAAACTTAAAACATTAAAATGCGCCGCAGCAGCTGATTCGGTGAGTAGGAATGTGTGATGCGATGGCGCCACTAGGGTTTCAAGCCCTTCCATGATCATGGCCGCTGATGGGGTTCCAGGGGCTACGCCACCTTAAAAGAGAAAGAGAAAAAAATAAGAAATTAATATAAAATACTCGATATGAAAACAATAAAAGATTTAAAAATTTTTGTTTTGTGATATTCACATATTTTTTTCGATTTTAAAACAATTTGGCCAATTTTTTTATTAACAAAAATACAATTACTTGCACTTTTATTTAACTTTTTTTTCTAATTTTTTAGCCTTTGGCTACAACAAAAAATTGTTAATAAAACAAGTTAAAAAATTTCACTTTTAACACTTAAACATTTGAAGAGCCCTCAATAAACATGCTATAGCCCTATTATTATGACCAACAAATCATCAAATCGTTTTTGCCTATTGTTTTGATTTCAAATACATGATAGGTCCAACTTTTTTTTCTTTTTCATTTAACAAAAACATTTGTAAAAACAACAATTAAACGGTAGTGAGTTTAGCGCATAGATGCTGTCATTTAGTGCACTTAAAATGCAAAAAACAGAAAAACAACAAAATAACAACAAATTTGTTTAAAGTTTTTTTTTTTTATCAAGACAAACAAAATCTAATGTTAAACATTTGTGAGCGTGTCGAGGTGTCTCTGAAATCACATACAACTATAACTCGATTTGCAGTCTAATTATAGTCGATTTTAAGTGAAGATATAAACAATGGGTCTGTTTGTTTATATTTCTAGGAAAAAGAAAAATGGTAAAACAAGATAATAATTATGAAATATTAATTTATTTTGTAGTCGAACGACAGAAAATTATATCGAAATAAGTAAATAGAAACAACTGAATTAACAAATTAGCAAACTCAAAAGTCAAATAGCAAAAAATAGTAAAAATAGTAAAAACTAGCATGTAAACAAACGGATTTAAAGAGAACAAATCAGGTGTGGCATTTAAACTGCTATAATAGATATTTGTATGTTTTTATAAAAACTACGCGATTTGCTAAAAACTGCATATTTTGCTAAAACCGACATTATTTTTCAAGTTTCACAAGTTTTGCTAAAAACTGCATATTTCAGTAAAATCTGCATGATTTGCTAAAAACTACATATTTAGGAAAACACGTCACGACTCGTTTTTCTGTGTAAATCGAGTTATAAGTTTACTATACAAATAGCAAAAGAAATCAAAATATTTTTTTGAAAACAAAACAACACTAACAACAACAACAACTGAAAAAGATGACGCCACAATTGAGACAAAGTTGATTTTAATAAAGTTGAGTGTTGTTATTTTTCAACACTTCTTTACTAAAAACACAAAAATAGTAAAAGATCATAATGATGATCATTTAAATAATGATGATAATTATGTTTTTTCAAATATGATAATGATGATTATTCAAATAGTGGTTGGTATTGGTTTAGATTGGAGGTGATGTCGTTGATATTTGGCACGGTTTTTTTGTTCTTTCTTTACTTTAGAAAGAGATATGAAAATTTGTTGTATTTGTGTGGAGAAAGACAACGTTTAAAAGGTTCTAGCTCTTGGAAAGAGTATATTATACCACACAGATTGTAAATGTAGCATAAAAATTCATTTAGATATATGTTTTTTTATGCATAAAATCATTGACAATTTCATGCTCATCTTTTTGGGAACTATGGTTTGATTAAACACCATTTCTGACTTATAAACTCAAAGTGAAAAGTTAGTAAAACAATTTAAGGTTTTCTTCACTTAATAAATAATAATATTTTTCTATAAAAATATATTTGGAGTTGTGGTGTAATGGTTAGCGCGTTAAATTGGTGTTACACAGAAGGTTGCGGGTTCGAGCCCCAGTGACGACAAACTTAATTTATAAAAAAAAATTTTATGTATTAGTTTTCAATCTCCTATATATATCGCAAACCCCTCTTTCTGTGTTTCCATAGTCATAACTCAACCAAAATAAAATAATTTAACACGGCTGTGAACTAATATGCTTCAAAAAGTTCGCCAACTCTCCACTGGATGGCGCACAACAACTGTTCTAAAATTTAATATTTCGCTCAATTACAGGGTTGCCATATTTGCTCTATATCCTTTCCAAAGAAAGCAATACATTAATTAATAGGAAGAATTTCCTGAGAAGAAAATATTTCTCATTTGACTGTCAATTACACCAATTCTCCAACTGATTCTATTAGAATCGATTTCTTGTAGCTAGGTCCGAAGCTTGTGGAACTTAAATCGAAGGTACAACTAACGGAGAATTAGTTCTAATTTCAAAAACGATTCTAGGAGAAACGGTTCTACTTTGGAGCTAAACACAAAAGAAACGGATTCAATGTAACTATCGAATTTCTTGGCAACCAAATGATTTGGCAACAATTCAAATCTTTCAACCGAAATTCTGATGTATTGACCGAAATTACGTTGCTACAAGCAAATATGTATGTATATATTTTGCAATTCGGTTAAGAAAAAATTCGATTGTCACAATGAATCTCTTTTCTCTTTATAGAAACTGTTGTTTTTTGGACAATTTCCAGTAATCGGTGCTACAACCAACAGGGTTTATATAAAGCAAGGAAAGTCCTGATAAGTACTATGTGGACTCAGCACCATCAACTTCAATGTTAAAAAAGTGGTTTACTGAGTTTCGTTGTGGTCGTTCAATCACTAGTGACGCTGAATGTTCTGGACGGCCAATTTCTTTTTTTATTTATTTTTTTTAAAGGGAAGCAACACTCAATAAATTTTTCGTATTAATTAACGTGTTGCTTTCTTTGGAAAGGGGATAGAGAAGAAGTGAAAGATGGTGTTGCCATATTTGAAGAGCTTCAAATATGGCAACACTGTAATTGCGCGAGATGCTGAATCTTTGGAGTGATTGAAGAGTTGGCGAACTATGTTAAAGTTGAGTTAATACACCCGAAAATCTCGAAATAATTCACGATATGATGTTGGGCAATCGGAGATTGAAAGTGCGTGTGATTGTTGATGTCATAGGCATTTCAAATGGAACTGGGTTTATGGCACTGGGCATATGGATTTTAGAAAGCTATCCGCAAGATGGGTGCCGCGTTTGCTCTCAATTGACCATAAACGTAATCTTGTGACGACTTCAAAGGATTGGTTTGGAGTTAAGCCAGATTTACAATGCTGGAGTACTTCACTCTACAGAGTGGATTTTATTCCTGTCTTTTTCTCACTTACATATTTTTTGCATCATGCCAACTCTAATACACTCCACTCTGCAAAGTGGAGTACTCCAACATTGTAAATCCAGCTTTATTTAACCGCAATTCGAATGAGTTTTTGCAGCGTTTTGGAACTGTGGATGAAACATCGATACATCACAATACGTCGGAGACCAAGCGGCAGTAAACAATGGGTTTCTGCGGTTGAACCGGCTCCGAAGAAGATCAAGGTGGGTTTGTTGGCCAACAAGGTCATGGCGACATATTTTTGGGATGCACGCGGAATAATCCACATCGATTGTCTTGAAAAGGCAAAAACAATAAAACGCGAATATTATATTATTATTGGACCGATTCCACGACGATTAAAAAAAAACTGCACATTTGGCCAAGAAAAACGTTTGTTTTCATCAAGATAATCCTCGATAGCAAAATTGCATGAATTGGGCTACGAATTGGTACTTTATCCGCCATATTCTCCGGATTTAGCCCCCATTAACCATTTTTTATTTCGAAACAAATGCCTATTTTGAGGACTTCGAGAAGTTCTATTTCTTTGGAAGGAATAACCAAATTGGAGAAACGTTGGACTAAGTGTATTGAGTATGTTGAAATATAAAATCTTTTTTGCTAAAGAAAAAAAATTGTGTTTCATTCAAAAAGTCACGGGATTTCACCAAAAAGTCACGAATTTTAGAAAAAAATTATGCCAAACGAGTAAAAAGGTTAAAGTCGGGCATGCCGACTATAGAATACCCTACACCAGTCTGGGTAAAAGCCAACTAATGTCACCAAAATCAATAGGCTGCGTTATTGGGCCAATATAGGTCTGTGTACCAAATTTCATCAAAATATCTTAATATTTGCGACCTGCAGCGTATAAACAGTATAATTTTGGTAGGACCCTTATATGGGCACTAGGTCTAAACATGGACCGATGTTCATCAAAATCAATAGGCTTCGTCCGTGGGCCAAAATAGGTCTGTGTACCAAATTTCGTCAAAATATCTTAATATTTACGACGTGCATCGTATAAACAATATAATTTTGGGGGGACCCTTATATGGGCACTAGGTCTAAACATAGACCGATGTTCACCAAAATCAATAGGCTTCGTCCTTCGGCTGCCATAAGTCGGTGTACCAAATTTCATCAAAATATCTTAATATTTGCGACCTGCAGCGTATAAACAATATAATTTTGGTAGGACCCTTATATGGGCACTAGGTCTAAACATGGACCGATGTTCACCAAAATCAATAGGCTTTGTCCTTGGGCCAACGTAGGTCTGTGTACCAAATTTTATCAAAATATCTTAATATTTGCGACCTGCAGCGTATAAACCATATAATTTTAGTAGGACCCTTATATGGGCACTAGGTCTAAACATGGACCGATGTTCACCAAAATCAATAGGCTGCGTTACTGGGCCAATGTAGGTCTGTATACCAAATTTTATCAAAATATCTTAATATTTACGACCTGCAGCGTATAAACAGTATAATTTTGGTAGGACCCTTATATGGGCACTAGGTCTAAACATGGACCGATGTTCACCAAAATCAATAGGCTGCGTTATTGGGCCAATATAGGTCTGTGTACCAAATTTCATCAAAATATCTTAATATTTACGACCTGCAGCGTATAAACAGTATAATTTTGGTAGGACCCTTATATGGGCACTAGGTCTAAACATGGACCGATGTTCACCAAAATCAATAGGCTGCGTTATTGGGCCAATATAGGTCTGTGTACCAAATTTCATCAAAATATCTTAATATTTACGACCTGCAGCGTATAAACAATATAATTTTGGTAGGACCCTTATATGGGCACTAGGTCTAAACATGGACCGATGTTCAAAAAAATCAAACTTGTTCGTCCTTGGGCCAACATAGGTCTATGTACCAAATTTCATCGAAATATCTTAATAGGTGCGACCTGTAGAGTGCGTACAAGATTGCATGGACAGACAGACAGACGGACGGACGGACGGACAGACGGACATCGTTAAATCGAAATAAAAAAAAATTCTGAACCAATCGGTATACTATAAGGTGGGTCTACGACCAATATTTTTTGGTGTTACAAACATCAGCACAAACTTATAATACCCTGACCACATAGTGGTGTAGGGTATAAAAACGGGATTTACTAAACCCGTCATTCTGGCAGCATTACATTTACGTATACACCACAGCACATGCTATGATGTTAAGTGATTAGGGCCTCCACTATGAATAACATAAGTGTTACAATTTGAGTACGACTGGAATATACAGTATGTTCTACAACCACTGCCGTTAAACTATATGAGGCTGCATTTGACGAAGAAAAAGAAAGTCGCGCATTAGCATTTGTGGAGTTCAGTTGTACTCTAGCGTTTGTGTAGTTAATTACGTATTATTCTTATATAGTGAGTTGCGCAATAGTGTTTATATGGTTGTGTGTTACATTGTGGTATGTAAACTAATAAAGTGTTAAATAAATAAGCTCAATATCAAACAAAAGTGTGTTTGGTTATTTTGATTGTAAACCAACGTTTCTAAAATGTAAAAACGTATTAAATATCGAAAATAAGTTTTCAAAATTAAAACGCGATCCATCATATACACCCAGAAAACAGTCTCAGTTGTGGCCACCGAATTTGTTGCCAATCGAATTCGTGCGGTTACGAGAACTATCTTTATATTAAATTATATTTTTCGTCGCGAAAGCCGATATTCGGTTGTCTAATTCAATATTATATTCCACATAAATATTATTATGTTCCACAAAATTTTATTGAAATTAAAAAACTTTTATTTAGTTCTCTGGTATTGAACCCGGTCATTCTAATTAATAATCCACACTCTTACCCACTGCACCACAACTACTTTTAATTTTCTTAGCCATATTTACTTTTTATACTTAAGAATATTTTATTTTTATTAAAAAAAAACATGTAAATTTTTGTCTTTTCCGGGATTCGAACCCGGAAATCTGGCGTACTAGGCCAACTCCTCACCCACTAAACCACAAAAACTTATTAATTTTAATGTCAAATTTTGAATTTATATGTTTAGTTTGGAAAACAAATATAGTATAAACTTCGTTTATCAATACCAATTAATAGTTGTATGTGTTATCAATACAATCCACAATTCGGTTGGTTCTACAGAAACTCGACTTTAAGGTCATATTTGATTAGGATACCCCTATTTGTAGTTACCACTTTCGAATATTGAAATTTTTTTAATGAAGGTGATAGATAACACCAATTTTCTTGTATATTGACTAAATAAATGGCTGCTTCTACTGCATAGAATTACTAAACTGATACTAATTTTAAAATTGATTGGAGATACCAATAATTTGTTAAAAGGATTGTTTTTTAGTTTGCTTTCCCTATTTTTAATATCTAGTAAAATATTTTTGGTGTAGTATTCAATTATAGGTAACTCCAAATAAAATAACGTCCTGGCAAATTCAAGTTAATAGTTCTGATCAAATTCCAACCAATATTTTTCCTTGGTGTACTTTAAGGCATTCTTAGAAGATTGCTTTATTTTAGCTTTTCACAATATGTTTTTATAAACATATTTTTTTTCAAATATTTTAACAAAATTTCACGTTTTGTCTTAAAAAGCAGTTTAAATATAGAAAAGAACTGCTTTTTATCGTAGAAAGGATTTGCGAACTACGAAAAAGAGGAACAGACTCAATTTAAAAAATTTCGCTTAAAAATAAAATGTTCGTGCAGAAGATTTCATATCCAAAAAGAATTTCTACTGAAAAATATTTTATTTCTAAAAGAAAATTATTCTCTTAAAAAAGTTTTTCACTCAAAAAAAATTGTTTTTTGTTTAAAAATAATTTCTTGGACAAACCCAAATTTTAAATAAATGAAAATTTTCCGAAATTTTTTTTCCTACAAAAAATAAATTATACGTTCTACTAGCTGATCTAGTGCACATTTTTTTGATTTACACTCATAGAAATAAATCTCTAAAAATAGCAGAAAAAGCTACTAAAAATTAGTTAAAAATGACCTAGCAGGAAAAACTGCTGAAATTAAGAGATTTTTTCGCTAAATACTAGTAAAATAAGAACAACAAAACCAAAACTGTTAAATTTTTAGAATTTTAGTTATATGTTATTTGAGTTAACTTTTAAATTATTTAAAATGGAAAATTAAACTATACAATTTACAGAAAATTTTGCTAAATATTAGTAATCAGTTGTTGTTGTTGTTTTTAACAGTTATTACAGTCATTTTTCTATGGAAAAATGCAAAACAACTATTATGACTGTTAGCTAAGAAAACGACTAACAAAAATAACTGTAATTTCGTAAAAGTTGTTTAAATCAGGTATTTTCAATATCATAATAAAAACATTACAGAACGTACAAAAATTCAACGCGACTTTGTGTTCCAATCATCATTTTCTTATTGCGGACAACTGATGAGTTGGGGTGATGCCCACGAAACAATTGTATTGTCTGCCATGAAAATTGTTAACCTTTTTGGAACAACAAATTAACTGGGTGTTTTTATGAAAATAATCAGACAAATTCGTTAACAAATTTGTGTGAAAAACATTAATTTAATAATTTTTTTCTTCCAAAATTTTTGCACAAATATGTTTGGGCTTCTATGTAAAACAAATGCGGCTATAAAAATTTAGAGATAAATCTTTTTAAGTTTGTGATTTTTACACAAATATTTTAACGATTCTTCTGATTCTTTTTATGAAAACAGGCAGTAAATCTAATATGACAATATCATATTAGAATTTGGACTTGAGGTGGAATAATATTCTAACTAAATATGTATATGCAACTGAATGGTTTTTGGTATAAAAAATATCGAAAATAATATTATAATTTTCTTTTAAAAGCCAAATGGAAATCGTGTATTTGACATCAAATTACTGCAGTCATTTTCAGCAACACCTTTAAATATTATAATTAGTAAATGAACGCTAAATCGAATTGAAGGTAATGATGATGTTTTGTGGCAAATTCATAATTTGTATTACGAGCAAGAAGGGTATAATATCAGGAGTCCCAATCTCTATCGGAGGGAACATTGTACATAACATTATGGCGTTGTTACACATTTGATCGAAAAATGAGCAAAAAGTGGAAGTAAATTGGCAAAAGCTTAAAGTGACAATAAAAATTAAACAAAAAAATATTTAAATTAAGAAAAACGATAAAAAAAATTTGAAAATATCGAAAATAAAAATAAGAAAAAACTAACGTTTAAATGTCATTTTTATAAATGTTTAATTCCAAATATTTCAAAAATTACTGGACCCTTATTATGTTAATCGCTTTAGCAATGTTAATGATAAAATTTTTGTTTCTTCACTGTCATATGGCATTTATAACTCATGAGATTTTTATTTCAAGTGATTTCCACCATCAAAACGATAATTATTTAGGTGTCATTTCACTATCGTGTGTCGTTGAAAAGATACATAATTAACTGCCTATATTTTTCTTAATTTTTGTAATTGCCAGTATTTTTATTTTTAGTATTACTATTTTTGTTTTCTCTTATAATTCTAAGATTTTTTCGCCCCGGTATTCGCACTTTTAAGTTTTTTCAGCTGATTTTTCAGTGACATTATGCCGTCATTTAAGCACTTGTTTTATCCGATGTGCGGTGCAATACGGCTTGCATCTCCCAGTTTTATACTCTTTTTGTTACGACTGAGAAAATATAAAAGAGGTAAATTTAAGTCTCCAACATCTTCATTGATCTTTATATAAATTTTTTTCATTAGACGCAAAACTACATGATATTATTTGTAAATTTGTATAAAAAAAATATAAAAAATTTAATTAAACGGAAAATTAAATTAAAGACTACAAAAAAAAACTCATGGTTACGGTATATAAAAATATTATTTTTTATTTAGAAAATTAAACAAAATCCTATAAAAAACATGATTTTTAATAAATATGCAAATTTGATATTTTTATAAAATTTGTAAAAAGCTAAAAAAAATTGGCGCCAAGAAAACTCACTTTTAAAATTTGTTCCCATAGAATTTTATTAACAAGAAAATATAAACGCAATATGTTCTTCTTTTTTTCTATAATATTTGCAAAGTTTTCAATACGTTTTTAACGTTCTGACCATATGTGGGTCAGTAGTTGATTCCCTGATTGTTTGTCAATAGTTTTTGGCATTATGGGAAGTCAATATATCGTTTATGTGTATTGGAACTTTCTACCATTTGTCTTGTCAGTTGTTGTTGCAATAAATACATACTACTCTACTGTTTTGCAGTTGACCATCATGGATGTTTTTTGTCTTGTTAAACGTTTAATCGATTTTAATTTAATTGTTTATGTTACCCCTCTCTCAATGACAGCTGTCACATTTATGTGTTTATGTTTACTTCAATATTCAACATGTGTGTGTGGGTGATTTTTTTTTTGTTTATTTTTTTTTATAGATTTTTATTGTCTTTTTATGTGAGTTTTTGTTGAAAAAAAAAGATGTCAGATATTGTGGTTAATTTATAGAAATTAAATTGTTTTTATATAATTATTTGACATATAAAATGGTTATGTAATAAAATACTAAATAAAAGCGCATAACAATTAATTATTTAATTGTTAGTTTGGGAATTATTTGGTGGCCTTTTACAAAATAAATTAAGATAAATGGTTTTTTTATTTTGTTATATGTTTTTTTAAATTGATGAAGATTTTTCTTCGAGTGTATAAACCTTTAACTGGCCCTTAAATGCGTATAATTTAATAGAAACCTACACAAACTAAAACTATTGTTAAAGATAATTTTAATCACTAGTTTTTCAACTTCAAATATGTTGTGAATATACAAACCTTATAAACTTAATGAGAATTAACAAAGAAATAAAGATTTTCTTAAATACCACAATAAAAATTCGCTTTTGTTAATTTAAACAGCTGCTAAACTCAATATAACAAACGTTTATAAAACACTTATTGTTGACTAAAGATGCTTTTTCAGGAAGAAAAAGAAGAAAACATTTTTATTGAAAAATTTAATGGACACAAGGGAATCACCAGACCGCCACAGTTTTGTCCCATCCAAAGACTCGTCAGTGGTTAGTTTATGTGTCAATTGATCAAAGTAATTTTAATTTTTAATTTGTATCTATAGGAAAAACTTTTCTGTATATTGCCATGATCGGGAATCGAACCGGCAACCCTCTCTATGACTCGTAGTATCACCTCTTAACGAGATACACTACGATCGGCAAAGCGATGAGTATGGCTAATTGAAATTGAAATCACAGTCTACACAATGTGCGAGTGTGTTTGTAATCAGAAGAGCAAGAATTAACTAATACATAAGCAATTTTATTTTTCAATTAGAATGTTTCCTCTATTAATCCTATTCTTTTTCTCCTTTTCACAAGTAATTATCACATTGACATTCAGTAGAACACTATTTCGATGCGACATAAAACACTCCCTTCAGCTGCGTAGTTCATGTAAACTTAATGAGAATTTTAGGTTCGCCTAAAAGAGCTAAAATAAGAACAACAATTGCTTATTCATATTTTTTTTTTAATTTATAAACATTTTTGGTCACCTTTTTTTTATAAAACTATCAACATATTTACCAAGAATCAACAAAATTTGATCAAATTTAGCAATGAATTAAAAATCAATAAAAATGGTTATAATCGTAAAAAAATGTTATTACAATAAAAATTTATATTCTATTAATAACTTCAAATTAAAGATAATAAAAATTGAAAAAACAAAAATTTGCAAAACATTTTTTTATAATTTTTTTTTTTCATTTGGTGTTTTAAAGCCAACACCAAAAATTATTTTTAAAACCCTTTACAAGTTATAAATAATAAATTTATGCTCATCGTTTTTTATGTTTAAAAGAGAAACAAAACTCAACAAACATTTAATGTAAAAACGTAAAATTTTGTATTTTATTACAAGCCACCAAAGGAAACATGACACATAAGCTGTCAAAAAAAATTCATTCATAAAAATTTGAGACCCTTAACGAAAACAAAAAACCTCAAACAAAATATTGTTCAAATGAATAAAACTGAACAAGAAAAAATATTTAAAAAACTACTAAAAACACCAAGTATATTATCAGACAAAAGAAAACGATGGATGAGTTTTTGTTTTTACTTCCACCCAGCAAAATTGTCGGATGCAAAGCACCGGTTGTAGAACAACTTGTACTTGCATGCAACCTGTTCTAATTTATGTTCTATCGTCGGTGATTTTTGTTTGAGTTTGTCCCAAAAGCAACAGGTTCTGTTCCTCCAAACTAGAACAGGTTGCTTTGGAACCGGTTCTGCGACAGTGAAGCCTTCCATTTTGACTTCTAGGTGGTAAAAACACCTATTCTAGAACAGCCTCAAAGGAAACCGGTTCAAAAAAATTTTGCTGGGCAGCTTCATTCATTCTTTAAAAAATCTAAAAAAACTTAAAATTTTTTAATACAATAAAACCAGAAATCTTGAAATCTTTTTTAATACATTATTTTTCTTAAGACTCTGTGTATATTATTATTTTTTTAGTGTTGTTGTGTTGTAAAGGCAATTGACACTCCTTTAAACTAAACTCAGACAATATTAAAAAAAAAACTGTATATAAAATATATTTTCAATATAAAACAGAATTAAAGTTTTAAAACTAGTTTTTTTTTATACGGTGTTGATACGAGTATTATATTGAACTTGTGTCTATTCTTTCAAAAAGACCATATAAAACTGTCTTTTATAGGATGTTTAATAATGTTAAATTTTATTCTCGATTCTACATTTTCATTCATCTTAAGAAGAGACAAATATGTGCAAAAATATAAAATAATCAACGAATTCGTAACAAAGTTTGAAAGAATGCAATCATTTGATTGATAGCTTAGCAATGTTAAAACAAAGTGTCAATTAAATCTGCTACTAACTGCTGAACAAATTTATTTGAATTTCGTTGCGAAGGACCATAAATAATTATTTTGAATGTTAACAAAACCCTCTAAAGGTACGTTTACAATTATGAAGTATTCCAATCTGTAGCATATTTAGTCCTTTTCTCTTTCATACTATTATATTTTTGTATTTTGCTATCGTTTTTTATTCCACTACAGATTCAAACTTGTTCGACTCTGTAGTACGGATTTATTGCACTCTTGAGTTAACATTACAAATACACTAGTGCTGGTAAAAATATGAGTATCGGGTATCGAAGAAGTCCCTTTAATTGCAAAGTTATAGGGTTAAAATGTTCCACAAAAATGTTCCTCATAGCGTTTTACATAAGTTCGCCGAACACATCCCACACCTAAAATGGAAGATTCACATGGTTTTCAATGGCGGTTCACAATAAATATTTGAAAAAGGGGGGAAATTTTAACCCCCTAAAAAAACCGATGTGATCTTTCAAAACGCCGACACACATGTATTTTTTTTTGTCTCCTCTATCAGAATCCATTGTCAGAACACCGTATTTTTTTTGTGTTGTACTGGGTTATTGCTACTGTCTTAGTTCGCAAATCAAAATCAGATATTTTTTTTGAATCCGTAAAGCAGAGAAGTGTAAAAACTGGATATAGTTTGGAATTTTGGCCTTAAATTTTAAGTAAGACGAAGTTATCATTTTCTGATAATCGAAAGAAAGAAATTGTTTTTTATTAAATTAAATAATATAATTTCCAAAAAATTAACTGTGAAAATAATAGCTTTTACGAATTTTCTCAGTTATTTTAAAATACTTGTGCACTGCGAGAATTTATTGCATGCTATTAATGAATTCCTACGTTAGTTCAATGAAGTTTCTCTGAAATTCGTCTTTTGCAACATTTTATTAAGCTAATGCTGTTTTTCATCCCATTTTTTTTTTAATTTCGGATTGTTTATTAAAAATTTCATAAGCCACTGAAAACATGTGGTTAGAAATCGTTTCATTGACATTATGAAGTATTTTTATTAAAGATAAAAGATTTTTATATCACTTTATAAAGAAAATTTCATTAGTTTAATGAAAAATTTCATTAAAACTCGTCCAAGAAAATGTGTAATAAAAAATTGTCAGTTCATTTTCCAACATTGTTAGTTATTGTTACTGTATTTTATATTTGGTTTTCAACAGTTAAAAGTAACAACATTTTTAATTAATTTAAATGTAAATACCTCTGTCCCTTTAAGAAACGAATAAATACTTTTTAACCTCTGCTTCATATAACTAGTTGTTTGTGTACCTGATATAGAATAGAGAGTGTTATAGTTAAAAAAAATTGTCTTAATTTTAAAATTTTATTTATGTATTTATTATAATAAAAAAATCTATATTAGAATTTTGCATTTCAATTAAAATATTATAGGTTTTTTAGTAACTACATATATAAAAGAGATCTCAGTAGGAAATATTATCAGTAACTTGAGCTGTTTTGCTAATAAAGTACACGTAGAAAAAGATGTAATGATTATACTTTTTAACAGGAACAAAAAAAAAATTATAAAAAGAAAATTTGATTAATCTTTAACCGGTAAACTCAAAGGTAAATCTTCAGCTACAATATGAATTATAGAAAATTTTTCTATCACTAGATGGCAGGGATGTGGACTCAACTAAAAAAGAAATTATAATGGATTCGTTAGCACAGATGGCGCTATGTTTATGACAACTTCAGAGAAAGATATTAAACTTTTTGAAACAATACTAATTTTTTGTATAAAATATAGAAAAAAGAAGATTTGTTAGATCATACTTAATAGTTGCTCAATTTGAATTAGATTCCAGCACCTTCTACCGGTAATTAGAGACCTGGGCAGAATGCTTAATAAAGTGTTAAAAACTTTAAATAATATTCAAAATGTCTACAATAATAGCTCTGTTCCACGTACGTTAACGTGGGTACCCAATTTTAAGGCTCAGTTGACTTTTTTTTGCCGACTTGCATGAGTTGCCAACATTTCTATCTACTGTCTGCCAAGTTAACAACTCATATTAACTTATTTAATTGCCAACTATTAGTAGAATGATTCGATATATTTTTTTAACTATTGCACTTATTTCTTGCCGTGTCTAAAACGAAGAAGAAGTGTTGGTTACATATTATAATTGCCATAAAAACTTTTTATATGGTTATAAGAATATCATACACTGTATAATTAGTTATTTTACAGTTTGCACTATTACAAAGTTTGATAGGAGGGGGGCAAAAAATGTAAAAAACTGGTTTGTAAAATTGATAAAATTAAACAACAAATATAAATCATAAATAAGTATTATTAATTTTTTTTTTTGTACTTCTTTCATATCCATATGTTTTTTTTTTATATTTTTGCTAACAGCCTGAGATTTTCAGCCATTATTAAATAAACATTAAACATTTTTTCTTTCGTTCATAAAATATTTAAATGTAGATTGTCTACTTAATGGCTCCAATAGTTAAAAATTGTTGTTGTTTATTTAAAATTGTAAAGTGTCTATATTTTGATTGGATTTATGCAATTTGTCTATGACTTTTAAATAGATTTAAATGACAGTAAAAAATAAGTATAAATAATAATGTATGGAAAAAGATTAAAAGATATTTTTTTTATGGATTTTTAAATTGTTAAAAAAAGGTGATAGAATTAACATAAACTTTTTGTTGGTTAATAAATTTCAGTATGCTAATTTTATTGAAATTTAATTAAACTCACTGAGAATTATAAACTATGGATGTGCGAAAAATATAGCCAATTTGAAGTTTAAGTTGAAGTTACAATTATTATTAATTGCCACTTGTTGCATATTTTCACCGTTTTAATATATCATCTCCTTTTATCCACAACGATGGTCATATATTGACACCTCTTAACAAACATTTATTAATATTTTAACATAAGCATGACAAACAGATCCTCAATCATATAGAACTCATTTGGCAACCTTATCTAAAGTACCAAGTTTTCAACGGAATGTTTTCAATTTATGACCATTAGTATATCTTAATTTTTTTTTCAAAATACCGGTACGGAAACGTAATATTTTAAATATTTATGGCTTGACCAAAACAAAAATAAAAAAATCGTTCAACAAAAAAAGGTAAAAAAATATGAAAAAAAAAATCCTAAGACGACAGACAACAAACACTTACCAAACAACTAAAGTCAATCAGTCACTCAGCAGGTCATAAATGTTAAATGGTGGCTATGAATATGAAACGTCACACCATTTCATGACAACAAAAATGACGACAACAACAAAACAAAAAATACGTTTTTGTTGTGTAAATAAAAAAAATTATAATAAATATTACAAAATTTATATTAAACAATTTTTTTAAAAACTTAAATTTTATTAAAATTTATAAATTTTATTAAAGTAAGAAAAATTTTAGATTCTCGGGGGTTATAAGTTGTTACTATTTAAAGTATTTTTCCATTACAAAAATGTTCTCTATAGTTCAACTTATTACCCAGCAAAATAGTAAAATCACTACAATTGATGATGTAAATGTACTTCTTTTTTAACATAAACACTTATGATTTTAATATTGAGTTGTCATAGGAGAGGAGAACTCCCAGTTCAACATTTTTTCAGTACTTTTTGAATGAGGGCAAAGGAAGCCCTTTTTCAAACAATTAAGCTAAAAAAAAATTCTTTGCAAAAAAGAGTTATACTTTATAGATTTTACAAAAAGTTTGAATTTGCGACCTCATGATTGCTGGCCTAGCGCTCTACCCCTAAGCTATTATTTGATATGAAAGTTGACTGGCATAAAAATACCACTTTGTGATTTCCGGGTATCGAAATTGCGACCCCACGATTGTTAGTCTAGCGCTCTACAGCTGAGCTATTGTTTGGTATGAAAGTTGACTGGCATAAAAATACCACCTTGTTACTGCGAGATATTTAGGCCTTTTTTTAATCACCGGATTTATTTTTGGATTTATTTTATTTTGTTAAAAAATCCATATTTTGGTTCTGAATTTTCAAAATTTATAATTTTTATTAAAATCTAATACTTATTCGCCAATAAATTGTGCAAGAAAATCATTAAATTTTTTAAACATGTGAACACAGGAATTAAAATAAGCTAAATCCAAAATGGATTTAAAAAATAAATAAATCCGTTTTGGATTTAGCTTAATTTTCTTCCAGAAATTTCATTTTCGCAAAATTTAAATTTTTTCTTTCACATTATATTAGGGAATAAGTGTTAGATTTGGATAAAAATATAAAATTTTAAAAATTAAAAAACAAAATGTGGATTTTTTAACAAAATAAAATAAATCCAAAAATAAATCCAGTGATTAAAAAAAAGGCCAATTGTTCCTTATTCTCTTTAATAAAAGTTCTTTTTAAACAAGTGCAAAAGGTGCACTGCAATTCAATATTGTTTTCAGTACTATTTTCATAAGGGCATAAAAAGCAATTTTTAAAAATTTTTACTTTATATATTTTAAAAAATTTTAAAATTAAAAAAATATTGAATTTAAACAAATTAATTATAAATAAAAAAAATAAAAATAAAATAAAAATTGGTCCCTCCAGGAATCAAACCCGCGATCGTCTGTTTAGAAATACAAAATTATATCAAAATCACTTTTAGAGCAATTATGCTATAGAAGCATACTTAAGTGATTTTTTTGGATGTTTTTCAGAAGTAATTCTAAAAAAACTGTAAAATGGACACTTTTGAAGCAATGAAAGAAGCGATTTTTTGAAGTTGTTCAGAATTCCTTCTAAAAAACCAGTAAAAATACGCTAACGGACACTTGTGAAGTAGTGAAAGAACCACTACTTCCAATTTTTTTTTTGCTGGGAAACATTTAGTTTTTTAAACCTTAATTTTGAAATAAAATTAATCTGTGTGTGAATATAAAATAAAAAAAAAAAATTTCTTTTTTTGTATGAACTAAGATGCATAGTCGGTAAGTTTTCCTTTTTGAAAAACAGCTAAAACCTTTAGTAAAGACCACTCGAGAAAGATGATGAGACCTTAGAATACTATATATGTGGCTGTCGGGCCTTGGAAAGGATTAGGGGTCAACATTTTTGTGGTGACAACATTCCAACTATGTTTGACCTCAGGGAAACGAGCTGGAGGTAACCAAGAAATTTCGTCAGCAGGAGGCAGTTACAATCAAAAAATTGTTTACCAAATATTAGGTCATTAGAACTAATTTTAAAGAAATTTGGCTCCAAAGAAATTTTAACTTCAATTGAGTGCACACTTTTCTTAAAAACAAGTTAAAATGATTAAATAAGTATATTTGTTCTTAAATTAAGTAAGTTTTGTCTTATGTTGCATTTACATCTGCACCCAAATCCCGAGATTTCGACTAAAATTGAGATTTGAGTGAAAATCTCATGTGAAATTTCGAGATTCCCCATACAAAGGAAATCCCGTAAATTTGCGAGATTTCGAAGAAATCTCATGAAAATCTCACAAATCTGGAGACTTTTGCAGAATACAACACTGTGTTTCACTTAATTTGTAGAGTTTTTGCATGAAAACGTGGCAACGATGGTCAACAGCTGACTAAAAAAATAACCTAAAAATAACACAAAATATTGAAATAAAAAAATTATTATTAATTTAATAAATATGACTTTAGACACAATGGAAATGTACTAATGATTATAAGAAGTGTTGCGTGGTTCTAATTTTTGCTTCCCGCGAAGCATAACTATGAAGAAAGCATTGGGAAGTGCATGTCTTCCTTCCGCCAAAATATTGCAAAATCTGGGTTCTCGCTTGTCGTCCTTATAAAAAAACAAATTTACTAACATATTTAGCGTTAGATCTTTAGATAAAATAATGTAAATTGTACTCCGCCAATGAATAAAATGGTTTTTAGAAATATTTTAATTTGAGGTTATTTTTTTATGGTACTTTGTTTACAAAAAAAGTGCAGCTGTCAAATCGAAATCTCGCTACTGTCACAAAGTGCAAATGTAAACGGTCAAGATTTCGGTTCGAGATTTCCGTTGAAATCTCGGGATTTGAAAACAGATGTAAACGCAACTTTAAGTGTTTTGGAATTTTGCTAAAATTTAGTATGGTTTTTACTTAAATTTAGTATAAAATTATTCTTAGATTTAGTATAAATATCTTAAAAACAAGTAAATTTTTCTTAAATTTTAAGACTCTTTAAACTTCCGCTAAAGCCCAAATTAGTTTGGAAGTATCGTAAAAAAAGTAACGTATCATTCACATAATGAATAAAAAGAGTATAAAAAATAAAAATATTGTATTTTTTATCTTTTTCTTGTGCATAGAATTAAATGTCAAGTAATAAAATAGAAAATTTCTATTTTCAACAGAACTTTTTTACGATTTTACTTGACAACAGTTTCAATGCATAGAAAAAAGATAAAAAATATATTTCTATATTATTTTAACACATTGAATTGATTACAGATATGTTTTTTTACTTTACGATTAGACTAATGAAGCCTTAATGCAGAATAAACTTATTTTTTCGTTCATAGATTATATTCGTATGAAGTAAGTATATTCAAAATAAAAAAGAAAAAATTTATTTATATATATTTTATTAATTTGTTATTCTCATTAGGTTTAAATTTTCAAATATATAAGTAACATATTTCAGTTTCTCTACCTAAAAATGTATGTAATCAATTTCATATAATTTTTTTTTCGTTAAGATAAATATTTATAATTTGAAATTTATTACTTAAATTTTACTTCACAAAACTAAAATATTTATATAATACAAACTACAAACCAAATAAGAATTCCACGGGTGAAAATGTTTTTAGGAATGCGAAAGAAAATATTTACTTTAATTTAATTTAAGTAGCTTTAAAATGTTTAAACTAAGTAAATGAATGTTCTTTTAGTTTGACTCTAGATCATAAATTAATATCACTTTCTATTTAAATTATTTTTTAACTCAAAGAAAGATGATACAGTTTTTACATTCATTTACTTAAAAATTAGAGATCAACTAAATATTCCCCCATTCGTTTAAACTAAGTTCAATTTTCCTAGAATTAAGGGCTATTTGTGGATCATCGCTTTATCATCTCCGATATTTTTAAATAAAAATAAATTAATTTAATGCGTTAAGTTTAAGTAAATACCTTATGTTGTTAAAGTCCACTTTGTGTGAGGCCTATAATGTATAAAATCGATTTTATTGTTTTTATTATTAGGTGTAAAACTAAATATATAAAGGTGTTAAAGTTTTGTTCCTAAAAAATAAATGGTAAATGGTCATCTTAGAAAATGTGTGAAAATACGAAATAAACTACTGCTTAATAGTTTTAATTTTAAAAACAAATTTAGCGGCTTCTTTTTTTCAACATACACCTATAACTCGATTGTGAAAACATACCACTATTATGTCTTCCTAACTTCCTTTCAATGTAAAAAAAAAAAATTAGATACCAGAAATAGCACATTTTTTTGAATAGTGTTTAGCTATATAGGTCTATGCATTACTTTGCACTTTATTTCAGTAACGAATTTTTCAGCCGATGAGCCCTAACGCAATGCATGGAGCCACTTAGTAGGAGGTGATAAGTAGATATTTATATGATTACGAGTATGGGAAAAGTAATGTATATAAAAATAGATTTGCTTAAAACAAAACTTAAATAAAAAAATTTATAAAAAATATTATTTTTATTATGTTTTATATTAAATATATTTATAATGTAGTCAGGCTGGGATTCGAACCTGGGTACTCTGATTTTTAGATAGAACTTTACTGCTTGAGCTATCGATATATATATCCGTTGATGGCTTAAAATGTAAATGAACTGTTGTGCTTCTTGTTTTTGTTCGTGAAGTCGAAAAATAAAAACCTTATTTTTTCTCTCTCTCTCAAAATATAAAATAAATCTATAAATAGATTTTCAAAAATTTTTCAATTATTACTTTATGTTAATAAGTCATTTAATACATAACAAATGATCGATAAAACATTAGTTTTGATTTGAGTATAATACAGTAGGTAACGAGTTATACATCAAGGTAATGCGTGAATAATCACACCCATTACCAGTGTTTGGCTGTGATAAGCTTAGTGAGTATATGCTTCATATTAAACATAGGAAAAGTAATTTTCATGTTACAGCATATTTTGAAGAAAATCGAAAAGGCCCTTAGTCAAGGCTTTAGTGTATTGAAAAATATTTAAAGAAAATTACTTTATAATTAAAAAAATAAATAAACAAATACATTTTACCGACAAAAGTAAAACTAATAACTCAAAATGGCACTGTTTTGTATGATTTAATAAATTTAAAGATCCTCATGATCTTTTAAACAAAAATTATGAATATGAACTTTTGTGAATAATATGTTTATTTTTACTACATAATAAAATAAATCATATTTAATGCAAAGTGTAACAAAAAAAAAATTGCCAGGCATAATCATAAATATATCTCAAGAGTTTCTTAACAACCAAAAAAAAAAAAAATAATCACTATAATTTAGGCCGTTTGTTTATTATTTTAATAACATTCTTTGTCTTATAATACAATTTTCTGTGACATTACACTACACTTTTTTGTTGTATATTTACTGATCCTCTAAAGAACCATCATCAAGTATTTGTATAATACCTTGCAGAACACTAAATGTCTTATAAAAAAGTTGTGGTGTTTTTTTTTTTTTTTTTTTTTTTGAGATTTTGTTAGAAAAACAGAAAACAGACAGACAAATGGACGGACTTTCTAAAGATCAGGCATTAAAAAAAAGACATGTAGTAGTGTGTCAACGTCAGTCACACCCCACTTAGGCGCAAAATTTGTTGGCGACAACACGATCACATTATAAACTATTAAAAATAATGAAAAACGTATTAAATAATAACACGAAACAGAAAAAAACAAAACAAAAATTATGAAGGAACACTTGTAGACGTAAATTAATATACCGCAAAAAAATTTCAGGAAAAAATAACACAACATTCAAAAACTTTTTTTTTTTTCTTCGTTCTAACTTAATATTTATAATAGAGACAATAGAGATTATCGTACTTTGGTTAAGCCTTAAAAAATTAGTTCTGTTTCATACAAATAGAAAAATACTAATATATCAAGATTACAAATAAACTAAAAATAAATTTAAAAAAACCCGACGGTACTTAGAGAAATTTGTGTGAAACAGTAACTTTAATAATTTAAATATTTATTAACTCAGTGAGAATTATAAGTTCTTTAGGTATTAATGAAAAACAATCACAAACTAAATGAGAACTATAAACCACTTATTTCATTGCTTCCAAAGTATCCGTTATTGTATTTTTAGTGCCTTTTTAGATGTAATTCTGGACAACCTCCTTATTTGCCTAAAAAATATACTTTCATATATTTTAAAAGCATTTTTAGATGTAATTCTGTCAACATTAATAAAATCACTTAATAATTGCTTCTAAAGCATTATTGCCCTAAAAGTGATCTTAAGAAGTGATTTTGATACAGTTTTTTTTGATCTATCGCGGTTCGAAACCTGGCGGAACTAATATTTTGTAATTATTTAAGGCCCGATTACTGAATATATTAAAAGTTAGCCAAAACTTAAATTCAAATTTTATGTGAGAACCAACAACAAATGTGTCAGTTAAAGTCCCAGTTAGAAGCGAACTGGACATTCAGTAATCGGGCCTTAATATTCTAAACTAAATTCAATATTTCTTAACTTTCAAAAATAATATAAAAATAATGAAAAATTGCTTTTGGGTACTTGTGAAAAAATTACTGGCAAAAATATTGGATTGCAGTATATCTTTTGTACTTTTTTAATAAATACTACACTGCAGATTGCAGTGTGTTAAAGTAGAGATGGCATGATACAAAATTATATAAGTGCGAGGAAGTAAGGAACAAAATCTACTCTGCCGAGTGTATTCATTGTAAATGCACCTTAAAACAGTATTTTCTAATAGCAAAGTGGTGTTTTTATGCCTGTCAACATTCATATCAAAGGATATCTCAGCGGTAGGGGCTATACCAGCAATCTTAAGGTCGCAAGTTAAGCAAATGGAGGCGACAATACAATTTTTGTAAAAAATAATAGTTTTGTTGCTAATTTTTTTTACCTTCAATGATGAAATAGAGTTTCATTTGCACTTGTTCAAAAATTACTAAAAATATATTGAAGTGGGGGTAGTCCCCTCCTATGAAAACTCAATGCTAAAATCTCTAGTGTTTCTGTTAAAAAAGACTGCTTCTGCTTGTTGTTTAGAACTTTTTCAACTACATGAGAATTGCTAAGCATACATAAAAGAAGAGTCTGTTTCTGCAAATGTCGATCAAATTTGATTATTTAAAAAAAAAAATAAAATACCATACGTCAGTTTGGTAACATTTGCGAAAAAGGAGACCCGGAGGAGATTGGAAAATAAAAAATCTAATAAAAAGAGAATGTTTGATCAATTCAGAGTAAAAACAATAACAGAAAGCGGAGTAGGAAAGAAAACTATGAATTAGTTACACTGCATTCAAGGCCTTACTTGGGTGAGATGGCTAATCGGTCACACCTAAATATAGTTACGTTTGTAATGTAAGAATAGGCAAATGCTCGATTTCTACATCCGACGGGTTGTTGAAAAATTATCATATAGAGAAAATATAACAGTAAAGTATATAAACAATAATTCAATTTAATAGAAAATCACTGATGAAGCCTGTCCATAGAAAAAGGCAGAAACCAGAACTGATTTGAAAATTAATGTGTTTATAATTTTTAGAGAAAAAGGTTTATTGTTCTTCTTAACCTCAAACTTACTAATAATTTTCGGTTCTTAACATTTCGACAAAAAAAAAAAAAAAAAATTGATACATAGGAAGTGAAAATGAGTTCCACTGTTTTCTAAAATTTTTTTTTTTAACTTTTTAATATTTTTAGTGCAAAATTTGATAGATCTACATAATACGTTTCATTTGACAGCCACTTTGCAAATACATATTTCCTTGGCACAAATATGAAGAAAATCTAAAAAAAACGGGATCATTTTCTACCCAACTTTTTAAACCTCAGCTATGAGTTTGGGCAGCTAAAAACGTATTCGTGCTTATTTTTTCTGTCTTTTCTAAAATACTTCCTAATTGCATCAAAATCTGAGTATACCACTTAGACAGTCCTTCCTTGTTAGTAAGAAAAAATTATAGTTAAATTTATGATATCTAATATATACTTTTCTTTCAAAACTTGATACCATTTCAGGTTAATTGATTTTGGAAAAATATCCAATATTTCGCTTTTTTAAATCGCATCATCAGGGACACTCGTAATTTTACTATAGGTACATTTTTCAATTTATTTTTGTTTTGAAAAAATTTAATTTTTGTTATATTTACTTATTTAAAAAAAAATCCTCTTTGTTTTCTTTTATGATTTTTTTTTTCTCTAATTTTAACAACATTTTTTATTAATGATTTTTTTGTTTGTTGTCACAAAGTAACACCAAGTGGCCTTCAGCTAATTTTATGAAAAGAAAACAATACATAAAAAAGGTCATTTATTGTCTAAGTTAAAAATTTGTGTTTACGAGTAATATAGTTTTTTTTTTTTTAATTCTTATAATCTATTTGCAAGAAAAATATTTATGCTTATTTTTCTAATTTTTATACTAAGCAATAAAACCGTAATAAAAACTAAAATTTGTTTTAATGTTATTAACTCATTCATTAACAAATTTAAAATATTGTGATTTGTTTTTGTTAGTTTACTATTGAGGAAATACAAATTAAAAAAAAATAATATATATTAACAATAAAAAAAATATATATATTTGTCTATAAAATTCAGAGGATTATTGTTAATTTTGAAATAAATATATACATACATTTTAAAGATATAGATATATATTTAAAAGATAGAAAATATAAAAAGCATACCTGCACTTTGAACAACAAGACAGTAAAAAACCTATAAAATTCAATTTGTTTTCTCTCCCGATTTATGAAAATTGCTTGAATAGCAAAAATTAAGAGGTAGTAAAGCTAAAAAAAAATTTATGTTAAATATTTTGTGAAGAATATTTTGTATACAGCGGACTCTTTAAAAGCGAGAAATTATCAAAAGTTATTATTTCGAGACAAGAAAATATTTCAAAATATCCAATAAAGAAGTAAAAAAAATGCCAGTCCATACACCAGAGTACGATTTGAGTCATATTCAAATTTCGGGCAGAGAATTTCAATAAATTATAGTGAAATATATAATATAGATGTAGTAAAAAACGGGTCTATGTCAATTATTTTCAGTAGTAATAAACATCAGCATCGATAGTCGACGGGATCGAGTCTAAAATTTTGCCTATGCGATAAGTTCGAGATTTATTTTTCGAATTCATATAATCCGGATTTTGTTCCTATCAATTGTTGCTTTATTTCGAAGGAGGACACAGAAGAATAAAAAGGTGGTGAAAGATGAAGGTCTTTAAATATGCCAACATTGTAATTGTGCGAAATGTCGATTATTAAAACAGTTGTATGAGAGATATGTATGAGAGATAGAAAACTCATTAATATTTAGCAAAACTTTACTCAGATTATGCAGTATAAATTGTCGTTTTCTATTAACTAAAAAATAATTCAAATACAACTTAAATCCTATAAATTTAACAGTTATATTTTTGCTGTTTTTTTATTCCTAGCATTTAGTAAAACAAAATCTGCTAATTTCAGCGGTTTTTCTAAAAGGTAATTTTTAACTAATAATTTTTTATAAGCTTTTTATACTATTTTTGCAGGTTTATTTCTATGAGTATATGACGATATATGGCCCAGAATGTGAAAATTGAGTCTCGAGAAGTAGGTACAATAACAAGTTTGATGTATTTTACCAAGATAATATAAAGTAGTAAATGGTAATGGGTGTATAGCTTAAAAATGCGGAATTTTTGGCAAATTTTGGGCGTTTATTGTGAAATATTGGTATAATATAAATTTACTCAAAGTATTGGCCATCGTTAGCTATGACCTTTTCCCATCATTCTGTAACATATGGACTTCCGACGGGTTGTTGAAAAATTATCACACAGAGACAATCTGACAATAAAATATAAACAATAATACAATTTAATGGAAAATCATTGATGAAGCCTGTCCATAGAAAAAGGCAGAAACTAGATCTAGTCTGATTTGCAAATTAATCTCCCAGCACAAAAAGAGATGCCGAAGCAGTAGAAAAAGCAATACAATTGATGATCTAGATGTATTTCTTTTTAAAATAAATACTAATGATTTTAACATTGAGTTGTCATAGGAGAGGAGTACTCCCATTTCAACATTTATTCAGTACTTTTTAAACGAGTGCAAAGGAAGCTCTTTCTCACCAATTAAAAGTTTAAAAAAATTCCAAAAAAAATTATATTTCTTTTATTTCACAAAAGTTTTTTTATTGCCGCCACCGGGTATCGAACATCCCAGTGTAGAAACGGTAATGATATATCATTATTTTTTGGACTACCAGTAATGACACTTACTTACCTTCTGCATTATTTTAAAACATATAATAATGAGTTACTGATAATGACTTATTTTTATCATTATTTCAAATAGAAAATAATTTTCTAGATTTTTTTGAAATCTATTTTTAGATTCAATATTTTTTAAACACTGGTAAGGATATATGTAACCACATATTTTTTGATTTTCTGTATGTTGGCGAGTAAGCTTACTTGTGTGCAACATGTCAATTATGTTTTTATCTATTAAATATTACATGTCGATATAGCTCAGATGGTAGAGCTATTGACTGGCAATCTGTAGACCCAGGTACGATTCCCGCACCAGCAAATTTTATTAAAAAAAAAAATACAATAAAAAATATTTTTTTTATATAATTTATTTTTTTGAAAATCTATTTTTAGACTCATTATTTTTATCAGTACTGGTAAGCACATAGGTAACGATATATTTTTTGTATGCTGGTGTGTAACCATAACTCATTATTTTTCGTGACATCGCCCTATAAAGGTAATAAGAAATGTAATAACAAAAGTAACTAGTTACCATTACCAAGCATGTAGTTACATAACCACATATCTGGTAATGATTTTCTACACTGGGATATTTCTAAAAATTGAAAAATATTGAATTTAAAGAAATTCAAATTTAAAAAAAAAATTAATAAAATAAAAAAAAGAATAAAAAAAATTTTAGAGCAATTACTCTTTAGAGGCAATACTTAAGTGATTTTTTTGGATGTGGTTCAGAAGTAATTCTAAAAAAGCTGTAAAAATGTAATAACGGATACTTTGGAAGCAATGAGAGAAGTGATTTTTTGAAGCTGTTCAGAATAACTTCTAAAAAACAGTACAAATACACTAACCGATACTTGTGAAGCATTGAAAGAAGTAGTTTATAAAGCATTACTTGCAATTTTTTTGCTGGACTATTTATAATTTTTAGAGAAAAAGGTTTGTTCTTCTTCTTAACCTCAAATCTACTGCCTAGATTTCGTTTAAACATTTTAATTTCTTTTACCCAAGTACTTCTTAAATTCATTCACTTGAATTTATAAAATATTTAAAATATTTTAAACCGTGGAATTCTTATTTGGTTTGTACAATAGTTTGTATTACGAATTTTTTGCTTGTTTATTTTGAATATACTTACTTAATACGAGTTTAATCAATTATTCTATTAAAACCTCTTCTGTCAAATAATATACATACATCTGTTGTATTTTTAATAATTTTATTGAAAAAAAGGATTTTCAGTAACTTCTAAATTTCAGTAACTTCTAAATTTCAGTAACTTCTAAAACTGATAAAAATAAAAAACGTAGCAATTAAGATCATATTTTGGCAACATTTTTATTTTTCAGTCTCCTCTGTCATATATTCAAGTTTTATCCAAATACGAGAGGACTACACCGAAGTGAGTTCAAGAAGAATAGAACAACTCGTACAACAACAACTCCCTCTCGAATACATTGCACGCATACAAAATTAAAATATAGATAGAAATCAACATTTGAAAAGTTGTAAAAAAAATTAAAAATTTGGTAATACGTAAATAGATACCACTACATTGCTAGATCTGTCATATCAACAGAGTAGTATTTTGGAAGATGACAAAGCAAACTGTGATAATTTATTGTTGTTTTTGTCTTTTCTTTTATATTTTAGATGTTTCCTACCGCTCCTAGATGAAAACAAAAAAATTCCCATTGAGCTGAAGCTAACGAATATTTGTAGAAATTCCGAAAAGTCGCCGCTTTAGACCAGAATGAAATTATTTTCCACAGTTTGTTACATTAGTATATTAGCAAATTTACTTTAATAAAAACAAATAAATTTTTCAACAATTTTTGCAATTTTTTACCAGTATCGTTTAATCGTATTAAATTATTTGAATTATTCGTTATTAGAAAATTATTCAAACAATTTTTGAGCAAAATTGTTCGAATAATCAAATAACGATTGAATACCCTAGATCTAATATTTGGTAAACAATTTTTTGAGTGTAATGAAAGTGAAATCACTTGTAATTTTTCAATCTATATTGAAAACTATAATTTCGGATCTCAAAAAATTTTTTACAATTAGATAATTTTGTTTCAAATTGTATCAAATTATATATAATATGAACAAATTAGATGAACCCAGTTTTTTGGATCAAATAAGAAGAGATGTGATATGGAATTTATTATATGACTACATATAATTATATCGACAGATTTTTCATCGGAAAGAAGTAGTTTTGGTACACTCACAATATTTTATCCTTAAAAACAACATGGAAACACAATTAAAAAAGGACTACTGACTTTTCATTATATTCAAACCATTTTGCTATTTATTTTCAAACATTGTTTAAACAATCCATAAATAATTGAAAAGTCTATTAAAAAAATCATCAATTTTTAACTGACAAAACGTAAAAACAAGGGTATGACATCACCAAAAAAATAAGTTATAACAAAATCGTTATCACTAGATGGCCCTTTGTTAAAAAAATTGTCAATTTTCTTTTATTTAAATTTAAATAATAACAAACAATAAAGCAAAAAAAAAAAAACAAACGTATATCTCAAATTTTATTATTTGAATATATTCCGCGCTTGTTTTTTCCTTATTTTCGAGTTTTTAAATATAGGCTCAGCTGATACTAAATAGTTGCTCAGCGCCCTCTACCGGTGAGTAGTGTAAGTTTTGATTTCCTATCTCTGCGTAAAAAAACGATTTGCGGTGTGTTTTTTCATATCTGAAATTTTTTTTTTTTTTGTTTAATTTTCAAAACACACAACACACACGTGAATATTTTTATTGGCTATGTTTGGGTGTATGAGTAATGAATTTCTTGCAATTTGAATTGAAATATATTTGTATATAAACAAACTATTTTAACAAAAAAGAAAGCAGAAAATATTTGAATTTTTTGTTTTAAAACAGAAAACAACGAAATTATTTAAATTATTTTTTCTACAAGTAGAAATCTAAAAATAGAATATTTGACTGAAAGTAAAAAATCCTACAGACGATACATATTTGTTTCTAGTTTGTTTTTTATTGATTGATAAAAAAAGTTAAACAATATGTTTCAATGTATTTTAATTGATTCTTCAATTGAAAACAAACTTTACCTATTATTTTTTAAATAAACCTCAATCGGTTATGGAAAATTTATTGTGAGTGTAGGTATTGCTCCAGTTTATTTTTTTTTTAGTCTGTTAACCATTTTTATTTGGGCATAATTTAAAAAAAAGACCATAGCACGATTTCTGAATACTTTTTTTCAAAATTAAGAATATCGAAAATAATTCACAGACGAGGTATAGTCCAAATTGTTAACTAATAGTCCTTAATTTTAACATGTTAGTCATGAATATGGTGGCATGATGGGTTAGAGTTAGAGTTGCCAGACGCGCTTGATTTGGCTTGATTGTCAAGCTTTTTCTATGCGTGTCAAGAAAAAAGAAAAAATTTGATTTGTCAAGCCAAAACGGAATTTTAGAAAAATTTCAATTAAATTAATAAGAAAAATTAACCATTAGCAAAAAAAAAAATATCTAATTATTTTCAAATTTACCTTGACTAATTTTTACGGATAAATGACTGTTTCCATGGTGGTAAAGCATAAAAAGTCTATCATTGAATGAAAAGGAAACGTTTGAGTTAGAAGCTAACCAATTTTTACAAAATGCTGTAAAATACTTAGAAAAAAGGTATGATTTTGGAGAAAAATCAGTTTTTTTTTTAGCAAATTGCTGTTTTAAATATAAAAAACTCGTTGTTGTCAAGGAATAATTAAGCAGAGCTGCCATTTAAAAATATCAAATTCAATTAATACTGATATGTTGTATGCAGATTACTGCTGCCTTCGGGACAATATATGTGCCCATTTCTTTAAAAAATGTGATACAAAGAATGTAGAAAATCTGTATAAATTAATATCATTTAAATTTTCAAGTCAATTTAGCAAATTTTTTTTGCTAATTTAACTGAATTTTAAATTGTCAGGAAAAATCAAGTCTTTTTTCTGAATGTCAAGAAAAATCAAGCTTTTTCCTCTTAATGTCAAGCTTTTTGCCAATTTCGATCTGGCAAGCCTAGTTAGAGTGCAATACAAAAATAACAAGTAATCGTTGTAAAAGTTCTTTGCTCTCATTCTAATAAATATAAGTAGAATTAAAAACTTGAATATTAAATACAACATACAAACATTTGCTTTACTACTAAAGGAACTTTGGTTAAAGCAACAACTATGACATAGAGAAAGATAAAATAGATTTGCAAAAAACATGTGATTTTCGTTGTAATACAATTCGTTATTTACTTGGGAGTTTACATAAATTAAAAAAAAAACTTAAATCTACATTATAACCTAGAGAGAACCACATAAATACAATTTGATGATAGTGCTTGGTAGTACTTGAAAATGCATTAATTGTCAACTATTGGTTCTAGGAATTGGATTGGTTTTTTTCTCTATTTGTTGTAAAATAAATTGTGAATTCTATTTTAATGATCTTAAAAATAATCATTGAAGACTGATTAGGTTAGAAATTTTCGTATCTGTAAAATCTTAAAACAGTAATTTCAGATTTCGAGGGTTTATGAAGATATCTGAACATCTTTAATTGATCCACTCAACCAGACTTAAAACTTATATTAGATAGATAGATTTTCCAGTATATTTTCACTGTAGCACCGTGTAATTAATGTTTTGCAGTCACTGATGATATATAACAACTATTCGCAAAACAGCTGTTTGTATTCCCTTATGAAAATCGACACTACTAGTTTATATGCAAAATTGATAAAATTAATATTAGGCTTGTTCGTTTACTTACTACAACTTACTACTTTTACTTTAGCTGGAAAAATTTAATACAAAAAGTAAAAAAAAACTTTTCAATTGTAGTAAAAGTAGTAAAGTAGATTCATAATATGTCTGTTTGTGTGCATTTATAGTAAAAACCAGTTAACTTAGAAAGTGCCGAAGAATTACAAAAACTGATTTTCTTTTCAAGTGAAACGAAAGAAAATAGTATCAAAATTAGTAGAATTTAAAAATTTGCACATTTCACGGTAAAAACGAATTTATGAGAAAAAAGTATTAAAAATAGTAAAAACTAGCATGTAAACAAACAGACATAATAATTTTAAATTTATTGTGTTATTAAAATTTATAATTAAGAAATTTATTTTCAAATTCAGTTTGTTTTTTGTGCAGATTCAAAATCGTTCCCCTTCATTAAAGCAAAATTTCCATTAAATTGTTGAAAATATAAATCTTTCATTATTATTAAAAAATTTTGTTCCTATAACTCAAAACTATTGTTTTCATTCATAATAAATATTAACTGTTTGTTGTCTTCTACAAATTTAATTCAAATTGTTTGTTTTTAACATTGAACACCCACCTGGATATTATTGGCACGTGCAGAAGATGGACAGCAAAAATTGTCTTAAAGGAACGGTTGTACTCTAAAAACAAAAATTCCTTAAAATACGGAGACACTTTTTGTTATAATACACATTAATATTTAAAAAACTAATTTTTTTTTCAGTAAAACCTTAGTGATTTTTTTTTGAAAAAATCACTTAAAATTTTTCACTTTTGTTTGTAACTTTGTTTAAGTATTTTCTATAAATAATTTAGTTTAGTTTTGCTTTTAAACATACGTAAGAGCAACAAAAAAAAAATCGATAAAAAGTATATAATGCTAAATTATTTTGTATTTTTTGCACAAATATCTAATACGTCACAAAGTTTTTTTTTCATTTTTTTTTTCTTGTTGAAAGCTTTTCTCACTCTTTATTGTAATTTTCATTCATAAAAAAGTAACTGTAGAAATTTTCTTGATTTTTTTTCAAATGTTTTTAAAGAAATTTAAAGCCTTTTAAAAAGTTTTGGCTAAACACTGGGTTTTAAATTTTCTTTTTTTGTTGTTAAATTTGGATTTTTTATAAGCAAAATATCTTAAAGATACTTTGTTTTTTTTTTTGTTTTGGAACAATTTTATTTAACTACACTCTTGTTTCTCACAAAATATTCTTTTATGGCAATTTTCTTATTTGACTTTTCTTTTAGATTAAATCCAATACGATTTTCATTTTTTTTATCTTTGTAAATCTCGTTATGTTTAGGAATTTGCAGTTATCTTTGGGATACACTGTTGTATTAAGTCTTCACTAAACGATATTCAAATTTTTTCTTAATAGTGTCTAGTTTTGTTGATTTTTAAGAATTTTTTCTTTTTTTTTGTATTAAATAGAACAGAGTGTAGTAATTGATTAGACCGTCACGTTTGCTAGTTCGAACACAACTGAAGCACGAGATGAGTACTCAATTGGTTTTTATGAATGAAACCGGCCAAAGCTTATAAGATACATTTGAATCTTATAGTATGCACAATTTGATTTAAATGCCCCTACCAGTAAAATAATAAAAACCAAACTAAACAAATACCTATAGAGAATTCAAACTTTGACAACGATTTTTTAAATTCGAATATTTATAAAAATTTCCCCTTTAGCTTATGCTCTTAGCTCTCCCAATTGGTATGGCAGAGAGTGCCAGATACTTTTGTATTTCATAGATACTTGTTTAAATTTAAAGAGGGGCATATGGTTTGGTATACATCCAATGGTGGTATAAGTTAACTCCCCGTTATGTAGCCATTTTCAGGCTGTTAGGCTGGCGCAAGCGCATTTAAACCAATCAACAGTTTGTTTTGTTTCTTACACAATGTATCTATAAGATACTTTATTAAATCTCAGAGTATCTATGTATATCTCTGAACACTTTTTTCTCATATCAATTTAAATTTCAATTTTAAGTTTCCCCCTGTATTTCAATACCAAGATTTACCTTTTTTTCTCTAATGTTTTTCTTGTTGAAACATTAAAATAATTTTCATTATAATATTTTTCTTACATTTAAGGTAAAAATAAACCAACAGGTATTTATGTGTATATATTGCTAATTTCAAATTAGATTTCAAAGAATTTTTAATTTAAAAATAAATTTTCATATCATCTACTAAATACGTCATTAAAATTAAATTGTATTTTTGCTAAGCAAATTCTCTCAAAATAAATTTCGTTTAAACAAAAAAATTCTGTTAGACAATTTTTGTTTTCAAATAAATTTTGTTTAATATTTATATAGTTTTTTTGGCAAACAAATTCTCATCAGTAAATTTTAGCCCAATGATTCATAATTTTTGTTTTTTAAAATGAGTATGTTTTAAATTTGTTTTCTCAATTTCTTTTTTAAATTTTTCAAACAAAGTTTTGTTGGAGTGTATATTTTTTGTTTAAAAATTACATTTTGTTGTGAAGAAAATCTCTCAATTTCAAATCGATCGTATTTGAAGTTTCAATCCTAAATATTTCTTATTATTTTTAATTAAAAAAATTACAAAAAGATTAAAATCAATATTCACTGAGAGAATTAGCTCCACTCAGAGAACTATGTTGGTAAAATTAACATCATTTGCAATTAAAAAAGTGTACACTGCAATTGTATTTGAATTAACTACTTTTGCAGTTATTTTTGACACCAATTATAGTTTAAATAACTGCATTATCAGTTAGGTTTTAATGCAATTGTAGTGTATATATTTTTAAATTGCAGTTAATTTTCGCAATATAATTCTCTTACTGTGGACGATGCTAATGAATTTTTGCATTAAATCTATGAAATCTATTAAAGTTTTTCAGTGCAGTTTTTCATAAAGCTATATGAAAAACATCATTTAAGTTTTTTTTTTTAAATTTCATGCACTCAATGAAAAGGTTTCTTAAAAAACTAGTTTTGTAAAAATGATGAACCTTGATCAAGAAATTTTTCATTCACATTGTGAAGACAATTTTATTAGTTTACTGATAAAATTCATTAAAAATCGTACAAGTTAATTCTCTCTGTGTACTTAATTCAACTGAAGCGGTTAAAAATAATTTAAATTTTCTTCGTCTTTTTTTAACCAAATTCATCAAAATCGGTCAACTACTTAGTTCTTGTACTGCTGCTCGGGTACTGTCTTGAATTTTCATTTATTTTGCAATGTCAGGTAAGTTCAGTTTAGTGAAACATGCGGTGATTAAAAGCGAGTTATTTCTGTGAATATGCTCACATTCGTTTTCAATGACCGGATGTTTTAGACTTATGTGAGACTAAGCGCGGCTCCAGCAATTAGTATAAGGGGGAAAATCATACGCCAAATAGACAAACACATTCCCCTTATATTAATTGCTGGAACCGCGCATGTGTGAGACCCAGGTGAATAAGGATGCTTATCCACAGGATTTTCATATACGTGGATATCAAATTATATCGCTTTTTATTTTTCTTAGTGGCCTTGCGTTATACGTTCGCAATGATGTTGTGTGCCACACTCAGATAAAAAAGTTATTAAAAAATTTGTAAACAGTTTCCAATCGCACTATACTATTTTTATACTGATTTTTAGTACAATTTTTATTTTTAGTAATCATTTTTGCTATGCTCTTATTACAAATTACGGATTTTTTTTACCAATTTTCGTTGCTGGTTTCAGCAAAACATTTTACTAATTTTTCAAAACCGAGTGCTAAATTTAGCAGAAAAATATACTATTTAATTTAAAAAATTTTATATTCAAGAATTTGTTGATTTTTTACAATTCTTGTTTAGTTTATTTTTGTGACTATTGATATATTCTTAGTTTGGAAATAACACCCAGAAAATTTTACTGTATCTCCAATGCATAAAAAGGTAATAACTGTAAAACCGTTTGCAATTTTGACTCCAAATTTCAAGTACGATTAAGTAATTATGCGCTTGTTACAATCGAAAGAAAAAAGTTTTTTCTTATTAATTTTTTTTATATTTTACAGTTTATTAATTTTTTAGTACACTTTTTTTGCTAATTTTAGTAGATTGATTTTAAATTACAGCTGCAACTAATTATTTATACTAATTTCATTGCACTAAAATTCTGATATTTAGTAAGTTTTTTAACTGATTTTAGCAAATCGGTTTTGAATTGCAGTTTGCATAAATTTTACTAAAATTTAGTAGCAGTTCCTAATTTTTTCTACTAATTTTATAGTACTACAGTTCAACAGACATGTGTTGCTAAAATTAGCAAAAAATACCACTGGGCTCAAAACAGTTAAATTTCCCGTAATAACAGCAAAGTTTTCAGTAGCCATTACAGACATTTTTGGTTGAGTGCAGTAGCAGCAACAATTGACCACGCATAATGCCGAATTTAACTCTCTTTGGCCAATGAAACACATCTTGATGCATTTCTGGTTTCTTTACAGTAGTTCAAATATGGAAGGGGAACAAGGGATTTAGTTATTCTGATTCTCTTTCTGCCTCCATTTCAGGAATCCTGGAGAGCTGTGCGAATAGTGAAATCGTGGTTGTTTGTGATTTCAATATTCAGAACCCTTAATAGCTCCGCCATTCGAGTGGGATGACTTCCATCGGCATTTACACCGAGCTTTTAGCGGCGCACAACCACCGGGTGCAGGGTGCCGTTGGTAAATGAGCCAACACACATTTCGTATGTTGAAGGGAAATTTCAGAATACTCTCGACCTTTCGCTCATTTCGCACCCTGAAAAAAATGAAGTGAGATTATTTGCACCTCTCGGTAACTCGAATCACTATACCATTTCCGCAACCTTTTCATACTCCGGGCTTTTTAGCGTTTTACAGGCAGCCACGAAATGCTCTGTTCCAATTTATTTAAAGGCTCTTTGGGTCGAACTTAATGATTTTTATTGGCAATTCAACTGCAAACTAAATGTTGGTTTAACCACATGTACTTCCAGAGAGGAAGCATTCAGCAATTGGCATGCGAACAATAACATCAATACTGCCTTCCTGCTCCACGGGGCAGTAAGGCCTTTTGGTCACTCGTTAAAAGTGTAAAGGATAATGCTAACACATCGGCTGAAAACTCCGTAGGATAACCAATAAAACAAAACTTTTTTGGCAAAATTTGACTCGATTCATCAACATAATCTCCTTCAAGAGCGATACAATCACTCCAACATTTTCCTAATATTTCGATACATTTTAATAGAATGATTTATCTTTGGCCTTAAAATAGGCCTCTGTTTCGGCAATCACCTCTTCATTCGAACCAAATCTCTTTCCAGCGAGCAATATTTTGAAGTCTGAAAACAAGTAAAAATCGCTGGGAGCCAAATCTGGCAAATACGATGTATGCGGAAGCAATTGAAAGTGTAAATTGTGCAATTTAGCCATGGTAGCCAACGACTTGCAACACTGCGCATTGCCCTGGTGAAAGAGCACATTTTCTTCTTCATATGGTGCACTTTTTTTGCGATTTTCTCCTTCAACCGCACCAGTTGCGCCATGTAGCGATCGTTATTGATGGTCTGGCCTTTTTCAAGATAATCAATATACAAAATTCCAGCCACATCCCAAAATACTGATGCCATAACTTTACCAACTGACTGTTGCGTCTTTGGCTTCTTCGCCAGTTGCTGTCCACTCAGCTGACTTCCAATTCGACTCTGGAGTGAAGTTGCAGATCCAAGTTTTGTCCGTACGGATTATTCAGCCGATGTGTTAGTTCCTCTCTCCCAACAGTTATAAAGGATGATCTAATATTAACTCATCCGTATAATAAGGCCAACCTGCTGGCTGAAGTGTTCGCGGAAATTTCGTTTCTGCCGGAAAGCGGTCAACCACTGTCCGTGCTCGAAAGAGTATCACATACTATGCCCAAGATATTCTTTCATCCTCGAGCAGTGAAAAGAGTTATTGCGAATCTCTACGTAAATAAGTCAACGGGCCCGGATGGTATACCAACACTGGTACTAAAACAGTGCTATCGCGTCCATTGGCATCCCTCTTTAGCATGTCATACCGCATCTTTCCATTGTGTTGGAGGGTTGCCAATATCCAGCCAATCCCCAAAAACGGTGCGGCTACCAACCCTGATAATTACCACCAAATCGCAATCTGCTCTGCGCTGTCGAAGGTTATCTTGTTCCAATTTGCTTCTCAATAATCGACAGTATGGCTTTCGTAAAAGTCGTTCTACGGGAGACCTGCTGGCGTTTCTTTCAGAGCATTGGAATCGGTCCATTCACAAATTTGTTGAAAGCAAAATGTTTGCTCTAGATATTTTCAAGGCGTTTGATCGTGTATTGCATAAAGCACTCGTGTCAAAGCTTATTGCTTTTGGTGTCGGTAAGGACTTCTCTCGATTCATATCGGGTTTTCTCAAGGATCGCACTATAAGAGTAGCTATGGATGGGATCTCATCTAATGAGTTTCAGTTGAATGCAGGGGTACCACCACAAGGTTCCGCTATTTCGACTTCTCTCTTTATTATCTTTCTAAACGATTTAATCTGTCAAACTTCCAATTCTATCTACTCTTTTGCAGATGACAGCAACATTTGTCATTTATATTCCTTCGATCATAGGCCAAACCTTTTAGAGATTAAGGCAGATTATGAATGGCACACTCAATCAGGACCTAAGTACAATCTCTGAATGGGGTCGCGTGAATAGCGTCAATTTTAATCCACGCAAGACCCAATATTGTTTGCTGACCCATAGGACCGTTGAGTCATCAATGTCATATGTGCACATAGGTGGTATAAACATTGAGAAATCTGTAACTATTGATGTTCTGGACATGAGAATCCAGTGTTTATCACGTCATTCAAGTGTCGAAAGAGGCATTCAAATGCCTTGGCTTTCTTAACCGGTATAGGAACTACTTCACTTCTTCTGATCTCCTCACTATTTATATCACCTATACCCGGCCAAAGATGGAATACAACTTCCATATATGGGCAGGGACCTCAAAGTTTATTTTGGGGCTTTTGGACCGTGTACAACGGAGGACGTCGGCGCTCATTAATAACAATAGGGTATCCAACTCTATTGACTCGTCGGAAAGTGGGCTGTGTGACACTCTTCTATCGTTACTACCACAGGAGGTGTAGGGGGGAGATAAATGAACTTATCCCAAAGCCCCGTGTATTTGTCCGTAACACACGTTTGTCTAGTAGATCTCATCCGTTTGTGGTTGATTTGCTATTTGTTTTAGCCGCACAGCGCATTGCAGAGAGAATTTGTTCTTTAGTCGAACTGCCCGTATGTGGAATAAACTCCCAGCGGATGTCTTTCCTTAAAACTCACAAACACTACTCCCTATTTCCTCCATCCCATAACCTATTTTCCATGTGGGCGCTGTGGTGTAATGGCTAGCGCGTTGGACTGATACTCATAAGGTTGTGAGTTTGCTCTCCAGCCAAGGCAGCATGAATTTATAGAAAATAATATGTGCACTCTCAAAACAATTCCGTTGTGACAACCGAATTTCTTCCAACCGAATTGGTTCGGTTGCTGCAAGCTCGTAATTCGATTGCCCCAACCGAATTCAGGTGTGGCAACCGATAATTCGGTTGTCGCAACCGAATTAAAATCGAATTCGATTGCCACAACTGAATTCGGTTGCTGCAACCGAATTACGAGGTTGCAGCAACCGAACCAATTCGGTTGGCAAAAAATTCCGTTGCCACAACAGAATTGTTCTGAGAGTGTGTGTGTTTTATATCCCTCCATACATATCGCAGCGTTCGCCTTCGGCATTTTACCTACCGAAGTAAAACAATATAATAGGGCTGTGTACTAAAAAGCTACAGCAAAGTTCGACTACTTTTCATCAGATGGAGCGCAACAACTGTCCCTAATATTCAAGATATCGCGGAATTACAGCCTTATTTGAAGCCCTTCATCTTTCACGAACTTTCACTTCTTCCGTATCCCCTTTCCAAAGAAAGCAACAAGGTAATTAATAGGAAAATTTCCTGAGTGTTGCTTCTCTTAATAAAAAAATCAACACAATGCACTGCATTAGTAGGGGATCCCTTGAGCGTTGGTTTATAGTAAAAAAAACACCAGTTTGGTTTTGTTTAAATATTTCTGTTTTGTATTGTTTTCTTTTATACCTCTTGCTGTTTTGCTATTAATTAATTTTTTTTTGTATTAATCTCAATATTTGTTCACTTTATTTCTTTTGGTGTCATCTTACTCCTTTTTATATGTTTTCAATTTTATTGCCAGTCCTATTAACACCTCGAGTATACGCCCATAAATTAATTTAATGTATAATTTTAATGGTTTTTAATTTCGAAATAACATACTTTTGAGAAAATTGGTGTTATTATCCTAATTAAAAAAAAAAAACGACCCAGTCAGAAAAATACAAATCGATAACCGATGGCAAGCCACTTTAACATGTAGTACAAGTACTGGCAAAAAGTGCTAAAAGTGCCATTCCCACTATAATAAAATCACTAGACAAAATGACCGGCTGTTCAAAAAGCACCGGAGAAGCCTTGGGGAAACAAAATTTTCAAAGTTGGTCAAACCCTGGCAAAACCAATAAATAGGTGGTTAATTTTATAATATAAAAAAATTTTTAAACCGGATTTGAACTCGAAACCTTCTGACTATAAACTGTTTTTGTGAAGTGTCATCAATTTTATGAAATCATTGCTTTACCATTGAATTGATTTTTGTACCGTTGGTAATTTCTGACTAGGTATGTAGTACTGGATAACCAATAGCTGCATGCTTTTTTCTACTAAGGAAATTTTTTTTCGTTTTTAGGCACCAACATTCTACTTAGCATTTCTGTATTGAACTTTCTGAACTTTAGATATACCCAATAAACCATAAAACGATACAGTATCATTAACGATTTCATATTAAGTATCATAATTGCTATCGTTTATGATAAAAAATATGAACTCATAATGATATCATAATTTTTCAAAATAACGATAAAGTTTCTGAAAATATCATATTTTTTGTTCTAATTTAATCATATATACATATTTGTTTATTTTGATTACGTTAATGATATCATATTTTCATGGAAAAGTGATAAAATAACCGAGTAAAAAAAATTATATATAATCATATGTGGCATATATTACAATATATAATTAGACATGTCGTTATATATATCCATATATAATTATATATGACGTCTTTTTCCAAAATTGTTCCTTATATTATGCCATATATAATTTCATCTAATTAGATATCGGCCTTTATAATATTAGATATGGTATATATGATTATATATAACATCCCGGTGAAAAATGTCCATATATGAACATTTATGGTTCAACCATATATGTATGGATCCGAAAAATGAGGTAACACCTCATATATATGGACATATATGAACATATACATTTATTAAATATATGCGAATACATGCGAACGTTGCTGTCCTTTACTATAAGGTTGTACGATAGATATAAATTTATGTATGACATTCAAATTAGGCGCTACATATGTTCCTTTTTTTATTCATGGCATTAAATACCCAGTAGCAAATGGTTGAACTAGTTCTAAAAATTACTAGTTTTTTGACTAGTAACTATAAAACTGGTTCTCAAAATAACCATTTTGAACCAGTTGTGAACTAGTTTAATACGATTTATGTAGGGACTGTAAAACAAATTAACTAAATTAAAATGCGGGATTTGAAATTCTCATTTTGTTTACATTTGTATATGTAAAACATCATAGTTTGCAAATAAACACAGTGTGAGTTTGCGAATAAAAACTAAAATATTTTATTGTGATTAGAAATCATAAACACAAAATATTTTAGATTTCATTTGGTAAATGGACCTAATTATCTCAGTAAGGAAATTATCAGTCTCATCTACGTTTCATCAAAGAAAAAGCCTTTATTTTTAATATATATAATTTAGGTCTTTACCAACTGGTACAGTACTATTTCCAAAGAGTCACTTCGGAACTGGTTCCGCGAGTGTCAGATTAGTACCAGTGTTTCTCCCTATTTTTCGTCCTTAAATTGTAATTTCCAAACTAGTTCTACAACTAGTACCAAAGTGGGAGTTTGGTGACAATTGTCGCCATCCTTATGACATCTCCATGTTAAATTCTACAGTTATTTGTATGGAGAGGCGGTAGAACTCGTACTAGTTGCCTGGTTCAATTAAACTAGTACATAACTGGTTCTGATCTAGTATTTTTTGCTACTGGGTATAATTCCATATTTATCCAAATATGAGTTCCTTTTACATATATGGAAAAATGTATTCTTCGAAATATGTTCATATACAAGTCCCTTTTGCATATATTGAATAACATATACTTTCATATTTGTCCATATATGAGTGCCATTTCCATATATGAAATAACAGATGCTTCCATATATGTCTGTATATGAAATTTTTTCCATATATGGAATCACATATACTTCCATATATGTTCATATAAAATCCATATATGCCCGAGTAAAAAAGTTTTGATATAACCATATATTATTTCATGTAATTGCATATAGTAACTTATAGTTACATATGGCCACATATGCTTTTAAATTCAAGCAGATATACTTTTATATAGTCATATGTTAGATATTTTTTCCTCAAAGGTTTTAATATGGAGACATATGTGATTTTATCTTATTACATACTGGCCTACATATAATTTCATGTGCTATGTATAAGTACATAAAGTAACATACTACAGATATAATTACATATACGTTTATATATAATTTAGTATAACACTATACATAATAATATAAAACTATATGTGGAGCCATATAAGAAATATTTCATAATTTGTGTTAGATATGATTATATATGGACGAATAAGAACCCATATATAACTTAATATAGTTCCATATCTACGGTATTCAATTACAATTACATATTATTTGTAATTGTAATTCAAAAAAAAAAAAACAATTACAAGTAATTTGTAATTGAAAATTTTCAATTATACATTACATATAATTGTAATTGGATAAATGTCAATTACAAATACATTTTTTCGGAAAAGAAATAATGACAAAAAGCACAAGTGAGGGGTCAGCCCAACATGACGTATTCTTTTTATACTTATCCACGCCTATCCAACCTATCCCAGTCAGTTTTTTATACAAAATTTTAACAAAAAACACTTTAATTCTAAATGTAATTGAAATTCGTAATTGAAATCACTTTCAATTACAATTATTTGTAATTGAAAATTTTCAATTACAGTTACATGAAATGTAATTGAGTTTTTTTTAATTTCAATTACATTTATTTGCAATTGTAATTGAAATCCCCCAGGTCTGATCTCCAGATATTGCATATCTTTTTATTTAAAAAAATAATTTTTGTATATTGTTAGATGTGGTCATATAAAATATGATCTAAAGTATAAGGTCAATTTTCAGATATAATTGTATCAAACTATGTACACTTTTATAACATTTTATATAATTTTATATAAGAATATATAATTTGATGTAATTGGATGAGGACAAAATTCGGATACAATTGTATCGAATTGCATAAAATTGTATCAAATTGTACCAAATTGTATACAATTGTATACAATTCGATACAATAAGATACAATAAGATGTTCTCATTTTTCGGATATAATTATATCTAATTACATAAAAGATTATATATAATTAAATATAACTTCATATGGCTCCATATCATTTTTTTACTTGGGTGTTCATAAAAATCCATATTTGTTCATATTTGTCCATACAGAAACCATATATGAACATGTTTGAGCGTATATGAACATTTTTCACCGGGATAGCATGGCTGATCTTATTGCATATATAGTTGTATATAGAACTATATCTTAATATATATGGCGGCATTTTAAGAATATATAATTATATATGCTATCATTTAAACAATATAAAACTATATATGGTGCCAGTTAAACTATATATTATCATATATGGTGGCATTTAAACAATATATGGTCATATATGGTACCTTATGAACAAAATCTTTAATACAGTTGTAGATATGATAATATATGCTACTAAATATAGTGCCATATATATTTATATATGGTGTTATTTAAGCAATATATTAGCATATATGGTGCCATTTAAACCATATATTATTATATATGGTGCCATTTAAACAATATATGGCCATATATGGTACCTCATGATCAAAATTTTTAATACAGTTCCAGATATGATAATATATGATTCCATATATAGTGCCATATATATTTATATATGGTGTTATTTAAGAAATTTATTACTATATATGGTGCCATTTAAACCATATATTATCATATATGGTGCCATTTTAACAATATATGCTCATATATGGTACCTTATGAACAAAATTTTTAATACAGTTCAAGATATGATAATATATGCTACCATATATAGTACCATATACTTTGATATATATGTGATTAAGTTATATCTGTATAAATATACAGTTTCATCCGAAGAATGGCCCGATATATATTTATCAATTTTTATCTAAATGACCTGATACAAATTTTATCGGTTTGATCGTAATTAGTTCAATTTTATATAAATAAAATATAATTGTATCCGACATTTACCTTATACAATTGTATCAAAGTTTTAAACTGATATCAGGTCAAAATTGGGATACAACTATATAATTTTGTATACAAATATATCTATTTGGACCTAAACTGATACCATGTGATATAAACCAATAAAATTGTATCAGCCCATGTGAAAATCGAAATATATATGAACATACATGATCATACATTGACTAGTATATGTTCATGCATAGTCATACATGATCATATACGTCAATGCATAGTTCAATGTATGACCATACATTATCTCATATATTTCCATATAACTTCGGATCCGAAATTTGAGGGTATATGACCATATATGTTCACATATGATTCATGTATGCTCATATATGATCATATATGGCCATATACCTCCATATACCCTCAAATTTCGGATCCGAAAATATATGGAAATATATGAGATAATGTATGGTCATACATTGAACTATGCATTGACGTATATGATCATGTATGACTATGCATGATCATATACTAGTCAATGTATGATCATGTATGTTCATATATATTTCGATTTTCACATGGGAGGTCAAAAATCTGATACAATTTCATCTGATTAACACATAATTTAATCAGGTCAAATCTAAAATGATGCAATTAGATAAAAACTGATAAACAACTGATACAATTTTATCGGGCCATTTTTCGGATCAAATGGTACATGGATGACTCTAAGTTATATATTACCATATAAAGCTTCATATTGTTTTTTTTTAATAGAGAACATACCATATATGGTGCCATTTAAACAATGTATGGTCATTAGAGTGGGGCGATTTGTATGGACAAAAATTTTTTGATATTGTGCCATCGATTTTTCGATAGCTTTTGGCTAGTTGCCACATTTTTTATCCGCTTTTCATAAGTAATACCTTTCTGGAAAGGTTGTAATGTTATATTGTTTACAACTTCATTCGTTGTTTCAATGAAGTTGTAAACAATATATAACGCAAGATGGAGCTTATCTAGCATTTATTTAAAAATTGCCAAAAAATTAAATTTGGGCGCCTCGAAAATGATTTTTTTGATATGTCGTAGTGGAATTTTTTTTTCTCATGCCAAGAGCTATCGAAAAATTGATGGCACAATATCGACTGCTAAATCGACCCACCCTAATGCTCATATATGGTAACTCATCAGCAACTAAAATATTAACTGTATTTCAGAAGCTATTAATTGTATTTCAGAAATTTTAAATGTATTTCAGAAATTATGGAATGTATTTCAGAAATTTATTAATTGTATTTCAGAAATAATCAAATCTATTTCAGAACTTGTTGATTGTTTATCATAGTTAATAGAGAAAAATTTATAAATTACATTTCATAATTTCTGAAATACAATTGGTAGTTTCTGGAATACAGTTTGATAATTTCTGAAATACAGTTGTGAATTTCGGAAATACAATTAATAATTTTTGAAATACAATTGATAAAACTGAAATTCAATTGACTAGTTCTGAAATACGATTCATAAATCTGAAAAATAATTGATAATTTCTGAAATACAATTGATAAAACTGAAATTCAATTGATTATTTCTGAAATACAATTGATAAATCTTAAAAACAATTGATACAATTGGAAATGGTGTAGAGCGTTAAAAAGATGCAAATAAAAATTTTTTTTTTTTTTAAAATTCAATTTAATAAAAAAAATATAATTTTATAAAAACATTTATAGAAAATAAAATTATAATTTTATAAAAAGAAAATCTTTTTATCAAAAAAAAAAAATGCAAGCCGTGAACGGTATCGAACTCGAGACCTTCTGAGTTTAAACCTTATTTTAACAAAATATTGTAATTTTTATAAAATCAATGCTCCGCCAGTGTATTATTTTTTGAACTGTTGTCAATATCTGTCTGGGATTTTGTTTAATCGCAAATAAATGGAGATCTTACATAGTACCCAAATATAATGCGGGATCTAATTTTATCTGTCATTTTTCTGGATAGTTTTAGATGTCAATCCCCAAATATATTGCTGTTTCTAATTCGATCTGCCATTTTAATACTGAAATAAATTGCTAGATCTAATTCGATCTGCAATTTATGGGATAAATTAAGATCTTACCAAATCCTCAAATATATAACTGGATTTAATTCGATCTGCAATTTATCGGAAAAGTTAAGATCTTACGCAATCCCGAAATATATTACTGGATCTAATTTTTGATCTGTCATTTTTTGGATATATTTAGATCTTACTTAATCCCCAAATACATTGCTGGATCTAATTCGATTTGCCATTTTTCGGATCAAATTAGATCTAAGTTTATCCACAAATATATTGCTGGATCTAATTCCATCTGCCATATTTCGGATCAATTTAGATCTAAGTTTATCCCCAAATATATTGCTGGATCTAATTCGATCAAATTAGATCTAAGTTTATCCACAAATATATTGCTAGAACTAATTCGAGCTGCCAAAATTGAGATCAAATTAGATCTAAGTTTATCCACAAATATATAGCTCTATCTAATTCGATCCGCCATTTTTCGGATCAAATTAGATCTAAATTTATCCACAAATATATAACTGGATCTAATTCGATCCGCCATTTTTCGGATCAATTTAGATCTAGGTTTATCCCCAAAGATATCATTGGACGTCCCAATTTTAAGATATAACTTGATCTTAGTTTGTCTCCATATATACAATGGGATCTAATACGATATCATTGGATACACCCAATTTTGAGATCTAATTGGATCAGCTTGATATTACAGCAGATCTTAAACAATATCAAATTGGATATGATTAGATATTGCGCGAGATCAATTTTTTTTACTCGGGTAACGACAAAAATTTTTGAAAATGACGAAAATATTATCGCGCTGCCTGATATTTTCGATATCATAACGATATCGTTATATTATGAAAAAACGATATCATCTTAACTTTTGGGTAATAATAATATTTTTTTTCGAAATTAAGAAAAAGCATTCAAATTTCCCAAAAAGAAAAAATTTATGAAAATCAATTTTTTTAATTTTTAATAAAGTTGCAGATTTTCTAAAGCAGTGTCTTCTTTTTTAATTTTTAGATGATTGATCATGGCTGAACAATGGCACCCTATTTTGTTTTTTCAATAAAAGCACTATAATGAAATGGCCATGGGGGCTCCAGTTGTTGTCCTAATTATACATTTTAATTTAAAAAAAAGTATATATGTATATAAAATAATGTGTCTTTCTGTCACAAAATGAATTTATTTAATAAACCATTTCTTTATTTTTTTTATAATTATTTAAATATTGCCGTTTTTTTTATTTATAAAGAGATTAAACCCCTTAATACACTGGAGTACTAATTTTTTATAATTTCCGAATCGACTTTTGACCAAAAAGACAGTTTGTCGGGCACTATATGCGGCACCCTTAGGAGGAGATATTCGTACCTTTCTTTTAAATTCTGACAGTGGACTAAAAATTGCAATTTTTAAATATATTGTATTAGTCTTTATTAGTCTTATATTTTTCTGTAAGAAAAAAGACAATGTTGAATATGTTTAGAGGAAATTATAGTCATATATTTACAAACTACTATGTATACGAACATATATATTTGAAGTATGCTTCCAATTATTTTATTTTTATCGTAATTATACATATTTTCGAGGCACCCACGGTAATTTTTGTAAGGGAGTATATTTTCCCACCTAAACAAATACATTTGTATTTGCAATTTTATTTAATCGTTATTATTATTGTGGAACGCAAATATAAAAATGATAAACATTTATATATTTGCCTTCAAACATACATTTTCAAACCAATTCGATTGTTACAGCCGAATTTTTTCCAACCGAATCAATTCGCTTGGCATATTATATAAATTATAGTCTGTAACTTTCCTGTTACATTTGGCCTTTTTTTTAATCACCGTATTTATTTTTGGATTTATTTTATTTTGTTAAAAAATCCACATTTTCTTTTTAAATTTAAAAAATTCTATATTTTTATTCAAATCTTACACTTATTCGTTAATATAATGTGAAAGAAAAAATTTTAATTTTGCGAATATACAATTTGTAGGATTAAATAAAGCTAAATCCAAAACGGATTTATTTATTTTATAAATCCATTTTGGATTTAGCTTAATTCAATTCCTGTATTTACATTTTTACAAAATTTAATGATTTTCTTTCACATTATATTGTCGAATAAGTGTTAGATTTTGATAAAAATATTCATTTTTGGAAATTAAAAACCAAAATGTGGATTTTTTAAACAAAATAAAATAAATCCGCAAATAAATCCAGTGATTAAAAAAACGGCCATTGTTTATACTCGTAGTACATCTTTCACAAACTTAAAAATTTTTCTATTTCTACTCCCATTTTTGTGAGTGTATTTAGCATCCGTCTATAGTTTAGAGTGCTAAAAAATATACCATGACCATTTTAGGGTACAACAATGATTTGTTTACATTTTAGCAAAAAAAAAACACATATAGAACAAGAAGTAAGAGCAACTCACATTAGGCAAACAAAAAGAAACGTATAAAACCACCCACCCAAATTCAACATGTGATTATGAGGTACCAGAGTACGTACGACCAGTGCAGTGTTTATATTATGATTATGTTTTGTTATGGCAAGGAGCGTGTGAAAATTGTTGCAAATAACACAGTTTTTAATATATAGAGGGCGTGATACTAGCAAAAAACAATCCACAATATACAAATTGAAAAACAACAACACAACTTGAATATTTTGCCGGTAAATCGAGTCATACCCACTTACCAAAACATGTTTTTTATTTCAAGTCGAATAAATACACTCGCTAGTATGAATTTTATTTAAAAATAACTATGAAGTGTATTTAAATTTTTGTATTTTTTTTTTTTTGCACAAACAGTATAAGTTTTTATCGAAGAATTTGTTTATCTCTTTAAATTTGTTTACAATTCTTGGGGTTACTTTAGATTTTTAATGTGTTTTTCTTATTTCTTTCAATATTAATATAATTTTAATATAAATTTTCAAAAACTTACGTAAAATTCTAAAGAAAAATCTTTACAAAATACCAAAATCTACGTCATAAATGTTTGGCCAAAGAAAAAAAAAAAATAAATTGAAAATTTAGTCAAAAATTAACATATACAGTGTACAAAGAAAAAAGTTGGACACTTTGAATTTTCAAAGTGAAATTCAAATAACAACCATGTTATTTGAATTTCTATAGCAATAATTCTTAGAAAACTGAAGTTTTCTCTTTAAGAAGTCCTCGGAAAAACCGCTAGATTTTTATCATTGCAAAAAGTGCTCAAAATTTGAGGATTTTTCTATTCGAAAAAGTACTGAGAATCAGAGGAGTTTTCCAAAAGAGAAAGTCCTCAGAGTCAAAGGGATTTTTTTCATAGGAAAAATCCCAGGAATAGAGAGGTTTCTATGGGAGAACGTCTTCAGAATAAAATGGATTTTATAAAAAAAAAATAATCAGGATGTGAAGCTATTTATTTGGAAAAACTTATTAAAACCTGAGGGTGTTATTTAGGAAAAAGACCTGAATATCTAACAGTTTTTTTGTGCAAAAAAGTCGTCAAAATCTCTTTAGGAATGTGTTAACAATCTGAGATACTTTATTTAGCAGCGTGTAAAAATGTTAATGTCGGGCATACCGACTATATAATACACCAGTCTGGCTAAAACGGACTTGTGTCGCTTTTATACCGAATTATTCTGAAACTGGTCGTATCACTTAATAGATTTTGTAGGCAACAGTGCACTACCGATATGAGTGTCTGATTAACTGGACACAAATTCCGTGTAGATGTTTTACAGACACACCACAATTGCGGAACTGCTGAAGCCACCGCAGATACCCAATAAACCATGAAACGATACAGTATCGTTAACGAATTCATATTAGGTATCATATTTGCTATCGTTTATGATACAAAAATATGAACTCGTAATGATAATATAATTTTTAAAAATAACTATAAATTTTCTGAAAAAGTTACATTTGCTTGTTCTAATTTAATCGTTAAAGATATCATATATACTTCTTTATTTCGATATCGGTAATGATATCATATTTTCATCTAATAGTGATAAAATAACGACAAAAATTTTGCAATATGACGAAAATATTATCGCATTGCCTGATATTTTCGATATCATAACGATATCGTTATTTCATGAAAAAACGATATCATTAACGAATGTGCACTTTTCTTCACAGTACCTATTACTTATGAATCGTTAATGATATCATTCTCGGACAAACGTATCATCGAAATGATATCGTTACGAATTCGAAACGATATCGTTTGGTTTTTTGGGTAACACTAGTGGACGTTTTTTATAAAAATTTAAAACAATTTATTTTTAAAACATTTTCTTTTACATTTTTAAATTCCTTAAATTTTTTTCATATTACTATTAAGCGTTTTATTTTACTTACTACAAGTTACTATATTTACTGCAGCTGGAAAATTTAAATTGTAGAAAAATTAGTAAGAATTTCAAGTAATCGAACACACTGATTATAAGTTAGTAAATTAACAAAATTAATGCGTAAAATATAAATTTATCAAGAAAATGAAACAAATCTACGCACATCAGCATCCAAGTGAGTGTGTCATTCATAACCTCCATTCTGCCCCCAACTCCACAAGGCTAGGCCTATGACCGAAGGAATATGAATGGCAAATGTTGTTTTTATCTGCGAAAGAGTAAGGAAAGAAATTCAAAGTTTACACTCTCAGAAGAATTCCGTTGTGGAAACCGAATTTTTTTCCAACCGAATTGATTCGGTTGCTGCAACCTCGTAATTCGGTTGCCCCCACCGAATTCAGTTGTGGCAACCGAATTATCGGCTGGCGCAACTGAATTCAACCGAATTACGTGGTTGCAGCAACCGAACGAATTTGGTTGGAAAAAATTCCGTTGTCAGAACGGAATTGTTTTGAGAGTGTAGGAAAGAAATTCATTTAGAAAGATAATAAAGAGAAAGAAACAAAGAAGCGAATATTGCGGTACCCTGCATTTACATATTTACATTCATTTCTTGTTGATGAGCGAAAATCAGTCAAAGATTCATTGAAACTATTTCTACAAAACTACAAACTACAAGTGGTCTAGTCAGTCAACATTACTAAAAGTACCTTCGAAGGTCATGTTCTCAAGCATAAATCGAAATGATTTATCTTTAATAGACTCATAAAATAACTTCAAAAATTGCGAAGAAAGTAAATTCTTAGTCAATGAACCTGCTTCGATATGTTTGAAGAAATCAGAATCAGATATATGAAAACCTGCAATTATTGAAAATCACTATTGGAAATCGCACACCACCCGATACGGCTAAATAAAATGATACTTTAATTGTTGTATAGCGCTCCTATATAAGAACAAGAAATCCTCATTGATTTGGTAATTTATCCTTAGGGAATTGGAATTTTAGAACATTTAAAATCTTTAAAAAAATTATTTAATTTTCTTGATCGATCAGTAGCGAAATGTCGTCAAAGTGTACAATCACTGTTCGATTCATTTTTTAATGTAGTTGAGCATTTCATTGATCACAATGTTTCCCAAGAAGGTTATAAAAAACCCCTTTCCTTTATGATGTATCGCTTGTTGCATGTATCGATAATTTCAGAGACGCTTCTTTAGTATTGCCTATTTTCATTGATGATTTACACAAGTTTATAAAAATGGCGCCCAACCTACTTCCTAATTTCTTAGTTAACTGCAATGGTGCTTCCTCTAACATTATAAATGGGTTTATTGTGTATAGTATGATATGATCGAATTTTTTGTAAGTTGAATGTGATTTTGAAGTTTTATTTCGTTTCATGTCAAAGCAAACTTCCAAAAGCTTCTTAACAAACAGCACAACTAAATTTTCAGCTCAAAAAACCGGCTGTAGAAGAACTTTCCTTGGAACCCCCTCTAATATTGATGATATTTCCCTGAAATTTCTCTCAAAGAAAGAAGTCTAATTGCTGTTAAGTAGAATAAACTTCCGAACACTAATTCTTTTAAACGTATATCTTATATTAAAGTTTCTAATAATGGGTTCTGGAATTACTTCCATGGAATCGTTTCGCCTTCAAATGGATTTTATACACCCGATTCTCGAATATCTGAGCATCTATCAATGGAATCAAATCCACAACGAAACTGCAAAAAGCCGGACCGTGAATTTTTCAATCGTGAGTTAAAGTTGGACTCGGTTTTATTTTTCCCGGAATAAGTACAATCTGATTCATGAATAAAACTAAATTGATCCCATAAAATAAATGACTTCAACTCGATTTGATTTGGTAATACTATTTAAGCTCAATATATTTATCACAGATAGCACTTTTCTATAACGACCAGATACAAAGATGGATGGATGGGTCTTACCCCATTATTTTTGGAAGTTACAAACATCAACACAAACTCAATATACCCTTTTCCACAGAGTGGAAATGAATGTTAACCGAAACGATACGAACGCTATTTTCGATTATTTCGGTAACGATATTTTAAGTGTAATGCTATTTCATTTATAACGGCATTGCAGTAATTTCGGTAACGGTGCTTTAAGGATAACAATATCTCGGTAACGGTATTTTAAGGTTAACAACAGTCGGTTGAAAGGGTTTTGAATCCATAACAGTATTTAAGCGGTATACCCGGCCAACCCTGCCTTTAACTCATACTCATAATACCATTGTTGTTTTCTTTACAAAATTTTATTTTTAAATTTATAACGTAATTTTTTATCCACTCTATGTTTTTTTAAATTTATTTTCGTATACATTAATTTTAGAATACTTTACCTATTTTTATATTACAGCCACAGGTGGCCATTAGCAGCCAAATCTAATTGTGCAGAAAGAGATTAATTCTAATATTGACAATATGAATCATTTTGGTATAATGAGATGGGAATCTGCTTTTTAATGTATTTTTTATTTTTAATACTTCAACATATTCTACAAGTAAAATAATAAAAATATTTAATCTTGCACTTGTGCTCGTAAATACGTGTGAATTTTTATATTTTCACAATTACTCACTCACCTTAACCTTGTTTTTCTTTCGTGAAAAAATTTTATATTTCTTTTCTTTTTTTTTTTTTGTTTTGGATATTTTTCGTATTTAACACATGTTGGAATATTTATGCACGATGATTAAAAAGAGCTTTTTTCGACTGTTGTTTTAGTTGTTTATTTTCATTAAATCTATTTAGATTTATTAGGGGTTGCTATTTGTGTATAGCAATTCGTGTTTGTGCATGTAGTGCAATTGGAATTTTTACTATCTTTACTTGACGTTTATAATTGTGTGAAAATATTATTTTGTTTTGGAATTTTCAAGAATAAAATTATAATTTTCAAATTTTACTAGGTTTGAATTTTGCTAGACTTACATACAGAAAAATTGAGTAGCAACCGAATGGTAAAATCTGTATTGCAACATACAACCAGTAAATTTGGTTAGTTTACTCCTAGAAATAAGTCTTTAAATGACCAAAATACCGCCTTTGCATTTTTAACTACACCCTAATATTTTTTTTTTATTTTATCCTATTTAGACCCGATTATTGTTAGACCCGATACATTTAAAATTTAGGCGACAGTTAAATTCAGATTTTCTGTAAGAAACAACAACAAATCTGTCAGTTAAAATCCCAGTTAGTAACTAACTGACCATTCAGTAATCGGGCCTTATATTAGGTAACTTTTCAACTAATATAATGTCAGTAAATTTACTCTATGTGAGTAAAATAAAAACAATACACATATTGTGTGTAATATTCATACATAAACTGTGTAAATTTAGCCTTTTTCGCGCACATAAAATCATTACTAACAAGTAATTATAAGCATATAAAACTTGAAAGCGCACATTGAAATGCTCGAAAATAGAAAAAAAATTGCCATTCGGTGCCATTTCCTGCTGCCTCTATCAGAACTATCGATTGCTACAGTCAGCATACGGAATATTGTAGACAAATTTAAAACTTTTTGAAAGTAAGTTTTTCTTTTAATTTAGCAATTCTTCTTCAGTTGTTTAACTGATGCATACTTGGGACTAGTCAATTGAATGGACCAATTAATTGATGATTTAATTGGCATTACAATTGCCCAATGTCAATGAAATTTTTTGGCATTACAATTGACCAATGTCAATGAAATTTTTTTCCAATTGGCATCGTTCAATGCTTAAATGCCCAATTAAAATTGATGAAAAAAGCATTTGTTTTCATGTTTCGATAAAAGAACAAATTAAGAAAAAAAATTAAAAATTCGTGTGTTTTTATTTTATATTCGCTATTTTGTCAAGTTTACATTACTAGAGGCTGATCCCTCTAGACTAACCAGTGTTAAAAGAAGAGTGAACATCAGTATACTTGATAAAACTTAATAAAATAGCAAATATTTATAGTTTTTATAGCTCAGACATTTTACATTCTTGCCTTAATGTCCTTTTTTATAAAACAATATTTTTTGTATACAATGCTTTTTTCGTCAATTATATGTACATTTCATTACCATTGTTTTAATCACACACAAAAAAAACTATAGGTAATATTGCCTAAAACTATAGGGTGATATCACCTATTTTCAAAGGCAACATAGAGTTTGCTTTGCTTTACGGCAATATTACCATAAAAAATAGGTAATTTCTATTTGACTTTTAGGTTCGAAAAATCACCTAAAATTTTTGTTAAATTAACTGAGAAACAATGGTGTATTACCAATTTCAATATAGGTAAGATATGCATTCATATTGGTAATATAGCTTTGGTATTAGTTATTTTTTGTATTGCAAAAAGCCCCCTAATAATATAAATTTTTTATTTTATTAAATCGAAATTTATTTATTAAAAAATAGATTTTTGTACATGTAAATTTCAGGAATGATTTAACAATGGAAATTACATATAATACTCGTATTACTTCACTATAAAATATTACATTAACGGTTTTCTATAGAATAAAAATCCACAAAATCTGAGGCTTTTTCTTAACGAAAAATCCTCAGAATATGAGGATCTTGTATAGGCAAAATCGTCAAAATCTGAGGGATCCTCTTTAGGTAAAGTCCTTAGAAAATTAATGCTTTCCTACAGGCAAAATTCTTCAGAAACTGAGGGTTTTCCTATAGAAAGCAGTCCTCAGAAAATGAGGGTTTCTGAAGGGTTTTCTTTAGGAAAAAGTCTCCCGAATCTGAGGAATTTATTATAAGGAGAAGTGCCCAGATTATATATCTACAGGAAAAACTAACCTTAAGATTATAAGTTAACCTTAAGATTCTTATAACTATTTTCTACAGAAAATATTACCCTTTTATAGGAATCATTAGATTCTGATTACTTTTTCCTTTAGGAACCCATTTAGATTCTGCTGACTTATTTCTACACTCAAAAAAGTTTGACAGTTACTTATATTAACTACTGTAGTAATCAGTAGTTATTGTTTTTTTTTACCGTAATTACAGTTGTTTTTCTATGGAAAAATACAAAACATGACATTTAAAAAAACAGCTAACAAAAAGTATTGTAATTTCGTAACAGTTGTTTAAACCAATTATTTTTAAAATAATAAACTACACTCATAAAAGTTTGTCGGTAATATCTACTGAAAATGACAGTTAAACAAAGGTATATTCAATAAAAAGTATTTACCTTTAACTAAAACTTTTGTTATTTTTAACTGTTGAAAAATAACTAACAAATGCATTAAAAATAACCGCCAATGTCGTAAAATTAACTGATAAATTTTTACTACAAAAATTTCAAAACAACTGACAAAATCGGTAAAAAAATACTGTTTTTTACAGTGAATTCTTTTTGTTTATAAAAGTATATGTATTTTAATAAAAAAAATATTTTTTTTTTCTTTCGATTACAAAAATATGTGTTATTACTTCAGCCTGCTTAAAATTCGAAGTAAAACTTCCCAACCGTTCTCCAGTTATTATGCTTTTATGTATTGGAGATACAATACAAGTTTCTGATTTTTATTTGCAAACTAGAAATATATCAGTAATAACAAATATAAACTAAACAAGAATTTTTAAAATTCAAAAAAACTAAACGAAATTTTTTAATTTTTAAATAACTACAAAAAATAACTGTTTACTGTAAAATTACTGTGTTAGTAGTTGTTTATGATATTAATAATAACTGATTTAAACAACTGTTACGAAATTACAGTATTTTCCTTAGTTGTTTTCTTAAATAAACGTCATAAAAGTTGTTTAGCATTTTTCTACCGAAAAACAACTGTAATTACATACTGGTTAAACAACAACTACTGATTACTACACAAACAACCGACATGTAGTTACTGTCAAACTTGTTTGAGTGTACCAAAACAGTATTTCTACAGTAAACAGATATTTTTTTAGTTATTAAAAAAATAAAAAAATTTGTTTAATTTCGTTGAATTCTAAAAATTTTTGTTTAGTTTATATTTGTTATTTGATATATTACTAGTTTGCAAATAAAAATCAGAAACTTGTGTTGCAACTCCAATGAATAAAAGCATAATAACTGGAGAACCGTTTGGAATTTTTACTTCAAATTTAAAATAGGATGAAGTAAATAATAACACATATTTTTGTAACACTTTCTGTTGACTAAGAAACTGAGTTTTTTTAAAATAGTTTTTATAATCTGCGGGTTATTTTATATCAAAAATTTTTCAGAATCTAAATGGGTTTTCTATCAGAAAAATGCTCAAAATTTGGCTGTTTTTCTTTAGGAAGAAGGGGTCAGAATATGAGGGGTTTTCTGTAGTGAAAATTCCTCTAAATGCGAAGGATTTTTTCTATAAAAAATCTGTCAGATTCCGAGAATTGTTGTCTTAGCTTTTTATTGCTTTGTCCTATACAAAAACCCTAAGACTCTGATGACTTTTCCTGTAGAAAATCTTTATGATCTGAGGGCTTTATACAGAAAACTCGTCTATTTCCCCGGATTTTTTCAACAGAAAATCCCTCAGATTCTGAGGACATTCCTTATTTAAAAACTGTTTTCTTTAAAAAAATCCTTCAAGATTTTAGGATTTTTTTATAGAAAACCAACAAATTTTAAATACTTGTTTCTATAGAAAAACATATTTTAGATAAGTTTAATTATACTTAAAAAACAATATTAAGGCGGAGATCCTGTTGAAAATTCAAGACTCTTAAGATGTCAAGGTTTTGTTATATGCAATTCTGGGGGTGGTGACGTGATAATATCAATATGATTTTCTGCATTGTATCAAGAATTACAGCTTCATTTAAGGTGGAACATGTTTTATAAAAATCGGTGTTACATAGGAAATAAATCCGTTATCGCAGTTGCCTTTTTACATAGACTACTATAAGTCTTTATTTGTATGGTAAACAATAAACTTATATTTACCAAAGGAATGGCAATCAAAAGAGTCTAAATGTTTCGCATTCCAAGTAAAAATGTAGCACTCAGCATGGTTAAACAACAAAATAACTGTAAATTGTAATTTGTGTTTTTTTTTTCTTTTTAAAACAAAGAAATAATTTATTTTTTGGACTTGATTTTCTTGAGACAGAATTCCAATTCTTTCCTTCCAAAATGTAGCCATCAGCACGACCTCATTGACCGAGCGGGATGAAATGCAATTTAATGAACCAACAAATTGATCTTCCAAAGCTTGTTCAACTTGGGCGAGCTTCTGATGCTCTAAATATTTCTCCATGGTCTTTTGACTACGTTTCTTGGTGAGCACATCATTATCATCTCCCTTTTTTTGTTTGGGATTACGTTTACGACCCAAAGACAAAACATTATGCGATTCATACAACTGACTGAAGGAAATGGCATCAATAACAATGGTTTCTTCACCAAAATCTTAGTACCGACCAATTCATTGTTGGAGATATTGTATACTACATTGGGAATACGAGTCTTACCGGTAATACCTTTAGAGACCCAGGCAAAATTACCTCCTTTACATGGAGGCACAGAGTTAAGCGTTACCACCACGAGTTTAGCGTTACGGGCACTGTGAACTTGTTGGACGACTTAACTGGAACTTGTGCTTCCTGCGCATAGACTTGCATTTGCCATCAGTTGCCCGGCGCTTATGAGCACTATCACGGCTTATACCCATCTTTAGGTGTAAATAAAAAAAATTTGTATTAAATATTTGCAACATCATTGCTTAAACATCTTACCTTAACCACACATAAAACAATTTTGCATTTAATTGTAATATAATTTGCAATTGCAGCATATTGAAAAAAGAAACTAAAAATTAAGAGAAAATATTTGTTTTGTCAAAAATATTTGTTATGTCAAAATTTTTCGAAAATGTTGCCTTACATCAATAGTGAAAATTACATGGCCAATAGGTAAAATCGTCAGGTATGAATCATCTATTTACATAGGTAATAAAACTTTTTTCTTAAGTTTCAAACAAATCTATGCTACCTATTCCAGCCAAGGCAATACACCTTCTAGTATTTTTTTGTGTGCAATGCCAATTGTAAAAAATTTCATTGACAGTGAATGGTAATGAAATTTTTTGGCATTGCCATTGAGATCAAGTAATGCTAATTAAATTTCAATGCCAATGAAAAATTCCCAAGTATGAACTGATGTTACCCATAATTGTATTTAATGTTGTAAATTTTGAAAGTTTGCCATTTTTCGATTTATGAACCAATTTTAAAAGAGGTAGTATTTTTATAATTTGCTAGTAAAGCTCTATAATAAACATGCTACACATGTGGGATATCTCTTAAAATATAACAATTATTCGCATTTGAAAACTGAAATTTTGCATTAACCTACTCCGATTTTTTGCCACTTGCAAAGCCAAACGTTCTATTGCAACTAAAAGTTTCATTTCACAAAGAAAATTTCAATGCAATATCTTTTTCATGCTTAAAATGGCACGTCTTTTAAATTCTTTAAAATTGGAAATTAAAAAAAAAAAAAAATTAAGTAATTTTTTGGCCAAAAAGGTACAAACCTCATTTACCTCCAAAAGTTTATTTAAGAACACATATCCCAGCAAAAAATTTTTAGTATTTTGGAAGCAGTAAAAATAAGAAGCGCTTAAAAACGCGCTACAAATTCTGCTTTACAGAGTTGCGAAACTTTATGCGTATACAATACACAAAAAATATTGCAATTTGATTGTATACACTGCAAAACGGCCTTAAACGAAGCAAATTGTAAGCAAGTTATTTAAAAAATTATAGTGCTACGCTATTCCCTTACGACGAAGCAGGTTTTAAGGGAGTAAAATAAAATGTAAGTTATCCAATAATACGCACGAAATCTGAATCATCTCAATCGTGTTTTACCCTTCTTTAGTAGAGTTTAATGTATAGACGCCACATAAACATGAGTCAGTCTGCATTTTGAAGTCGGAAAATGAATGCATTTATGTTCATAAGAAGTCGCGTTTAAATGCGCTCACTGAAAATCTTTTCAGCAGCAAAAATAGCACTTTTTCCAAAAAAAATTGCATGAATTGATTTGCGGTTAAATGTACTTACGAAAAACATGAATTTACTGCAATTTTTCAGCAGCGAATAATGCGCTTTTTCTCACAAAACAACGTGCTTCCAAGCGGGCCCTTTGTATGGAAAAATCATGCCTTCCGTAAGCAGATTTGTAAGGGATTAATTTTATTTATTCCCTTACAAAGCTGCATACAGCGATGCAGGTTTTTTGCTGGGATGTGACCTTCTACGAGAAAAGGGACCTAGTGTGTCAAAAACTTGGGAAAATCGATAAAAATGAGAAAATATCGATTTTCCCAAGTTTTTGACACACTAGGTCCCTTTTCTCGGAGAAGGTCACATATAGTACAGGGTTAGGCGATTGAAGTGTTACCTATTCAAACGACCATATTTTTTTATATAAAATTATTTTTTATTCATTGAAATTACAAAATGTGTGCAAATAATCAAAATTTCAGATCAGAATCCATTCACTTTCGCAAGAAGAGTAAAAATTCCATTTTTGGAAATTTTTACAAATGAGGCTCTGAAGTCCGAGAAAAGGCGGTATAACCTTCTCGACATCTTGTTCTGAAGTAAACGATTAGAACAAAGGATAGCAAGAGGCAAGTTTGGAGGCCTACCTGCTTTGTACCGTAACAGAAGATAGCAGCCCTGAAACCAAACTTGGCTACATTAGTCTAATCCCCTACTGCTGCTAAAATTATTACGATTACAAATACAAGAATTTTAAGACAAAATACACAATCGAATTTTAACTGCATGCTTGTCTGCTATATCTATTGGAAAAATATCGATAGTTCAATGTTATGCTCCCACAGAGGTTTCTGTACGAATAATAGATTTGGACGTATTATAGGGAAACATAGCCTTGGTGAAGGAAATCTAAATATTGTCATATTGTTACCAACGTCAACATCAACTACATTGCAACGTCATCACCACCCCAACACAATTTGGACGTCGACTTAGAGTGGAGGAAAATTAAGAAAAGCGATACTGCGACAGAAATCATTGGACATGCTATAAAGGTAAATAAAGAGTGGAACTTCGAACATTTTTGGAATCTGGTTGAAGAAAGAACGAAGATAGACCCAAAAGCTTCTCCTTACAGAAGTCGACCCGACCAAAAAGAGCAACCTGCAGTCGAAATACTCAGCCCTAATAAAAAATGTGAAAAGGCAAGCTGGAAACGACAAACGTGATTATATAAACAATCTGGCATCCGAAGCCGAATCTGCAGAAAATATGGGAAACTTAAAAACGGTTTTCGACACATTCAGGAATCTGTCAAGGAAAAAGCCAATTCTCAATATTCACATAAAAAACAAACAATTCTCACGTCTATTGACGACCCACAAAACCAATGCAGAGAACATTTTCGTGAAGTGCTAAACCATGAAAATAACCCTGAAGACAACACGGTAACAGATCAACTTTCACCCAGTATACATCCGCACCCTATTAGCTATAAAATATGGCATTCCCTTAGAATGAAAGGTGTAGCAGATAAAATCACTAAATGAAAAACTTTAGTTTTGCTCTTGGATTGTGTTTATTTGATGTCTAAGGTTTTTTTTTTTTTATAGAGTATAAAAATGATATCGGCCAAATACCGCCGCCAGAATTGATGACCATATGGGCCCGATTTATGCCATTTTCTATCACTTTTTCCAGAACTTCCACCAATACGTTCCCGCATTCCTGACGGATATTCTCTTTAAGGACTTCAAGAGTCTGAGGCTTGTTGACATAGACTCGTGACTTCAAGAAACCTAAAAGATGTCTAGAACTGTTAAATCTTGCCATCCAGTGTAAATCACAAAAACGAGAAATTAGGCAACACAGAAATGCAGCCCTCAGAATTTCGATTGTAGGTCGTGCGGTATGCGCCGTTGTTCCATGCTGTTGGAACAAGTTTTCTAGTCCCAGTTCGTCCAGTTGAGGCACCCAGCAAAACCTTTGATTACCGCGATAATGTCTTTGGTAAGAAGAAATAAGGGTTGGTAACCTCTTACTTTTCTATTACCAAAGCTATTACGTATTTTAATAAGGACATGTCCATCGAGGTAACTCCTTACCTAGTAATATATTATTCTGAACATACATGTTACGCTTATCTATTACCTCTAGGTTACAAAAAACCTTAAAATAATACGTTTTTCTTCTTAAAATTTCATCTTGTTTTATATTGACTATTAAACTAAAAATTACATAATTTTAACAAAATATTTTGTAAATTTTTTTTTATAAGTTTTGGTTATAAAAATAAGAGTTTTTAATGAAGGGGGTAAGATCTTACTTTTCTATTACTAGACTTTTTATTTTAACAAGGGCATGTCCATCGATGTAACTCCTTACCTACCCAGGAAAAATTTTTACAATCGGTAGCCAACCACACCTATTCTACAACTGGTTACACTGCAACCGATTCCATGGAACTGGTTCCGGAAGCAGTTCCTTGGATCCTATATGGAAGGTGTGGGTGACGTAGAATCAGTTCCAGAACTAGTTCCAGAACTGATTCTAGAGCAACCGGTTCCACTTTGGAGCCGTAGAAGGGGTTGCTTTTGGGACAATTTCAAACAAAAAGAATCGGTGTTAGAATCGACAGTAGAAGGGGTTGTGAATGAAAAGTAGCTATTCTACAACCGATTCTTTGGAACAGAAAATTTTCCTGGGAGCTAGTGTACAACCGATTCTTTGGAACAGAAAATTTTCCTGGGTAGTAACATGTTATTCTGATCTTACAGCTATGGAGTTTTTAAAAACATTTTGCTTAAATTTAAATTTTTAACACCGAATATTAATTTTAAATTCACGGGTTTTTAACAAGAAATAGAATTTCTAAATTTTTCTGGAAAAACGAATTATTTATACCAATAAAACATCCGAACGTATAAATTTGGTATTAAAACCCTACGGGAAATTTTAACAAACTGTCACCGAACTGGCCCCTTTATATGAAATAGACTGGTCACTTTTACATGGCGTTGTCATAGGAGGGGGAAATTGACCCCTTGTGACATATCACAAGACAAATCCTAGGACAGGTTACTGAACTCTCATAAAAAACAAAGTTCAGGGACCTGTCCTAGGATTTGTCTTGTGACATGTCACAAGGGGTCTATTTCCCCCTCCTATGACAACGCCATGTAAAAGTGACCAGTCTATTTCATATAAAGGGGCCAGTTCGGTGACAGTTTGTTAAAATTTCCCGTAGGGAAGTAATGCAAGGGTAAGGTGTTTACAGTACTCATTTTACTCGCAGCGTTTTCGAAAAAACAAGGTCTGATGACGCCTCCAGAATAAAAACCACGACATACAGTATCTTCGTATGTTATACGCGAATTTTCAGTGCCCCAGAAGCGATAATTCTGCTTATTTACTTATCCACAGGAATGGGAATGGGCCTCGTCGCTCATGATGATTTTCGATGAAAAGTTGTCTTCCTCGTTGTCAACAATTATTCCGCGTTCTTGAGGAGTATAGCGATTCATATCTTACTGACATTTATTTTGTACGTGTTTGCTTCACAAATGTCAAAGCAGAACTGACATCTATCGTCATTTGCAAAAATTATAGCATCTTCCGATAGGGTGATGACTTTTGCGCAACCTTGTATATATATTATGTCCTGCGGTTCCTATTGGGAACAAAGGACCACAACGAATTGATTACATTCGGTGCGGTTTGAAGATATTCTTTTTACTTCTCCCCAGCTTAGATTACTACGGCTGACTTCGGTGTTCAGTTGACGACGCCAGGTGTGGGACGGTTTGCCTACTTTTCGTGTTCTACGAGTGTGGGTTCCAGTCAATGGCGATTTTAGCTACATCACTAGGAGGCCTGCACAGCGTGTGACCAATCTAACGCCATTTACGATTTAATATTTCAGTATGGATTGGCCGCTGTTATGTTTGTCTCCGAAGTTCCGCATTGCATATAGTGTTAGGCCAGAAAACTTTAAGGTTTCTTCCCACGCATCGATTAACAAAGGCTTTTAAGGAGTTAACGTCGTATTTTGTTGCATTCCACGTCTTACATTCATAAAGTAGCACAAATTTGACACACGAGCTAAAGATTTTTATCTTTTGGATGTTTTTGGATATTGCAGAAGATTTTCAAACTGGCCGCAGGGTACCCAATGCTTGATTGGCTTTAGACATTCGGTACGCTACATGCTTGCTGGAACCACCTGTATTTGTCAAATACTACCTAGATAGTAAAATGACATGACTTCTTCCAGTTTAGTATTTCCTTTACGGAATTTGTTAATTTTCAAAGTATTGCAGCGCATAACTTTATTCTGGCCTATGTTTATTTTTAGACCAAGTTTTGCCGCCTCTGTTTCGAGACATTTTAGTTTGGATATCATATCCTTATAGCTGTGTGATATCATCCGCATACTCAAGGCTCTCAAGTTGTTGATTGAGACCCCAGCTGATACCACCCCTATTTGCTCTAGTAGCATTACGAACAATCTCATCTAGAACGACGTTAAAGAGCAAGGGCGACAGTATACAAACCTGGCGGACACCAGCTACGACATCAAAACTACTGCTTAGAGCACTATTTTGGACAACGCGCCAATTGACATCACTGTATAGAGCTTCGGTAATGCTTATGATTTTGTGTGGGAACTTTTTCCAAGCAAAAGCGCTCTATATTATGTTTTGATCTAACTTATCGAAAGCTTTCTCAAAGCCGATAAATAGTAGGTAAAGCTGGGAGCGAAATTCTGTAGACTGTTCTATAATTATCTGTAGACTATTGATGTGGTCTACACAGGATTTTTGAGATCGGAAGCCAACTTTCTGGGGTCTAAGATTCCTAAGTACAGTGAAAGATATTCACCTGTTAATAATCTGAGCTATTAATTTATAATAATGCCCCTCCAGTTCGTGAGGTCACCTTTTTTTTGGAAATATTCCCTATAATACCTTCCTTTAACTTCGAGTTAAGTTCGTGTGTGTGCCAGAAATTCTGGATGAGGGGAAGCAATATGCTGCCTGTGGTCTGAGCGTCGGCTTACAGCATTTCGGCCGTTATGTTGTCGGTTCCAAAGGCCTTATTTGATTTTAAGTAATTTATTGCACTAATAACTTCCGCGATGGCTGGGCATTCAATTCAAACTGAAGATAATCTTTGTTTAATTTTTTTATTAAATATTTTAAGGAATTTCGAAAAAAATATACAAATTTTAAATTTTAGAACACATTAATGGAATGAAATATTTTACAATGACTCACAAGAACTTATTAAAAAGTTTTTATAAAAAAATTTAACATGTTGTTTTAAAATTAAATAAAATTTTCAAACAAAAATTTAAAATTAAAATGTGATTTATAGACCAAATCAAATTTTGATAAATGACAAATAATTACGTAAAATATTTCTTTATCAATAAAAAATATTGAAATTTTCGATTAAATTATTATTAATAACTTTACATGAGTTTTTAATTATGCATTTTTTATTAGTTTAAACAAAAAAAAAAAGAACTGTTACTGATTTTTGTTTGTTTGTTGTTTTTGTTAAAATGTAAATTGTATTTGAGTTAAGTGAATGAATGAATATATTTTAATTTTTTGTTGAGTGGGCATTCAAGGCACACTTTTACAAATACAAAACAGCCAACGTGTGGCTAGGAAATTTTCGAAACAAAACATTTTTAAAAACACCAATACAATAAAAATAATGTTTTTTTTCAATAATATTTAAGCGTAGGGTGAAAATAAATGTAAAAAAATAGTCCGTATGAAATTGACATCAAAGAAATATTGACATATGGCACGCGTCTTTCAGGTTTTAGTCAACAAATACAACAACAGCCATGAAATAAAATTTACATTTGAAGAAAAACAACACAAGCAACATGATGAAAGATCATCATCATCATCAGCAATTTGATATTGTCAATGATTTAAGTCTGTTACCAACATTAATACAAACTGCTACAATACACTAATAATGTTAGTGTAATCATAAAAAATCTTTGTATGTGTTAGTGGTACTACTACAATGACTTAAAACAATACAAGTATGAAAAACTAAAATGAATGAAGTGTTTATTGTTTAAGGTAAAGCCAAGTACCAGCTTACCTTAAATGGTGAAATAATCAAAAGGTAGTTTGTATTTCTCATTCTGCTAGCAGTGTTTTGAACGAAATATTACCAACAAACAACAACAATAGTAACTACCAACTAACTTCTACCAATAACATTGAGTAGGTAGTAAGTAAGTATAAGTTTAGATAGATTCATATGTAATTAAAAGTATGAGATAGATAGCATCTCATATTGTACTTTTATTATAAAAAAAAAAATATTCAACTAAACATCTATATAAAATAATATTAGGGGTATAATTTTATTTTCGGACTTTGTGAAATTCAAATAAAAATGTTCGATAAAAATGAAATCCTTTTAAAAACATCGTCAAAAAGTCATTACATCACAGTATAATTTGGCTCAAATTCCGAGCAACAGATCCAATTTTGAGTAGGGAATTTAATGAAATATACAATAATAGGTATAGTAAAGTGGGTGTGGCTGAAGTATATTTCGTAGCAACTGATATCAGCACAAAGTCAGTAATCAATATCGGAATTTACCACAACACCGGACTATATGTAATATCTGATATTATAGTTAATAGGTCCGATATCCTTGTTTCCGAATTGGTAGCCATAAGTATGGGTTCTAATCTATCACATTCAAAAATTTTATACCAAAGAATGAAAAACCACTAAAGTACAATGATGGTGGCGACCTCCAGAAGAACCGGGAGGAACTGAGCCCGAAAAACTTATGTGCTTAAAATCGGTTTGGTTTCTTAATATCATTTATGATCAATACATTCAATTTCACATGGACTGACGTCTCTGGTGGTGACAGTCCTTTCTTCACAAGACGAAGAGAACAAATAACTTATATTCTTCAGTGAAAAGGCGATGGCACCTATTGGGGGCAAACAGAAGCATTCCAAAAGCCCTCCGCAATACTTAAAAAACCTTCAACGTGCAGCCTGTGAATACATCAGCCAGCTCATCTTAAAAGCGCTATAAAATGTCTTATTGATTTTATTTTCTTTCTCAAATAATTTTTGAATAATGGAATATTTCATACATATATATTTAAATATTTTTAGAATATGGGTAATTCCATAACAAATCAACAAACGGGTGTACTCTACTTCTCCGAATTTTATGATTTTCTGTAGGAATACAGTATATCACAAAACTAAAACAAATACAAAGTTTGGGGGCACTGACGCAATTGGATCCGGAAATATGAGGTCTTGAAAATCGAAAAAAACTATAAAATTGTAAGAAGCACTTACTTAATTGTTATTTTCATGAAAAGGGTTATAACACATCGGATGAAAAATCCGTAGGATGACACATACGTGCACCCAGAAATAAGATTCGGTGCTGACAACCCAATTTGTTGCCAATCGAATGGTACAGTTGCAACCAATAAATTTTCCGGCTGCGACTACCGAATTATTCTTGATAGAACTGAAATTCCGTTGTCATGGTCAAATTAGCTCTGTCTCAATTGGTTTTCTGTTGTCACAACTGAAGAACCTCGCCCAAAGACGCAACAGTCAGCTGGTAAAGTTATACAATCAGTATTTTGGGATGCGGCTGGAATTGTGTACATCGATTACCTTGAAAAATGCCAGACAATCAATAGCGATCGCTACATGGCCCAACTGGTACATTTGAAAAAGGAAATCGAAAAAAACATCTCCATATGAAGAAGAAAAAAATGCTTTTTCATCAAGACAATGCGCTGTGTCACAAGTCGTTGGCTGCCATGGCCAAATTACACGAATTACACTTACAGTTGCTTCCGCACCGTATTCGATAGAATTCGCTCCCAGAGATTTTTACCTGTTTTCAAACTTCAAAAAAAATACTCTCTGGAAAGAGCTGTGGTTCGAATTAAGAGGTGATTTCCGAAACAGATACCTATTTTAAGCCACAGATAAATCGTTCTATAAAAATGGTATCGAAATGTTAGAAAGGCGTTGGAGTGATTGTATCGTTCTTGAAGGATGTTGATGAATAAAGTCGAATTTTGCCAAAAAAATTTTTCTTTTATTGGTTATCCTATTGGTTATTTTCAGCCGATGTGTTAGGTACGCAATTCATCAACTTCGCATTGATATACACATGCGCCGCTCCAGCAATTAATATAAGTGCAAAAATCATACGCCTCAGTACCCAGCTCAATGTGTTTGTCTACGGGGCGTATGATTTTCCCCCTTATATTAATTGCTGGAGCCGTGCATGATATACAACATGATTGTTTTTTTTTTTTTTTTGGATAGTTCGAAGGTCATTTTTCTTGACCTATAAATTTTAAAAAATAAAAAAAAATATCTTAAAGATGGTTTCCTTCTCTACAGTTCTGCCAAATTTTAAAGTGGAAGTACTACTGGATCTTCGCTGCCAGAAATGTTTGGAATCGCCTTCATAGTGTCTCCACCTGTTTGGCTTTTTCCTGGCCCTTTTGCTTTACCCGTTTCAGGCTTTCTTTCCATTGTTAGGTATTTGTTGAACTTTTTGACCACTCTGAAAACATATTGCCTGGTGACACGTACTTATGTTGAAATTTTTGTACGAGTCCACAATCGATTATTTTAAACAGTTTCAATGGTTTTTTGCTCACTTGTTTTTGATTGTCCAGTGTAAACTAATAAACCACTCGAATTTGCCAAACCGAGGTATTTTGAAACCTGACATATTTCTCGAAAATAATTTGCTCAAGAAGAATTATCTTAATTTAATTTACGCGTGTATATAATAGAATCGTGACGTTCATGAATGAACTAGTTCAATTGAATGATTTACCATTTTAATGATATGAACTGCTCATCATTTGTTTTTATTTTATTTATCTAATTGTTCGATCTTACAACAATTGTTTGTATCTATTTCCAATAAATTGTTTGAAATTGAAATCGTTTTCTAGAAAATAATAATATTTATTTTTGTTTGAAATTAAGAAAAACCGGCCAAAGTTCATAAAAAGAACATATATTTTACCAAATTTATTATTTTTATTTTTAAACAACTTGCAGATTTTCTGATGACTTTACAGTGGCGATTGGCAATTGATTATAATTAAGCTAACATATACTGTTGAAAATTGTTAAACCAACGCTGTACCAGCCATTAAAAAACATCCTCTGTACTTTGAAACAGACTTTTTATACCCTACACCACTATGTGGTCATTATACCCTACACCACTATGTGGTCAGGCTATTATAAGTTTGTGCTGATGTTTGTAACACCAAAAAATATTATAGTATACCGATCGGCTTAGAATTTTTTTTTATTTCGATTTAACGATGTCCGTCTGACCGTCCGTCCGTCTGTCCATGCATTCTTGTGCGCACTCTACAGGTCGCAAATATTAAGATATTTTGATGAAACTTGGTACACCGACTTATGTCAGCCCAAGGACGACGCCTATTGATTTTGGTGAACCTCGGTCTATGTTTAGACCTAGTGCCCATATAAGGGCCCCCTCAAAATTGGCTTGGTTACAAACTGCAGATCGCAAATATTAAGATATTTTAATGAAATTTGGTGCGCTGACTCACATTATAAAAAATTTTGACACAAGCCCCATTTTAACCCATTCGAATTTCGGATCCAAACATTAGTTGGCTTTTACCCAGACTGGTGTAGGGTATTGTATAGTCGGCATGCCCGACTTTAACCTTTTTACTCGTTTTTGTTAAAATATTGAAACCCTAAAAACAATTACTGAGAGTTAATAAGAAAAATTTCTGTCTTGAAAATAGAATCAGTTGCCCAACGAATTTTTGCGCTTCATCCAGAATGTAATTTAAAATTTTTTTTGGCTCTTAGTTTTAACTTTTAAAAAATTTGTAAAAGGTGAATAGTGCGAAAAAAGTTGTTAAACGAACAAATTAGTTCACGATACACACTTCAATCACAAAACAAAAAAGAACGGTTTGAACCAACTAGATCCTCTGTGAGGAGCCAAATCTTTGGTGGACCCAGCACAAAGTTGTTAAACTAACACGACACCCAGTTCAATTACAAAACAAAAATGAACGATATGAACCAACTAGTTCACTTTGTGAGGACTCAAATCTTTGGGTCCTCACACAGTATTGGCATAACTTCAAAAGTGTTTTTTTAAGATTAAGAAGAATCTGAGAATGGGCAAGTAAACAGCAGAGTATTAATGGATTCCTTGCCCGCCCCAGAAAATTGTCTAGATACGCCTATATCACACAGTGAGGAAGATAACACAGTAAGTAAGATAACATAATTATGTTTAAAGTGAAAAGTGTTCTTGTGATGTTCAGGGGAGGAAATGGAGACAGATTTTCATCCATTACATTGGGGACGGATTTCCATCCATCACACTTGGAAACCGATTTTTATACATGACAGTGGGGACGGATTTCCATATATCACACTTGGGGACGGATTTTCATCCATTACATTACGGATGGATTCTCATCCAGCACATTTGGGGATGGATTCCCATCCATCACATCTGGGGATAGATTCCAGCCATCAAACTTAGGACGGATTTCCATCCGTTACACTGAACCGGCAATCAGAATCAGGGGGCCAACAGGGAGAAAACTACAGTGAGATAATCCGCAAGAGAGAAACTATAAAGAGAGAACCCACAAGGAGTGAAACTGCAAAGATAGATCCCACAGAGAAAAAAACAAAGAGAGGAACTTCACAGAGAGGAACTACAAAGAGAGAAACTACAAAGAGGGAGACTACAAAGAGGGAAACTACAAAGAGAGAAATTACAAAGATAGAATCCACAGAGGGAGAAACTTCAAATTTATTGTACAACCAACACACAACTGGCAATAATAACCATTACACATAACCAGCAATACATGTTGCGACAATAACCATAATGTGGCAAAATAATGCTTGCCGTTTGACCGCCAAGCATTTGAGTGATTGTGGTAACCACAAAGCAACACAACTGTAGCATGAAAGCAGTATATAAGCAGAAGTTTTGAATGAAGAGCTCTCTTAGTTCGACAACCGGCAAGCGCACAACACCTGGAGTAGTAAGAAATCGCTAGTGTGAGGTTTAGGGAGTTAGATTTCCATCTACCTAGCTTAGAGACGGATTACATCCTTCAATCGGCGGATTTACATCAAGCTGAGAGTCCAGGAGGAAGGTGTTGGATATTTATTCGACGCAGGTTTAGGGGCGGATTATCATACCCTACAGTTAGATTTCTATCTACACCTACAAAAAAATTTGTTGTCCCAACCGAATCGTTCGGTTGCTGCAACCGCTAATACGTTTGGGACAACAAATTTTTTTTGTAGGTGTAACAATCGGATTACATCCGAACATTTAAAATCAGGAGAAAGAGACAGGTGTGTTAGGATTTTCACACTTCGAAGCCTAGAGGAGCAGCAAGGAGACGGCCTAATCGAACTGCCACCAAGAGGACGCAACAAATTTAAACCAAAACTCAGAGTGAACCGAAATATAAAACTTTTTTTATCCCCGTGTAAAAAAGTTTAGATCTGACCAGATCTTTTTGGTTCTCAATAGATATGATTCAATCTAATTAGATCCTGTACCAGATCACATCAAATATGATCAGATATGGCATATGTGATAATACCTTATGGCAAGATCTGATAAGATCTAGTGCCAAATTTGTTCAAATCTAAAGTGATCTGGACAAATGCGCAAGATATGCCTAGATCTGATCAGATCTGATTAGATCTCAAATTTGTCCCCAATTTTGAGATCTGATTAGACCTGGTAAGATCTACGAAGATCTGGCCAGATATGCCTAGATCTGATCAGATCTAATTAGATCTCAAATTTGTCCCCAATTTTGAGATCTAATTAGATCTGGTAAGATGTGCTGAGATCTGGCCAGATCTGATCTTTTTTACACGGGTCTTTACTGAGCAAATGAATTTAATGTTAGGATCCTAGACCAAGCTATCCCAGCTTCAAACCCTCATTACAACTGACTCGAATTGATGATAATGACCGAGTCAGCAAAGAATCTATTGAGTTTCAACAGACACGTTTGTTGATTTTTAACAAACAAGTTGAATTGAAGAAAAAAACTTGGAGACTTGTCATATCAACAAAATATTTAATTGATTCAATTAAAAATTTTGTTGAATGTGAAATTAATTTTGAACAATTATTTTTGTCATCTAAAATTTGGTGATATTTTTATCTTTGTAATTTTGGTCTGAATTGTTTTTTCATATCTCGTATAGTTTTATTGATCGAAGATTTAGATCTTTTTCCCAATATTGTTTTGAGACATCTAAAATTCATAATCAAAAAAAAAATATTTCTGGTGATCGCACCTCTCAGTTAACGTTTATCATTCCGACGAGGCGTGTCAGAGCTGGGGTTGTAGTGTGTATATTATTGTAACAAAAAACATTTATTTCTTATGAAAAGTGTTAACAATCAATTTAGTCTACTTTGTTCATATAGTACACAGAAGTACGTCCATCCATTAGTTTTATATGTATGTATGTATGAATGAATGTTTATTTTTAGCATCATCTTACTTTTTCATTTTCAAGTGCGATTACTTCAAGTGTGTACTTTCGTCGACTACTTGTTGCATTTATCTTAAGTTTTACATCTGTGGTCACGCAATAGAAAATTCATAAGAATCGTAAAAACAATTTTTATATAAAGATCAACTGTTTCTGTTGTTGTGTGTTTTTTTCTTTTCTTTAAATTGCTGCTTTTGTAGATGTGATTATTTTTATCTTGTTTGGTGACTGTCAGTAGATTCATTTTCAATTTCGTTTCTGTTGTTGTTATTATTGTTATTGTTAAAGTAAAAAGAGATACAATGATTATTTTGTTGTTCTTTTTTTACTTCAATTGTTTTGTTGTTTTTGTTATTGCTATTATTTCAACATGATTTGATAACTCCACCTCTTGGTAACACAAACCACTGTGAATGACAATAATATGATACAATACAACAACAAAACAGTAAGTCAGTCCGTAATACCATAAGTAACAATATTTTCGTTCATTGTATATTTCAATTATTCATTCATATTTAAAATTTAAAAAGATATTGTCAACGTATTAGTTTGAGACTTTCGAATATGCATGTATAGAGTTGATAGTTTTTGTTAGTGTACATTAATACTGATAACAAGTCATTGTTATTGGCTGTTAATGGAAATTTATAACAAGAAATTTAAAAATGAATATTAAGTTTATATAATGAAGAAATTTAAATTTTGAAAATCATATCCCACAATGGTATAACTCTTTAATTGAGAATTGTAACTTTATTATAAAAATTAAAAAAAAACAGCTAATTCCCACAAAAAATAGACAAATTTTTAAAAATTTCTTTAACAGGAAATGGTGTAAGTTTTCAAATGTCTACAATAATCCGTTTTTATTGTAACCATATACAAAAATATACATATTTATATAAACAAAAATTACAATATGTTTAATATACTCGTTTATTTATTTTATTCTATCTAATCATTTTGAATTATAATTGTTTATTTTGTTATTTTTAAACAAAATCTGTTCCGCATGCCATTATCTTCTAAACTTGCATGAACATTTTTGGTATAATAAAATTTTCATTTAAATTAATTTTTTTTGTTTCTAACATATAAACAAAATTTTTCATTGCATAGACAAGCCAGAGATCTTGACACCAGAACATAATAATAAAATCCAATGTCTGAAAATTGTACCATAAAATATAGTCAAAATTTAAGGCCAGCCAGCCCAATTAACAACTTTGTAAGACAATTTTCAAAAACTTGCAAAAAATGTATTAAAATAAGTAGGTACTCGTGTATGAAAAACTATTTACGAAGTAAAATATTTATGATATTTATATTTTATTTTATGATAGAATTTGTTTTTGTCTATATCTGTGCTGTAAACCCAATTTTGTTGAAAAGTCGTAATTTTTAGTGCAGAAAAAATGTCAATTTATAAAGAAGAAATCGTCAAAAAATCAATCAAACAATTTCAGATTTTTATGTAAAAACGAGACTCAGTAACTAGTTCTTTATAATTGGCTTCTTTCAATAGGATAATGGAAAACTAATCCTGCTCCTAAACGTGCCAACATTTTTTGTTTAAATTTTACTATCTGGGGTAACAAAATAAAATTAACTTCGCACATTACACCACGCTCTCTTACTAACTGGCCAGAATCAAAGTAATTTTACAGAGCCAAATATTTTGAAATTTTTAAAACTAATTTTCTAACGAAATGTTTAAAATGTGTGTTTCTTTCTGTCTAAAATATTTGAAATTTTTCAAGAAAGCATTGATTTAGTAGAATTGGAAAATTCTCAATGTTTTGGCAATAAAACTCTGTAATTATCTCTAATAACACTATGCGACAGTCAAAATCGGGATGGGATGAAACCAACGGGAAATGTTATATCGGTCAAAAACAAGTTATACGTGTCCCGGCGTTTCGCTGGGTCACCCCTAGGAATCGAGATATATTTTTTTTGACATAACTCGAGAACAACTATTCCGATTTTGCTCAAACAATTTTAAAAATATTTTTTTCTTCATACATTTATTTTTACCGGCAAAACTGTTGAGTATATAGAAAAACGTTATATGAACAGATTAAAGGAACTGTAATTTTTAATTTTTCTAAAATTGTTTGAGCAAAATCGGACTAGTGGTTCTCGAGTTATGTCAAAAAAAAGACCACCAAAGGTCAAATCGATATATCTCGATTCCTGGGGTTACCCAGCAAAACGCCGGGACACGTATAAGTTCTTTTTTACCGATATAACTTTCCCCGGTAGTTTGAACCCTTCCCGATCACTGACCCCTACCATTTGTCTCACAGTGTAATAAGGAAATTGGCCTCGAACTGAATTAATAAATTTCTAATTATTTAATAAAAAGGTCGAAAAAACAATTTTTATTATTTTTTGAATAAAAATTAAAACCCAACATTATTTCTTTTTTAAAAAACCGCCATTTTTTATATATAAACTTTTGCCAAATTGTCAATAGTCATTTCATCTAATTTCACTTAAAAAATCGTCAAAATGGAGATAAATCGTCAAAGTTGGCAGCACAGGTCTATGCATTTAAGTTTCTAAATAAATATAGGGTGCGGCTAAATTAACTATATGATTTGTTTTTAAATAAATATTGAATGCAATGCAGGTTGAGTATTAACTACCCAGTGTAGAAAATCATTACCAGATATGTGGTTATGTAACTACATACTTGGTAATGGTAACTAGTTACTTTTGTTATTACATTTCTTATTACCTTTATATGGCGATGTCGTGAAAAATAATGAGTTATGGTTACACACCAGCATACGAAAAATCAAAAAATATATCCTTACCTATCTGCTTACCAGTACTGACAAAAATAATGAGTCTAAAAATAGATTTTCAAAAAATTAAATTATATAAAAAAAAAAAATATATTTTAGTGTATTTTTTTTAAATAAAAGTTTCCAGTGCGGGAATCGAACCTGGGACTCCAGGTTGCCAGTCAATAGCTCTGCCATCTGAGTTATATCGACGTGTTATGTTTGGTAGATAAAAACATAATTGACCTGCTGCACATAAGTCAGCTTACTCGCCAACATACAGAAAATCCAAAAATATGTGGTTACATACATTCAAGTTTTTTTTAAAATTTTATTGTTGTTGCCTTTATTTTTAAAGATCAAAATAGTGGCTAAATTCGCCACGAAAGGCAAGGACATGGTTCAGAAAATTGTACAGAATTTTAACGCAATGTTTATTTTTTCATTTTGTCACTTATTTTAAGTGGGCGTGGCTTTTAACGAAAAATTAGCGATATCAACCTCATATCAAATTTCATAGTAAAATTTAGGCAGTACTGATCGGTTCTGTACAAACTGTATATTTTTAGAAATCCCATAAAATTTCCTTAAGTCTTGTATTATTTGTATCTACAAATAGTTGCCAGACTTAAAATTGCAGCGCACTTTAAACATGACCAAATTTATCTTTGTGTTTAGCGATTTTAAAAGAAAGTTAACAACACTGAAATTTTAAAGTGATTTTTTTTACGTTATAGTAAAAAGCATTTCATGTTAAAATTTCAGTGTTGTTAACTTTCTTTTAAAATCGCTAAAAACAACTAAAAATTTGGTCGTGTTTAAAGTGCTGCAATTTTAAGTCTGGCGACTATTTGTAAATAAAAATAATGCAAGACTTAAGGAAATTTTATGGGATTTCCAAAAATATACATTTTGTACAGAACCGATCAGTACCTGCTGCCTAAATTTTACTGTGAAATTTGATAAAAGGTTGATATCGCTAATTTTTCGTTAAAAGCCACGCCCACTTAAAACAAGTGACAAAATGAAAAAACAAACATTGCGTTAAAATTCTGTACAATTTTCTGAACCATGTCCTTGCCTTTCGTGGTGAATTTAGCCACTATTTTGATCTTTAAAAATAAAGGCAACAACAATAAAATTAAAAAAAAAAACTTGAATGTCCTTAAATTCGTGGCCACCACTGTATATTGAAAAAATATTGAGTCTAAAAATAGATTTCGAAAAATTAAAAAAAAAATCTAGAAAATACCTTTCTATTTGAAATAATGATAAAAATACGTCATTATCAGTAACTCATTATTATGTGTTTTAAACTTATGCAGAAGGTAAGTGGGTGACATTACTGGTAGTCCAAAAAATAATGATATGTCATTACCGTTTCTAGACTGGGTGGTTAACCTAACATATTCATTAATCCAATATAAATATTACTTCTTATGTAACATTACAAGTCATAATAGTGTAAATCGTTTCGTTGTGATTGAAAAATTTTATTTAGTTTTTTTAATATTTCTTGATTCATTCATAAATTTATGTCATTGAAGCACCTACACTCAATAAAATTCCGCAATTTCATTCAATAAGCAAGACAATCTTAAATCAATTACTTACAATTATGGAAGTTAAACAAATATAATAATTTTTATGAAAAAAACTAAAAACAAAACATTTATAATCGACCAGCATCTCCTTTATATGGAGAATATAAAGACTGACGATAATCACATTACACGCTTAATAAAAAAAAGATTTTTAAAAAACAATACCACTAGAGAAAGTGGGTCAATATATTGACATTAATTACCGATTTTATTTCGGTTTTACTATAAGAAAAACAATTGCAAAAATTATAATTAAAATTAATGATAAATTTAAAATCTCTGACTCAGATAAAAATATTGAAAATAAATTAAAAAAAAAAGAAAAAATAAACACAAAATAAATAAAAATGTCATAAAAATTATGAAAAATCATTTTGCATCCCATTAACATGCAATAACCAAAAATAGTTTTACGACTATGAAAAACAAAAAATAATCATTTTTTTCCTTTGAAAAGATGGGATAAAAATAAATTTCAATCTAAAACTAAATTTAAATTGAAAAAAAAAATAAAAATCTAAATTTAGTTTATGAGTTTTTATTTTTTGCTACAATATTTTTTTATGATTATTTTGTTTATCTATTCTTTAGGGCAGAGGTTCTTAAAAAGGTGGGCATTTTTATAAGACTATGGTTTTAGCTAGTCAATACTTAAAATATAAATAGTAGTATTTTGGGATGTCATTACAAGTTTTATAGAAAAGGAAATTATTCTCGGTGTAATAAAGTCTAGTAGTTTCTGCATTTTTGAATACGAATATCAGGAAAAAACAAATTGTTTATTTAAAAAAAGGTAAATGTAGTATTCCTAAGCTTTTATATGCGCTAAGACTTATTAACATCGGATACTTAGAGCAGCCCGCGATACAAAGTGAGCTGTACTAAATTTAGAAAACTTGATATATCACTGATATGTTTGTATGTATGTATGGTACAATCCCACTTTATTAAAAGTTTAAGAATCGCAGTACTCCAATCAATAAACGGCTAAAATAATGAAAACAAATCATTTAAAATAGCAGAGGAACCAGAAACGTCGAAAAACAACGAACAATTTGCAACTGCGTCATGTATACAGATGGATGCTTTGGCTTTTCATTTCTGTTTTTATTTTCAACACAAAATTTTTTTGTTGAATTCGTACGAAAAGACGGTTAAAACGTAAGTTGTTCATTATAGATGGATTGGCAGCACCGCCTGTGTGCCCCATTAGCCAAAACATTAAATACAACACCATCATGACTATATATTACCTTATAATGATGCTAATGATCATTACAATGACTATAAGGCTAGCCAAGTGAGTGAGTATTTATTCCATCTCAACCATAATCCGTCCAAAAAACAAAACAAGAATATGAAAAAACTTTTTCCACAAAAAAAAAAATAGATTTGTTTGAAATCTATGTATTAAAATATATAGCAATTTTGTCTAAATTTAACAGGTCGTCTTATAATCTTTTTGCATTTGTTTTGCTATTTGGCCTCCTCCCTCTATTGACCCCTCTATTGAAATTAACCCATTTTGGTATTCCAAACATCAGCACAAACTTATTATAACCTGTTCACATAGTGGTGTTGGTTATAAATAAATAAATTTTGTATCAAATATAAGATTTTTTGAAGACGCATCTACTGGTATACATGTCCCAAAATGTCCAATTTTTTTTTGTTACTCAATTATAATTTGTTTCGAATAGCACATTTTTTTGTAAAATTATGGTTTATTTTAAATGCAATTTACCTACTTAATTTTATTGAGGAGATGTCTGAGCTTTTTTTGGATAATCGTTATCGTTCGGCTTTGGGTTGACTTTCCCATAGCGCTTTTTCACCTTATTTTATAGATTTCAAATAAGTGGCAACCCTGTATGCACAACACGGGCAATATTGGTATCAAAATATATATGTTTTCATAAAAATAGGTTAGTTTTTGATCCCACTTTTTAACACATAAACGTAAGATAGGGCCGCAAAAAAAAATACGTGTCTCTAATTTTGTTTTGCCCTATCGTAGAGCCGAATTCAATTAAAAATGGAGAGAACCCATTGAGATACCTTCATAGTCAGATGGTAGTGATGTATACTGGTAACCTGGAGTACCAAGTCTGAATTCGGGGAAAAATATTTTTTCTATGCACAGAAAGGATTTACAAAATTCTAAATAAATTGTTAAACACCTTCCTCATGCCAAATTTGTAATTACAAAAATCAAACTTTTTTAAAAGGCTTAGTGCCTTTTAAAAAAGAAATTTCTAAACCCAAAAAAGAAAAATTTATTTTATTTTTTGTAACTTTAAATTTTTATTTTTAAACAATATTTATATGAAAGATAACAATTTACAAACGTGTTACAAACATTTAAAACAAAAAAATTGTTGGGAATAAAATTTCAATTTAAAAGAAAATGTGCTTGGTTTTACAAATTCCATTGTGTCTTCCGTTTTTTCTGTGTAAAATATTTTTCCCGAAGATTTTCTTAGTTGATCTGAAGATTGTTACAATGAGTGTTATTCTTTTTCAGTTTTAAGATCAAATATGACAAATTCCAAATAAAATTCACAATTTATTTTACAACAAATAGAGAAAAAACTTATGAGAAAAACTTTCCTAGAACCAATTTTTGACAATTAATGCATTTTCAAGTACTACCAAACACTATCATAAGATTGTCTAATTTAAAATAAATGAAAAATCATTTGAAAACCGGTCTACTGACTTTTCATTTAAATCAAAAGAACTTTTCATTTATTTTTAAATGTTAATAAATTAACTACAAAATCCTTAAAAAATAATGATTTTTCATTTATTTCGTTTTTTTAACTTTAAAAAATTAACTACAAAATCCGTAAGAATAAATGATATTTAGTTTATTTCGTTTTTTTTACTGACCTAGAAATCTAAAAGGGATTTCTGTTTTCAACAAAATATTTTAAATGAAAATATTAGCTGTAACAGAAAATCCGTATTTATATGTAATTTATTTTTTAAATAAAAGACAAAAGAAATTGAAAAGAATATTTCTTTTCGTTTTACCTGTATAATCATTTAAAAATAAATGAACATGTTTGCCATTCCCCCTTCTATCCTCCACAAATGGGCTTCAAAAATATAATTTTTTAACTTTCTAAGACTAAAATATTCGAATGGCCAAAAATCCTTTGATTGGCTCTGGCTCTGGTAATAAAACAAAGATGCCTGATAAACTTCATGTTTCTAGTCCCATTGATTATATTTTACGTTATAAAAAATATCAACATAAAAATTAAATTCTTTTTGTTAATTATTGTTGACGTATGTGGTACTCAAAACCTCATTTTAAAATTGCTTTGACAGATATAATACATTTTATTCAATTAATTTTAATTTTTTTTCTTAGATTTTTAAATTATTTGCATTATTTTTATTTTTTTTTCTCAATTACACACATAGGGTAAATTTTACCCAATACTATAAGTTGGATAAATTTCGATAGAACTTAATTAGGGTGTAGATAAAAATAATAGCTTTGTTAAAAACATGTGATTTTCGTTGTAATACATGAAATAACTAAACAAAAAAATGTTTGAGTTAATTCTCGAAATGTTTTTCACTTTGGAGTTAACATAAATATAAAACATAAAATCCACATCATAAACTAGAGAGAACCCCATAAAGACAATCTGATTATAGTGCTTGGTAGCACTTGAAAGTGCGTTAATTGATAACCATTTATTTTCGGAAAGCTTTTTCATAAGTTTTTCTCTATTTGTTGTAAAAAATTTGTGAATTCTATTTGGAATTTGTCATTTTTGGCCTTTAAAGCGAACAATAATAACACTCACAGAAATATTTGCTTTCACAATTTGAATAAAGATTTGAGTCCTTTAAAGTTCGAGTGAAAAAGTAAAATATTAAATTTTATTTACTTTTCTGTGCAGGTAATTTTATAATATTTTCTGTTAAAGTGGATTTTGTTTAAATTAAAATAATTGCGTACAAAATTGATGATTTTTGGGGATTTGGACTTGCAAAATTATGTTCTTATTTTACTAGTATTTAGCAAAAAAAAAAAAAAAACAAATTTGCTAATTTCTACAGTTTTTCCCACAAGATGATTTTTAGCTAATTTTTAGTAGCTTTTTGTGCTAAGTTAACCTGTAAACTTATAAGTGTAGCGAATGGGTTGCTTAATGGGTTATTTGGTCCAAAATTGGATAAAGAAATAAATACAAATACATTTGAATACATCCACTGCTTCATAAAGCAAAATAAAATCAACATAACAAAAAAGTATGAAGGATAAAATGTGAAAAAAATCTATTACCGGCATCATGCCTAAATTAGCCGCACGTCGTCATAAGATGTCGATTTCAACAAAACAAATATTCATCTGTACGAATATTTGTACTTGTGTACATACCCAGGTAGAAAAATACAAACGGCACAATGTTGGCCCGGTATTGGAGGCGGTAGTTCATGTACTGGCAATGCGTCGGATTTTTAACTTTCACTGTACTGGCATGTTGTCGAAATGATAACACCAATAAACGCTTGGCCGTAGTTATTTCCCAACGTGGGCGCAGGCTTGGAATTTTATTTTTTTGGTATTATCCCAGTACATTTAATAACAAATTTAGTAGTTTGCTAGAACTTTACTGTCCTCTTAGTGTACATCACAGATTTTTTTGTCTTAAGACTTGATGGAATTTCGTTCGAAACTTCACAAGAAAAGAATGGCTATGTCTCTCTTACATAAATAATTGTGTAATAGATGTAAAAATACATAAAATTTATAAATTGTTAATTTTAATAAATTAAAAAAAGCTCGCTAATTTTCAGAAAACAGTACTGGCAAAGCACGTTTTAAGTAGTACCGGCTTTTCGTACAAAACAGTGTTCTCCCAGTACAATTTATGTTGCAACGTCGGCATATTCTACCTGGGTAGTGGTTTATTGGATGAACATCATCATGATAATCATCATGATCATTCATGCTATGATTCTTAGTTTAAAAGAACATTTTCAAAACACAGCAGGTGATCGATCCTCTAAATATTTTCTGAAGTGTTTTTATTTTTATTTTTAGCGCATCTCTATGTAAAGAAAAATTGTCCATAAAAACAAAACAAACCATACGCAAATAATAAATTTGAAAAACTAATATAGCACTAGATGGCGCTTGTGTGTGTGTGTGTGATGAGAATGACGATGATGATGCCTCCGTTATTAGAAAAGTCATCAGAGTTATGAAAAAAAGCGAAAACAAAATATTAATTGCATATTTATTTTTTCAATTATTACGTCAAAATACAACAAGATCATAATTGTTTATACTATTTTATATAAATTCCTACCATGAGCTCCCCCATTTATTTGCTGTTAATAACACTGAGCAACATATTGTGGGTCATCGATGTCAGCCTTAACCCTCTAACCGGCCTAAGCTTTTTTGCAATAAAATTTATACCATGTGTTCCTCACGAAAAATAAACAAATAAGTTGTTCTACAAAATTTTTTTTCGTTGTCTACTTTAGGCGATATGGGCCAAAATAGTTTAAGGGTGAATCTCTAAAACTAGCGCATAAAAATTGCTAGGTTTAGGCACAAATTATTTCTCCTACCAACATGTAATTGCAATAAAAAAATTACATTTTTTGTGCTGTTACTTAAGAGGATGTAGCGATTTTCGTTTTTCGAAAAACGCGAAATTGAGCGAAAACGCACCAAAACTTCAATATATATTTTTCAAACTTATAAACTTTGCTACCTATACCAAATATATTCTTTTTACCAAATTTCAGAAAAATCCGTCCATTCGTTTTGAAGTTAAGGCGATGTCCTTTAAAGGTATCCTTATGGAATCCTGTGCGTCCTTGGACCAAAGTAAGGAGCTTTTTGAATAGCTTAAGCTCCAATTCTACTTCATGATCACTATCAATTGTTTTAGTCAATTTAAATATGTTTTTAAAATTTTTGAAAATTATGGTTGTTTTAAAATATTTAATTTTTTAAATTTTACGAAATTTTATCTTTGAGACTTTCGCGCTTCCAAACCGTGCATTGTATACAAAAAAATTCTTCACAAAAAATTTAATAAATTTTGTTTTGTGTTGAAAAAGCATAATTTCTTATTATAAAATACTCCTTTGGCTCATTTCTGGTCAATTTAATATACCCCGCCTGAAGGCGGGCTTGCCGGTTAGAGGGTTAATGGTTTCAATACGAAACGAAAACTGACAATTATACAAACGACTCCGCCAAAGAATTTTGAAAATTTAGCTGAGACTTTGATTTTATGGCCTGAGGTTGTTTGCTATTCCCCAAAGAAAGTTGTGAGTAAAAATATAAGAACCCTTCGAAATTTTCTATAATCGTTTGCAAAATTGTCTATGGAGATTTCGAAAGTGTTTAATGCTAAAATTTCCTGTTACACTGTGTAATATAAACAATTATAAAAATAGCGCTTTAACATTATTACTTGTTTTTGCCTGCGTTTTTCATTCGTTGTGTTTCTTTTTTCCAGCAAATCCTGCCCATGTACACGTACACCCTCCAATATGAAGTATTTTTGGAAGGAGATTTCAAAAAAATTTTTTTTTTTTTTTTGCCGAACGTAGGGGTCGCCATTTTACATTTTACGTTATATCTTTGGTATTTACAGTCGGATCTTAGAGTATGATACATCGATGATTTTCTCTCGAGGAGACCAGTATTTTGCTCTAAGAACATTTTGACCTCAAGTATCCCGTTCTAGTAGTTACCCACTAGACCTCAGTTGCTACCACCCTAATATACCACCCTAATGTCAGAAAATTAAAGCTCGCAAAAAATCATTAAACTTTTGCTAGGGAAGTTTTTCGCTAGACCCAGTAGAAATTTTTTTTATATATTGGTTGCCGAACATAGGGGTCGCCTTTTTAAATTTTTTTAATTGGATTTTTACTACATAGCAAAACACTGGTCTCCTCGAGGCAAAAAATCGATGTATCACACTTGAAGATCCGATTTTAAATGCCAAAACTAAAGGGTTCTTCAATTAGAGCGCTCAAAAGTTTTTTTAAATAAAACAAAAACGGTTTTGGATATCGATCTCTTTTACATGGCCACCACGGGCACGCTTGCAGAAGTCCAGACGCTGAACCCAATTTTCGACGGTTTTCAAGCACAAATCGGCCGATATTCGTACGAAGTTCATCAATCGTCGCTGGCTTGTTGGCATAGACCATAGATTTGACTTAGCCCCACAGGAAAAAGTCCAACGGCGTCAAATCGCACGACCGAGGCGGCCAATCGACTGGACCATTTCGTGAGATAACACGTTCTTCAAACTTGGTTTGCAATAAATTGATTGTGACATTCGCTGTGTGGCTTGTGGCGCCGTCCTGTTGGAACCACAAGTCCATATGATCCAATTGGGGCCAAAAATATTCGGTTATCATTGAACGGTAGCGATTCCCATTCACAGTAACGTGCCGGTCTTGATCATCACGGAAGAAGTACGGCCCAATGACGCCGCCGGCCCATAAACCGCACCAAACCGTAATTTTTTCGGGATGCAATGATGACTCATGGAGTACGTGTGGATTGCTGTCTGGCCAATAACGCATATTTTGTTTATTGACGAAGCCATTCATTATGACGACCATAAATTGGACGTAGCGCTCTTAACGTTGAGGCCACTGACTCCGAATTTCGGTAGTAAATTATAATAATTTCGACTCGTTGTTAGCTCGTATATCTTTCCATCATGAAATGGCAAACCTTACTGAAGAGAAATGTCAAAAGAGCGGCAAGAAATATGGCGTCGTTTGCTGTCCCTGTCTTTCTACTTTTGTCGCGTCCCTGTTGAACAACCCTTTATAACAAAAAATTAAAAAATGCGACCCCTACGGTCGGCAAAAAAAAATGTACGGCGAATTTTTTTTTTGAGGTACGGTCTAATGTACATATTGCAGTGACACTGTTCAACAGAATTTTGTAACAAGGAAAGTGTTTACTAATTTTGAGTTACGTACTTACCGTCATTCTAACAAAACTTGTTAGGAAAATTTTTAGAATCTATTGACATTATTTAAGAATCACTTAACTCGGAAAATAGTAAACAGCATTCGCGAAAATTGGGTAAATGAGAGCAGTCATTAGACCTGCCATCTGCTAAAAGACCGATCCCATGTACATGTACCAGAACCGCCTCAAAGTACTGATCTGTCCGCTATGTTAGAAGCAATCGAAAATGAAACATTAGATCCTGACTTTCAAGAGGCTTCCTCATCTAATGGGCCACATCTACGAGGGCAGTATGAAATGTTCTTAGCCTGACATAGAGATGGCGGTATAAACAGCAAAAAGCTTTGTGTAATTGAAACTTCCATCCGTCATATGAACACATGTTAAATTTAATTTCGATTTGTTAACTCATTCGAATATTAACAGGTGTTAAAAAAGGCCCTTCAGTGATTTCTTTTATAATGGAAAAATTAGAAATTCATGGTGTTATTAGATTTTTACATAAGAAAGGTTTAAAGTGACAAGAAATTCATAATGTTATGGTGAATATGTTAGGTGAAAAAGTGGTCCTTCATATGCAATAGTAAAAAATTGTGTTGCTGAATTTAAACGTGGTCGTACAAGAATTGAAGACGAACGACGAAGTGGACGTCCAAAAACTGCAAAAAGAAAGAAATCATCACTAAAGCCCATAATATGGTATTAGACGATCGACGAGTGAAAGTGAGTGAAATGGTATTGCCATAGATATCTCAAATGATCGAGTACATTTTATATTGCATCAAGAATTACAGATGAAAAAGCTTTCTGCAAGATGGGTGCCGCATTTGTTAACAGTTGACCAAAAACGCATTCGAAAGAAAATTTCTCCATCTTGTTTGGATCGATTTAAGTAAAATAAAATGGATTTTAAGCGTCGTTTTACCTCGGTTTTAAAACGTTTTACCTCGATTGAAGATAAAATGGCAGCTGTAAACGATTATTTTGAGGAGCTTCAAAGGATAGAATTACTAGGGAAACTTTGGACTAAGTGTATTGAAGTTTCAGGAGATTGTATTGAAAAATAAAATAATTTTAAAAATCTAGCTCATGTTTTTCATTGTTAGGCTAAGAACATTTCGAACTGCCCTCGTATATATATATATTTTGAAATAAAACCGTTTAAACATTTAAAATCACTTAAAAATGACTGAGTTACAAATGTTTAAATGCGCCAGTCACAAAAAATTCTCTTTTACCGCTATCTCCAAAATTTTAGGATATATTGCAACTTCTCTAACCGGTTTTGTAATATACTCTGCCAGACCTACAACCTACACTAGGTCACTTGACTAGTGATTTTTCATTGTAGCACTGTGTTATTAGATGAAACAACTAATGATTATCCCTTTGAGGACCATACATTTTCTGCCGAAGCAATTTTGAAGTTTTTCCGATTTGCATGATCTCTGACCTAATAATAGTTATACCAAGAAAAATTGGCTCAGTAGAACCCCTCCCTACCCGTCATTTCGCTCGCCAAAATTATTTGCCATTTGCGGACGAAACCATTTTTATTATTATTTTGTTTTCGTTTTCTGCATTCTAATTACACAGTACAACAGCCAATCTGGGGGGTGAGAAATTCCAAGTCAGGGTGATGGTACTAGGTCAGTATAGTAAAACCCTCAAAGGGTTTGGCGTTCGTATGTGTCATTTTTTTTATGACCTATTAAATTTTTTCCTTATCTTGATGTTTCTTCGCTTAGTTGTAACTCGAGAACCACTTGTCCGATTTTGATGAAACAAATTTAGAAAAATTTAGAATTACAATTTCTTTAATCCGTTCATATAACATTTTTCTTTATAATCAACAGTTTTGCCGGTAAAAATAAATTTGTGGAAAAAAAAAAATATTTTTTTGCCTAAAAATTAAAATTTTTTTTTTTTTAAATTCATAAAAAATTTTAATTTTTAGGCAAAAAAATATTTTTTTTTCTCCACAAATTTATTTTTACCGGCAAAACTGTTGATTATAAAGAAAAATGTTATATGAACGGATTAAAGAAATTGTAATTCTAAATTTTTCTAAATTTGTTTCATCAAATTTGTTTCGAGTGGTTCTCGAGTTACAACTAAGCGAAAAAACATCAAGATAAGGAAAAAATTTAAAAGGTCATAAAAAAAAATGACACATACGAACGCCAAACCCTTTGAGGGTTTTACTATACTGACCTAGTACCATCACCCTGACTTGGAATTTCTCACCCCCCAGACAATAATCCCAAAAATGTTCCATAGTGTTATAGATATTTTACAGAAAATTAGCCTCATAGACCCCTTGCTTGCTATTCATTTCGCTTGTTAAAGATTGTGCTGTTTACCTCTTAAATGAAGAATTCTAGTTAACCATGCGCGGCTCCAGGGAGGGGGGGGAATAGGGAAATTTCCCCCCACCCCCCTCAGCGAAATCGAAAAAGAAAAAAAAAAGGGAAAAAAGGAAAAAGAGGGAAAAAGGAGAGAAAAAAGAGGAGAAAAAAGGATAAAGTGAAAGAAATACAAATTTGTTATGAATAATAATTTGAAATATAAAATTTTTTCGTTATTTTCATTTAACCAGTCGTCATTTAAAAAATCTCAATAGATATTTTAACAAACTCATTAAAAAACTAATAATTTTGATTATAAAAAAATTAAAGTTTGTGGAGAAATGTAGTTAAAAGATCTAAATTTCAAATTAGATTTTCAAAATTGTTTGTAGATCAATTTCGTTTGAAATTTTTCTAATTTCAAAAGACGAAAAGAAATTTTATTTTAAAATTTTGCATTTTTTAATATAAAATTCCAATTTTAGTTGAAATTTTTTTAAATAAAAATAAACGCCCTTACTATTTAAATTTTCCAAATGTATATTTTTGTTGACTTTAGTTAAAATTTTGGGTGACCTAGTTTATTTTTGGAGCATTCTGATTGGTTAATTTATTTTCAACCAATTAAAATATTTGAAAATGTAAATATTTCTTTAGGATTTTCATACACAAAATGAACAAAGCCGTTTAAATATAAAGTCGACTTTAAAAGTAAAATACTGTTTGATAGTAAAGCACCGTAAGTTGTTCGGATTTCATGTGAAAAAATTGTTATACTCCTCCATAAAAAAAAACGAGTAAAAAGGTTAAAGTCCGGCATGCCGACTATACAATACCCTACACCAGTAAAAGCCAACTAATGTTTGGATCCGAAATTCGAATGGGTTAAAATGGGGCTTGTGTCAAAATTTTCTATAATGTGAGTCAGCGCACCAAATTTCATTAAAATATCTTAATATTTGCGATCTGCAGTTTGTAATCAAGGCAATTTTGGGGGGACCCTATATGGGCACTAGGTCTAAACATGGACCGATGTTCACCAAAATCAATAAGCTTCGTCCTTGGGCCAAAATAGGTCTGTGTACCAAATTTCATCAAAATATCTTAAACAATATAATTTTGGTAGGACCCTTATGTGGGCACTAGGTCTAAACATGGACCGATGTTCACCAAAATCAAAATCAATCCTTGGGCCGACATAAGTCGGTGTACCAAGTTTCATCAAAATATTTTAATATTTGCGACCTGTAGAGTGCGCACAAAAATGCATGGACAGACAGACAGACAGACGGACATCGTTAAATCGAAATAAAAAAAAATTCTGAGCCGATCGGTATACTATAAAGTGGGTCTAGGACCAATATTTTTTGGTGTTACAAACATCAGCACAAACTTATAACTGACCACATAGTGGTGTAGGGTATAATGATAATTTTCCACGACAATGAATTTCACGTGAAAACTGAGTAGAGATTGTTTTCACGCAAATTTAATGTACAAGACTATTATTTTTCTTGGGGAAAAATCACATTTTTTGTATATTGTGATTGTGTCTTTGATATAAAATTGAAAAATTGTTCATTTTTATAATTTAAATTAAAATTTGAGTAAAATTAAAGTTCGAATAAAATTTTTCCACGTGAAAAACCACTTACGGTGCTTTTGGGAAAAAGACTAAATTTTATTTTGAATTTTTTTCATTAAAATTGCAGAACTGAACTTCAAATGGAATTTTCTAAATTTGAAGTGGTAAATGCTACTATATTTTAGAATTTTCTCATTTCGAAATAAAAAATCGAAATTTCTCTTAAAATTTTTTCAATATTGTAAGAAAACAGATTTAATATCAAAATTGACAAATGCCAAATAGAGTTCACAATTATTTTCACTTGAAATTCTCCAAATTTCATTCGGAAAGATATGGTGGAGTTCTTTTTTAGGTCTTTCCAAAGGATCGTATTGAACTTATTCCAGTCTGTCTTTCGGAAATCCTGATATCGTAGAGTATATAGTTATGTTCCTGAAATAATTTCTTTTGAAATACTCAATTTTTTATTGCCTGCGAGTAATTGACTAGCGTTAGATCCTGCACTTCCACAAAACCTGCAAAGTGTTTTAATTTTAAAATAACGTCAAATCAAAATTGGCCAGTAATTCTTTTTGTTAATAACGACATCTGACTCCCACAGCTATACCAAAACCGATATGAAAATTTAATTATACAAAGTTTTCCAAATGTTGATCACGAACCGCTGAGCGTCCCTAATCGCATCCTAGGAGGTCTGCGAAATATTCCGAAAAAATAATTAAAAAACAATAATTTTTTAAATATTAGAAGTTTTTAATTAAAATTTATAACTGAAGTATAAAAAATCAGCTTCTAATAAATAAAGTGAATATAAAAATAATGCAAATAATTTCAAAACTTTTCAGGAAATATTAACTTTTTGTATTGTTGTTAAAAAGTAATCTCTGAGTTAAATCCTTGTTATCATCTCAATCAAATTTTGAGGACTTTTCAGACTCCAACGACGTTTTTCGTAAAATTTTCAAAGTTTAATTTAATGAAATCCGCTATTTAAATCGTCATATGTATAGCGAAAAATGGATTCTTTAAAATTTCTGAAAAAATATATGCGGTGTGTTCGATTAGTCGAAATTCTTACTACTTTTACTACAATTGGAAAGTTTTGTTTACTTTTTATATTGAAATTTTGCAGCTGTAGTAAAAGTAGTAACTTGTAGTAAGTAAACGAACACGCTTATGTTGTTCCTCATTACTTAAATACGTATCAAATATTAAAGTTTTTGATGAAAAATATAACTTAGAATTTTCCGTTGGGCTTTATATTGTCTTTTATCCCTAAAGCGTTAACCTTGCGCTGCGGAGTCCAAAAACGTCCAACAAGTAGTGTATGGCCAAATCAAAAGGGGTTAAAAAATATTTTTTGTGAAAATTTAAAAAAAAAAATTTTTTCCCAATATCCCCCCCCCCCCCCCCCCCCAGAGACTTGAGCTGGAGCCGCCACTGAGTTAACGAACTTCGATTTACCGCCTACTACATTTTTGTTGCTCCAACCCTCCTCTACAAATCACCTTTGAATATATTTACTCCATCTTTTGTCTGGGCAATTACAAGTGCGAAAAACCCTTGGGCAAGCATAATTGCCTGCGGTCGATACAAAATTTTTACTCGGTTACCAAAATTTATAAGAACGTTTTTGTACGTGCCCTGGCTTCATTGTACAGCAATTTCCACTAACCTAACTGATAATACCCGAATATTATAAAATTCGAAAAATTTACCAAGATTCAAAAGAATGTTTCTATTAAAAAAATGCCCGAAATATGCAAAAAATCCAACGGTTTAAAGTTTTTATAAAGTTCGGCAAAATTAAGTGTCAAATAAAAAGTTTTTCTAAGGCCAATCTTCTGATGCACACAATGTTCTAAAATTAAACAATTTTAAAAAATTCTATACACTTTAGTTTAGTTCCCTCATTAAGAGTGCCCATACCAAAGAGATTTTCCGCATACGTTTTTAAGATACTCACAATCGGTTATTCTGATTATAACTGTGCGCTTTAGTATATTATTTATTCGTTTTAAATTCCCCCAAAATGTCTAATTTTTTGTATATTTTCATTTAGTTTGTCTAAACAAAAATTGCATTACCTTAACATTATGTTAATTAGAATTTTATTTTTAGCTCCATTATAAATTCCGAATATTGTTTTTTATTTATTTTTTAATGATTTTTTTTTTTTTTTTGTTCGTTAGCATTTTGTATAATTTATCATTTTGCATTGATTTTGAACTTAATATCAATGATTCTTTTTTATAGTTCTTTGCTCTTATATGAAAATGGTTTTGTGTGTTTAAATTTAGAACTATTATTCGTATGTTTTGAATATTGAAAACTATTTCTAGAACATTCGGTCAAGGTATTATAAAAAACATTGTTGTTTATTTTCTTAGATATTGAAATAAGTAGAAAAATTTGTAAAGTGAACTTTGAGAGAAAATTTTAAAGATTAATTTTATAGTAATATTGTAAAGAATGAAATGCTTGTGTTTATTAGGGGAAATTTGAAAATTAAAATGTCTCGATATTAAAATAAGAATACAAACAATTTCAATGTAACATTTGTATGATTAAGTCGTGTTCACAACGCTGGAGTACTTTACTCTGCAGAGTAGATTTTGTTCCTTTTTTTTTGAAGTGGAGTGTAATAAAATAGAGATGGCATGAAAAAAATATGAGAGAAAAAGAAAAGAGCAAAATCCATTCTGCAGATTAGAGTACTCCAGCATTGTGAATGCAGCTTGAGTCATAAATATTTCATAGCATGAGCATTTGGGAAATTTAAACAAACTGCCACCCAACTGCTACCTTTATATGCAATCTATCTTTCATTTAAAAATGCCGTTATCAGAGGAGGGGGAAATTCACCCTTTGTAACGTGTCACAAAATTAACATGATACATGCTACCAAACTGCTTCTTTTTGGAGAATTTGGTGACATGTCATATATCAGTTCTATAACATATTAGTTGCCTATTTCCACTTGTGGCTCATTGTGACTGTCATAAGACTATTTTTGAAATTGATAGTCACAACTTTCCATACAAAACAACAATAAAATTAAAAAAAATACAAATTTTATTTGTCAATGTTATGATTGTGTTGATCCCACCTCTTACTTTTTTTTTGAAGTTTTCAATGAAATATTTTAATAAATATAATTTGTCGAGACTGTGAAACAACAACCACAAGGGGAATACAGTCACAACTAAGAGTCACAGACTGTTCGCAGGAATAGGCATTGAGGATTTGTTACCAAACTGTTACTTTTAGAAGAGTTCAGTCACATGTGACTTACCACAAGGGGTCAATTTCCTCTTCCATGACAACACCATGTCAAAGCGTTAGGTACTTTTAATATAAAGAGGCTAGTTGGATAGTTCATACCCAATGGAAAAGCAATTAAACTGCATATTCCCTACGAACTTATTTTCTTCATATAAACCAAATCAAGAATTGTAAGATTTCCTACTTTATAAAAAACTACATTTTCCATTTTAATTTCACCTAACATAATTTATTTCGTCTATGAAAGAAAGGGATATTTACTGTGACATCAAATTTTTTCTTTAATAGAGTAGATATTTTTTGTTGCTGCTCCCAATGCCTATCTTTTTGAGATTTTTTTTTTTTGATATATTTTTTTTGTTTTAAATTTTATAATTTTCAATGTTTATTAAGTATTTTACAGTTTGTTGCTGCAACAATATTTATTATCACAGCACAAACTGAAAACTAAAAGACAAAACAAAATTAAAATACTCTTGTCTCTTAATATGTGGGCGTATTTTGATTATGATATACTGGCGAATTATGTTGTCATTTTAATTTTTTTTTTGTTTTTCTTTTTTCAGTATATTGTTATTTAAAAAACATAATGCAGGCTCTTGTATAAATAAAATGCAGCCAAAAAGCAAAAAAAAAAAAAAAATAGCAAATATTTAATACACGAGTGATATTCTAACATACATACAATACATACAATTTATCACATAAACACTCATCGAAAAATAGTTGTCGAAATAACTAACACTTGAATTACACAGTGTAGCAATCATTCTAGGGTCGAAAACAAAAAAATGTCTGCTGGAATTATTGAAAAACTTCCTTAGTAAAAGTTTAATGATTTTTTGCGGGCATTAATTTACTGGAATCTGGTCTGTAAATACTAGAACGGATATCTAGAGGTCAATGGTCCTTAGAACAAAACATTGATCCCCTCGAGACAAAAACATCGATATATCATACTTTAAGATCCGACTGTAGATGCCCACCCCCAAAAGACGTGAATTCTTAACAATTCCGAACGTCTACGACTGCGAGAATCGTTCCCAGCTTTCAGAAGCCAACTAACAAGAATGAAGAATGTATTATAGAGCGCTATGTTCAACATGCATATGGCTAACCAGGCTTAACATTATAAATGTAAAACTTTAAATAAATGTCAGCGGTGAGGTTAAAATTAAAAAAAAAAATTTAAAATATGATCTCAATTTATACACTTTTTTAATCTACATATATTTTCAATCTATATATAGGGTGTACTTTAAGCCCGATAGAACTTACTAAAGATTTAACTGTCAAACGAACTTTCATACTGCACTCACTTTTTGACATTTATATTCAGTTAACTCTGGCAAATCCTCATGAATAGATTGACGCTTAAACAACACTAGCAAATTATCCAGATTCACTTTGAAAATCAGTCATCAATTCGCGGAACTTATAGACGCATAATTGTGTTTAGCGACGAGGCTCACTTTTAGCTTAACGGGATGCCACAGACTCCATTACATCCAGAAAAATGTACTGTTTGGTGCGGTTTACACGCTGGTGGCATCATTGGACCTTATTTCTTCAAAACTGAAGCCAAAGCTCGCGTTACGGTAAAATGAGATCGTTACCAGACCATGATCAATGAGGTTTTGGCCAGCAATGCTCGAAAAATTGGCCCAAAATTGGAAGTCCAGAATACGCGGCGGCCATATGCCTGATTTCACTTTGAAATTTTAATGCCATGTAATGATCTTTGGAATAAAACAATTTTTTATTAAAATTTAATTTTTATACCCTACACCACTATGTGGTCAGGGTATTATAAGTTTGTGCTGATGTTTGTAACACCAAAAAATATTGGTCGTAGACCCACCTTATAGTATACCGATCGGTTCAGAATTTTTTTTTATTTCGATTTAACGATGTCCGTCTGTCCGTCCGTCCGTCTGTCTGTCTGTCCATGCAATCTTGTGCGCACTCTACAGGTCGCAACTATTAAGATATTTTGATGAAATTTGGTACGCGGACCTATGTTGGCCCAAGGACGAACAAGTTTGATTTTTTTGAACATCGGTCCATGTTTAGACCTAGTGCCCATATAAGGGTCCTACCAAAATTATATTGTTTATACGCTGCAGGTCGTAAATATTAAGATATTTTGACGAAATTTGGTACACAGACCTATGTTAGCCCAATAACGCAGCCTATTGCTTTTGGTGAACATCGGTCCATGTTTAGACCTAGTGCCCATATAAGGGTCCTACCAAAATTATACTGTTTATACGCTGCAGGTCGTAAATATTAAGATATTTTGACGAAATTTGGTACACAGACCTATGTTAGCCCAATAACGCAGCCTATTGATTTTGGTGAACATCGGTCCATGTTTAGACCTAGTGCCCATATAAGGGTCCTACCAAAATTATACTGTTTATACGCTGCAGGTCGTAAATATTAAGATATTTTGATGAAATTTGGTACACAGACCTACATTGGCCCAATAACGCAGCCTATTGATTTTGGTGAACATCGGTCTATGTTTAGACCTAGTGCCCATATAAGGGTCCTACCAAAATTATACTGTTTATACGCTGCAGGTATTAATATTAAGATATTTTGATGAAATTTGGTACATAGACCTATGTTGGCCCAAGGACGAAGCCTATTGATTTTGGCGAACATCGGTCCATGTTTAGAACTAGTGCCCATATAATGGTCCCCCCAAAATTATATTGTTCATACGCTGCAGGTCGCAAATATTAAGATATTTTGATGAAATTTGGTACATAGACCTATGTTGGCCCAAGGACGAAGCCTATTGATTTTGGTGAACATCGGTCCATGTTTAGAACTAGTGCCCATATAAGGGTCCCCCCAAAATTGGCTTGGTTACAAACTGCAGGTCGCAAATATTAAGATATTTTAATGAAATTTGGTGCGCTGACTCACATTATAGAAAATTTTGACATAAGCCCCATTTTAACCCATTCGAATTTCGGATCCAAACAATACACCAGACTGGTGTAGGGTATTGTATAGTCGGCATGCCCGACTTTAACCTTTTTACTCGTTTATATTATTTTTTACAGTTTAAACTTCTATCGATCCTCGCAACATTAAGCTGGTAAAGTTCCAATAGTCAGCTGGTAAAGTTATGGCATCAGTATTATGGAATGTGGCTGGAATTTGTATATTGATTATCAATAGCGATCGCTAAGTGGCCCAACTGGTGCGTTTGAAGGAGAAAATCGCAAAAAAACGGCCCCATATGAAGAAGAAAAAGTGTTCTTTCATCAAGACAACGCGCCGTGTCACAAGTCGTTGGCTACCATGGTCAAATTGCACGAATTACACTTTCAATTGCTTCCGCACCCAAGGTATTCGCCAGATTTGGCTCCAGCGATTTTTACCTGTTTTCAGACTTAAAAAAAAAAAAAATGCTCGCTGGAAAGAGATTTGGTTCGAATGAAGAGGTGATGCCCGAAACACAGGCCTATTTTGAGGCCAAAGATAAATCATTCTATAAAAAAGATATCGAATTGTTAGAAAGGCGAATAATTCGGTAGCCGCAACCGAAAAATTCATTTGATGCAACTGAACCATTCGATTGGCAACAAATGGGGTTGTCAACACCGAATCTGTTTTCTGGGTGTACGGACTTTTCAGTCGTTGTGTTATATTTCGATTTTCACATGGGTAACTAAAATACCCCACAAAAATTAGACTTTTAGCCCCAGTGATTCTAGAGTCTATAGAAAAAAAAGCAAAGCATCTGTGGCTTATCCTATAGAAAGTTCGGGGTTTTCTATAGGGAAAAGTTTTCATAATCTGGAATTGCTTTTTTACATGGGTGATATCAATCGTACGTGGGATTTTTGTATTGGCATTCAAATTTCATTACCAATAGTTGACTAGTGCTAATGCAAAAAAATATCATTAAGATTCAATACAATCGTACTAACGCACAGTGGGCCAGCATCATCGAATTTTGGACAAAACTAGTATATGAGACTAAAGGGGGTTTGGTTGTTGCTGATCATGAATCTGAAATAAAAAATATAAAATTCAAAATGGCGGATCCAATATGGCGACAAACAATTTTTCATTAAATTTCTCATGACGTCAGATCTACTTAAAATTTCCACCAAGTGAAGTTTTTAGGTAGCAGATTACGAATCTGAAATCAAATTTTAAAAAATCAATAAAAAAAAATCCAATGTGGCGGCCATAAATTTAAAATTTTTATGTGTTGTAAAATAAATTACACTGTACAAAAACAAAAAAAGGTTCTGATGACAACTGATTCTGGCAGAGGGGACCAAAGAAAAATATAAGTGTATCGGCATTTTAAAAGTTTTTATCTGGCCCTATGTTTTTGGGGGGTTAAAATTCCCTCTCTTTTGAAAATGTTTATTGTGAATCGGTATACGAAACCATGTGAATCTTCCATTTTAGGTAAAGGATATGTTCAACGAACTTATGTAAAACACTACGATGGACATTTTCGGGGAACATTTTAACCCTCTAACTCTGCAATTAAAGAGTCTTTTTTGACCCTTTTTAAAAAGTATCAAAAAAGACCCTTAAGTTGAAGAGTTAGAGGGTTAAAAAGTTCCACAAAAATATTTGTCATGGAATTCTACTATAAGTCTCTGAAGACATCAAAGTTGAAAATTTAACTTCAATGCCAGGAAAAAGTCAAAACATAAAATGTGTTTAAGGGTTAATTTCGTACTTATTCAGCATTGGCACTCAAATGTCCCACAAACCTGGACTTTAGGAGGTTAGTCTGTTTGAGAAAACCAGAACCTTCATTTAAGGTACATTTTAGTGCTATTTTTTTAGTTTTTACTAAAACTCTGTAATGCTGGAAATCAGAGAGATCTGAAGGTACTTTTTCAGTAAAAGGGAAAAATCTCGAAAGTTTATGAACGGTCGCAAAAACCTAGGTAGAAGACATCTTAGGGAAAACATTGGCATTCCAGTTTTTCAAATATCTCTTGATATTCAACAATCCTTGATTTTAAATATATAAACATATTTTCCCTTTACCTGAATTGTACTTTTGGCAAAAAAAAAAGCAATGCTGGCCACAGTGTAACGCCTTAAAAACTATTACAAAAAATCATTTGTTTGCAAAGAAAGGGAATGTTAAATCGCTTAACATTGGCTGTTTTATAAAAATGGATCCATGGGAGCCCTCCCGGACCTGGCCTTTATGTATCGTAGTGTGTTAATACTACAGTGGAGGAAAAATGTTTGACCGTTTTTCACGCTCATATTATTCAGTAGGTCCGATAGGGATCCCGAGGAAACTATTTTTATGAAACAACCACAGGCTGACACATTTTTTAAACTTATATGATAATACTCATAGAAATTAATACACCCTGATAATACGTATATGAATTTTGTTTCGAGTTTCATTCCATTTCGTTCCCTGCGGCAAGTGTTCCAATTTCATTATTGGAGTGTGTTAGTTTTTATTATCACGTACAAAATTGACATTTTTTAAATAGCGTCTACCTCGAAAACTAACCAAGATAGCGCAGAACGGACAAATGTTTTGCAAGCTCGGCAATGCCCACGCTCCTGTCATTCAGATGATGTAGGTCCGAGAAGGATTCCGACGAATCAATTTTTATGAAACAGCCACAAGCTGATCAATGTTTTTCAATTTATGTGATAATAGAATTTAATGCACCTTGATAAATAGTATGAATATGAATTTTGTTCCCAATTTCATTCCATTTGGTTTAATGCGGCAAGCGTTTCAATTTCACTAGTTCCCCGTTCCATTCCATATCTATCCGATTTGGACCGATGTTCCAATGCGATATCGGAGTGTGTTTGCAAGATTGGATAATAACAGGCACCTATTATTCAGATAACGTAGGTTCGGGATGGAAACCGAGGGATCGATTTTATGAATCAGATGCAGTGTGACACAATTTTTTATTAATTTATGCGATAATACAAATTTCTCATCATTCCATTTCTATCCTTGTGCTTAGTGTTCCAATTCCACTCGTTCTGCGTTCCATTCCATTTTATTATATTTTAGCTGGCTACAAACAAACCAGATTGAATTGAATGCAAATTAATATCCACAAATTTTATTTTGGCTCGCTAATTTTTTAAAATAAGTATTAGCGAGCATTTGCCATCCCTGACTTCTACAATTTTTCCCCACTTTAACGTCTTTCAAAAAAGTTAAGTCAGCTGTAATCGATAAATAAGTAATTGAAATGGAATTTAAAACCCTTACAATTTATCATTGAAATCATGCCAATTAAAACCATTATCTTAGTAGGTTTGAGGTTAAGAAGAAGAATAAACCTTTTTTTCTAAAAATTATAAACACATTAATTTGCAAATCAGACTAGATCTAGTTTCTGCCTTTTTCTATGGACAGGCTTCATCAGTGATTTTCCATTAAATTGTATTATTGTTTATATTGTATTGTCAGATTGTCTCTACATGATAATTTTTCATAAACCCATCGGCTGTAGGAATCGAACCTGTGCCTGTTCCTATATTACAAACGTAGCTATACAAAGGTGCGATAGCTTAGCCATCTCACCCAAGTAAGGCCTTAAATGCAATGTAACTAATTCATAGTTTTTCTTTCCTATTCAACTTTCTGTTATTGTTTTTTATTCAGAAGAGATCAAATACATATAGTTTTTACGTTCAAGGTCAGACAACTTATGCATATATTGGAGACGGGTTGCCACAGGGCAAATTTCATAATGTATTATCATTAATGATCATTAATGATATCAATTCAATGCTAATAACAGAAGATCATCGATTAATTAGTGCAGTTAATTAATTAGTCCCATGTATGGTATCATAATTGAAAAATCTCAATTTCTTAATTTTTTGGATTGAAAATCTAGTGCGCTCGCTATCTATTAGAGGGATCAAGTAATTCAACGGTCAAAAGAGACATTCAAGTGTCTTGGCTTTCCTAACAGGTGTAGGAACTACTTTACTTCCTCTAAACTAATATAAAGAAATTTTTGTTAAAACTACTAAAAATTTGTTAAAATTTACGAAGCAGAAAATCACCAGATTAGTTTTGCTAAATATTAGTAAGAGAGGAGCAGCGCAAATTAAACTATTAAATATATAGAGTTTTAGTTATATGTGATTTAAATTTTAGTTAATAGAAAATAACTACTTAACCTGGTAAAAATTAGCAAAAAATTTTGCTAAATAATTTCAGTTATTACAGTCTAATTTTCTATTTTCACATAACTAAAATTTAACTCAATTATAACTAACCTTCTTTAAATTTAACTATTTTATTTTCCCTGTTCTTATTTTAGTAGTATTCAGCAAAGGAATCTGCTAATTTCAGCAATTTTTCTGCATACTTTTTAGTGGTATTAATTAAAATTTTTACAGTCTGCTTTTTGTTAGTGTAGAGGAAGTGAAATAGTTCTTACACCGGTTAGGAAAACCAAGACAACTTAATGCCTCTTCTGACTATTACGAAAATTAAGGGAATTATGAAATTTAGATTCCTCAATGGGACATGGGACTAATTTATTAATTAAATACATTTATTTTGCATTAAATTATCAATCGCCAATCTTGTCGATTAACCAATCCGAATAATAGGTTAATCGATTTAAGTATATTTTCGAATAATGCCTTAACCAATTAACCGCCTAGATCGAATAATTGGAAACACTTTTTTATACTGAAATGCCTTTTAGTTTTCGCCGCGCTTTCAACTTTTTTCCATGAGTGTAACTACTTACTACAACACATATAATTTAGCATGGCAGAAAGTTAAGCATAAATAATATTGTTGTATGTAGTTAAAGGGATTTATGTCATTTTGAAAAGACAAAAAACTACAGCAACAAAAATTTAAAGAAAAGCGAGAAAAATTGTATTTATTTTCAAAACAATACTACATACACACTTCCACTTTAATGTACATACATACATATGTAAATATGCATGCAAATTTATATTTTTCTTGTTTTCTTTTTTCATATAAGAGGAGAGATGTCAACTTGTTAAAACTTAAAGAATTATTCATTTGGACATTGCAACATACGTCACAATGTGGCATAATAGAAGAGGAAAAAAATAAAAAAACACGATGTTGTTAACAACAAAGTGTTTTAAACTGTAAAGCATAAGCACTTGCTGCACCAAAGATGCAATTACTAGAATCATATGTTGTGTTGTGTATACACACAAATTATTTTGAAGGCAAAATTAACTAAAAATACAATTTAAAACGAATAAAATTCAGTTAAAAACCGCTCTACTCACATTTTCATTTAATTGAACAATTTTTTTATTTGTTTTTGACTATCAATTATTGACTATAAGAAACCGTAAAATCAACTTAAAGTTAATTTATTTTTACTATAAAAATAACAAGCAAAATGGTGCGAAGAACTAAATTTATATTTGATTTTACTAAAAATTTTTAAATAAAAACAATTCAAATATTGTATTGTTGTTGTTTTATTTCAAACAACTTTTACTACAAAATACATTTTTTTGGTTCATTTTTTAGTTTTACTTTAAAACAATAAAATTTGACTAGAAAATTTGACTGTTACGAAATATCCGTATTTTCATTTAGTTAAATTTTTAAATAACTTGTGAAAAAAATTAAAAATTATTTTTCTTCTACGAACAACTGTTATTATTTTTAAAAACAACTCAACAGAAAAACTTCAGAAACAACTAACAAAAAGTGACTGTATTTATTTTGTGAGTGTACATATCCAACTTAATTTTTAGATTCTCAACTCTAGCAAGTATCCAATATTATTTTGAATTTAAATAAAATCAAATATGTTTTCACTTATGGGTCCTCTAATTCTTCATAACAAATTAAAATTTAATTTTTTATAACATTCAAACAATATTAAGTTGTTAACATACGTATGAGTAATATTTTTAATAAAAAAATATTCATCATACGCCAACATATGCGAACACTTAAAACCAAAATTAATAGCCATATTCCAGAACTTTAACATTGACAATAACATTGCCAATCATATTTTTTTTCCAATTTTGTATTGCATAATCTGCTATTTAACAGAACATGTTGTATAACAGAATTAAAATGTGCAATAGCTGAAAAAACTGTTAATGTTACGGAAATTCTTATGTTAAACCAGGCACTATCCACGGCTCTCATCTGAAAAACTGAACTGGTTTTCAGAGAGTTTCAGTGTAAAATAACAAAAAACATGAAAAATGTGGTGTTTTTAATTAATTAGTTTTATTGTTTTAAGCAATTTTAATTAAATTGTAAAGTGCATTTAAATTGTTTAATATGTTCTCTGCATTAGTTTTGTATAATTAGCACAACATTTTGCTTATTTATATTAAAAAATACTCGTTAAAAAAACACTAAAAACTGTTCCTCTTAAAACCAGTTTGCATATAAAATTAAAGAGAATTTTTAACAGCAGTTGAGGCGGGTGGTTTGTCTTTAGTCTATATGGTCGTTGGTTAAACATAGTGTATCTAATTATTCGACTCATGTGGTTAACCGGTTAATACATTATTCGAAAAAAATTTTTAACTTTTTTTTTAAGGGGTAATTTTCGAAAACACTTTGGTGAAGTGTTGCGTTATTTCTATAGAAATTTTTTTTGTTACAAAAACAATTTACATTGAAAGTTCCCTTCACTTCACCCAAGTGGTTTACGAAATTATATACTTAATTTAACATACTTTTTTGCGAAACATTTCAAATTGTTGTTAACATTATTTTTATCTTAAATATATTGTACATTGTTAGCCAGTGTAGAAACGGTAATGACATAACATTATTTTTTGGACTACCAGTAATGACACCCACTTACCTTCTGCATTATTTTAAAACATATAATAATGAGTTACTGATAATGACTTATTTTTATCATTATTTCAAATGGAAACTAAATTTCTATATTTTTTTGAAAATTTATTGAAATCTATTTTTAGACTCATTATTTTTCTCAGTACTGGCAAGCACATAGGTAACGGTATATTTTTTGATTTTTCGTATGCTGGTGTGTAAACATAACTCATTATTTTTCGCGACATCGCCATATAAAGGTAATAAAAAATGTAATAACAAAAGTAACTAGTTAACATTACCAAGTAAGTAGTTACATAACCACATATCTGGTAATGATTTTCTACACTGGGTAACTATACAATAACGATATTAAAATTTATAAAAATTCCAAACAATATAATTTGAAAGAAACTAATCAATTAAAACCGTTTATAACGTGTGTTGTGTCATTACAATTAATCTTTGGTGCCAGTACAAGTATGTACATCAAAATAAAGCTTGTAGCATTTCTTGGGAAATATAATAATAGTACATTTATATCTACTTTTAATTAAATGAGTCATCTTTGAAGAGGTTTTAATTCTTGAAATTTCATTGCTTGAAGACAATTAAGCAAGCTTTTGGACAAAATGTTAATACTTTTGAACAAATTGTTTTAATACCTTATTTAGACTGAACAAAAACTGTTTGGTTTATGATTTTTAGCAAATTTTTACTTGTCAAAAACCCCATATACTATAAATAAACAACAATAAAATTCTTGTTTTTTTTATTGTTTTTAAAAAATTTTAAGTTTATTATTTATAATAATTTTACGGAATTTGGAATATGCCAGAAATTTGACTACACTAATAGAGAACCAGTTCTGAATTTTTAGTGTAATAAATAGATAATTGAATTACCTATGCCTGTTATATCTAAAAATTGGTCAAAAAATTTATTTTGATAAATAATTAGTTGTCTGAAAAATCATAAAAAAAAATTTAAGAATTTCGAAGATTTGTTTCTATTTTTTTTAATGCATATGGGTGAAATCAAAAAATGTGATACATTTTTGGGCCAAATTTGTGAGAAGCAAAAAGTGTTAATATTTCGGTTTTTTCTTAATGGAATCAGTAAGTTTAGCCTTTATAAACCTAATTGCAAAAAATCTCTTCTACAAGTTGTCGCAATAACTTTTTTTGCACAATTTTAATTTTTTTTGTGGTAACGGAGTTTACATTTCTGCAAGCAAAAGATATAACAAAAAAATTGGGTACGAATTTTCTTCAATTTATTAGTTTTTCGTATTTGAGTTTTTAACTTGTTTTCCAATGATATATAATTTGTGTTTATCAAATTGGCGGTTTCGCGAATAAAAATATAATTCATTCCGCGAAAAAAAATTTTTTTTTTTAATTTTGTGTTTTTGGTCCTTTCAAATACTTTTCAAAAATATGAAAGTTTTTAAAATCCAAACAGCGGTTGCGAAGTTACAAAATCATATATTAAAAACATTACATTTCGCGTCCAAAAATTTCTTAAATTGTGTGAAACAAATTGAATTTGTCAAACTAATGTCAGTAATGACTCAAAATATCGATTCAAAACCAATGAAATGCAAAATCAATCGTTTTTCGCTCCAGCAGCTTAGGCTAAAAAACTGATAACTTTTTTTGATTTGACGCAAAATTATTAGTTGAATCGTCTTTTGACGCATAAATATTAGTTGAATCACCTCTGTTTATGGTTATTTTAAAATATTTTAAACATTTATCTACATTTATTTGAATGAAATCTGATGCAAACAATTGTGGTTACGGAGTTTACAGTTACGGAGTTTACATTTGGTTACTTTTTTCGTTTTCTTTCAGAAACGCTTTGCCAGAATTTTTTTTTCCGAAACAAAATCGCATGATGCCTACAAGGTGAATGCAAATATGACATTGTTTTTCTTACTCGTTAAATAGTTTGGTGTAAAAATTAGGAACGGAGTTTACAACATTTTTTCATATCTTATTAAAGACATTTTTTTCATCTCGAGAATGTTACATGCTGCAGAAACGCTTCAAGTCTGTTATACTCGATGATTACTTACAGTCCAACGATCATTTGAGTATAAATAACATTATACTTTTCGCAATATAAATAATAACTCCAAAATTCTGGTATATGCATTTTTATCAAAAATTATGACGAAAAATCGTTACAGAGTTGAAGTCGTGATAGCTAAGATATACGAAAAAGTTTGTAAAATGTATTAATTTTTATTAAAAACGGAATTTTTCCTCTTCATAAAAATTCTTACAGTTAGTGTTTAGCTTTATTGGTTATTAAAATATAAGCTATTAAAGTTAAAAAACCTTATGAGTTACTTGTTACGGAGTTTACATTTGGCCTATAAAATTGGTCACAAATTTTATGTATTAACCAAAAATTGGTCAGATTGTTATAAATTTTGTAAAACACGTAACAATGCGCTGATATATATGGAAATATGTAACTCAAATGTAATCCATGCATGAGAAATTAGGTGGTTACACGGTTTTTATCACATTTTTTGATAACACTTATATACAAATCTGGCCTTTTGAAGTTTACTATTCTTTTAGCTAATTTTTTATTAGAATTTAGCACAATAAAAAACTCCGCTTATTTCAGCAGTTTGTTATGGAACGTCATCTTTAAATAATTTTTAGTACCTTTCTCTGCTGTTTTTACAGGTTCATTTCTATGAGTGTAATATTTATTTTTTATTCACACACTCATAAAAAAAGTCCGTACAAATAGGTCAGAATTGTGCTGGTGCAAATACATGTACTATTTCCTGTTATTTTAGCAGAATTTTGACCTATTTGTACGAACATAGCAGAAAAATTAGTTCAATTTAATCAGAACGCGTTTAACAGACTTTTGTACTAACTTTTTTCATGAGTGTACGAATCAAAGTTTGAAAATAAATAACAAAATTATTCAACCATAACGAAAATTCAGTAGTCCTCATTTTAATTGTCTTTTCTATTAATTTAATATGTTTTTTAGATTGTTGCCATGCAAAAAGTAGTTAGTTTAAGCATAATGTTGAGTTTTCCTATTACGTGAAAATCTTACAACTGCATAAAAATATCTCCTATTAAATGTGGTTTACAGGCATATTCTGCTATCTCTCTTTTGCCTGATGGGAAAAACATTATTTAATATATTTCCCAATTAAAATTATTATTATTATTATTTTAAAATTAAATTAATTATGATTAGAGAATACTTGGATATTAAATTGAGAAACTTTTGAATTCGACTTGAAATAACTTTGAAATGCATAACATGACCGTTATTTCTGTTTATAGAAAATTGTGTTCGTGTTATCAAATCAAAACAATAAAATGTATTTTATGCAAAACAACTAAACGTATAGAATTACAACAAGCAGTGTTGCCAGTTTTTTTTCAGACTTTATCCCCAATTTTCAAATTTTTATCCCCAAAAATCCCCAATTTTTAAATTGTTATCCCCAAAAATCCACAATTTTTATTTTCAGGAAAAAATTCGTATTCGTTAACTTTTCTTTTTTAATTAATGTAAAAATACCATATTTATTTAATTCTTTTCGGTACCTTATACACTCAAACTCAATAAATTTTGCAATTCTAACAAATTATAAAAAAGAACAAATAAATTTAAATAACAGCACAAAAAAATGTGAGCCAAGTTTTTTCGTTTTAAATATTTCAGAATCCAAATTTTGCGATTCATCAGCTTCAGACATTTTGTTGCGTGTGGTACTATATAAAAAAGTTTTAATATTTCAGCAGATGAATTGAATTTTTGACAATTGAATAACATGTAAAGTATATATTTAATTTAAGAAGAGCTTCTTATACCTCATATTACATCCGAATAACCTTAAATATTTTGGAACCAAAAGGAATTCAAATTTTCACCAAAAGGAATTAAGGTTTGTACGCACATTAACTTTCCAGATACAAATTTGTGTAGCCTAAAAGCATGCACCATTATCATCATACCCAGTGTAGAAAATCATTACCAGATATGTGGTTATGTAACTACATACTTGGTAATGGTAACTAGTTACTTTTGTTATTACATTTCTTATTACCTTTATATGGCGATGTCGCGAAAAATAATGAGTTGTCGTTACACACATAGCATATGAAAAATCAAAAAAATATGTCGTTACCTATGTGCTTACCAGTACTGACAAAAATAATGAGTCTAAAAATAGATTTTCAAAAAAATAAATTATATAAAAAAATATATTTTTTATTGCATTTTTTTTTTTTTTTTTAATAAAATTTGCTGGTGCGGGAATCGAACCTGGGTCTTCAAATTTCCAGTCAACAGCTCTACCATCTGAGCTATTTCGACATGTAATATTTAATAGATAAAAACATAATTGACCTGCTGCACACAAGTAAGCTAACTCGCCAACATACAAAAAATATGTGGTTACATATATTCTTACCAGTGTTTAAAAAATATTGAGTCTAAAAATAGATTTCAAAAAATTTTCAAAAAAATCTAAAAAATTATTTTCTATATGAAATAATGATAAAAATAAGTCATTATCAGTAAATCATTATAGTAAATTATAGTAAATCATTATTATATGTTTTTAAATAATGCAGAAGGTAAGTGGGTACTCCAAAAAATAATGATGTGTCATTACCGTTTCTACACTGGGTACTTAAAAGAAATATATAAATATTTAGAATTATCAGGGTTAAATTCATAAAAATATAAAAAGGCAACAATATGTTATCCCCAAAAAATCCCCTAAAAATTCGTGTCATCCCCAATAAATCCCCGGATCCCCAAACGGAAATTTTTATTCCCATTGACGAAAAAAAATCCCCAATTTGGGGATAAATCCCCTAAACTGACAACACTGACAACAACAACGTTGTCGGAAAAAGTTATAAAACAAAAAATATCTAGCGAATTTTTGTTTTCTTTTTTTGCAGGGTGAAAAAAATATTTTTTTTATTTTAAAGACGTCATATATTTGCGTTGAAAATGTTTGTGATAATAATAGTTTAAAAAAAGTAACCTCAGATACACTGAAAGAATTATATTAAAATCAATTTTTATTCAAACAGTAACGCTGTATTTCATTATGAAGGTTCATTCTAAAGATTTTTGATTTAAATTTTGTTAGTTAATTTATTGGTGTTTCCCTTTTAAATAAAAGAATTTTTTTAGAAGTAGTTTTATTCCACAATAGGCCTTATTAGCTTAAATGAAAATTTGAAAATTTAAATTTATAAAAATTGGCCAAACAAAAACATCACCAATTGCCAACTCTTGTCAAAATTTTGATATGAAAAAGTTTATGTACACGAAAATAAACAGTGTTTTTCTGTAAAAAGGACCAATAAAAAACGTTTTCACAATTTTTACTTGAAACAATTTTTTTTTATACCAAACAGTTTATGTACACTAAAAATTAATTTTTCTTTTAAAAAATTCAACATAACGTCTATCATGCACAAGAAATAGGTCTAAAATGGACACAGAGGGAGCTACAGTTTGCAAATTTTAAAATAAATTACATTTTAGAAATCCCGAGAAAAATCTTTTAATTTAAGCAGCCAAACTTATATCTGTCCTGTCAGGCTGCAGGAGCCCTTGCTTTTCTAACTCTACAAAAAGAAAAAAAATTCCAGGGAGTAAGTATTTTAAGTGTGCCCGATAAATTGCAATTTGCTCAACAAAAAAAAGTACAATATACATCTATATTGATTTAACGATGTCCTTCCGTCTGTCGGCATTAGATGAAAAGTTGGCGAATTTGTTCATAGTCCTTTTTGTTATTTTACTTCTGTGGGGTTAGAAGCTATGGGAACACCAAAGGAGAGCGCTATAATATGTATGATGAATAAAAAATTTAAACACATGAAATTAAAAAATAATAAAAAAAATATAATATTAATACAATTTTATAAATATGCTTTAAGAAATTCTTGAATAAATCTATGAATTAATTGCAAAAAATTATTTCTTCAGTGTACTATGAGTGAGCAGTATAATAACAAATTTATTTGTGGCGTTCCATATTCGAATACAGTGATATCTTTTCTCATTGAATTACATCAGGTTTTCTGTTTTGCTTATCTCTGACTGGTGGTGGTTTTTAGGTGATATTGAATTATGTTTGAAAATTTGAGTTGTCTGGTGTTTTATAAATAGTAATTGTGGCAGTAAGAATATTTATATTGTTTAGATTACTTATATTTACATATGCAAATAGTTTAGAAAATTACGTAAGAAAATTGACATGATAATAGTTGTCATTACGCATACATACGCTCATAGCAAAAAACCTGTAAAAATATCAAAATAGAACTATTGTTGTATTTGTTTTTTCTTTGATATTTCAAATGTTTAATAATGCTCCTAGACGAGAACAAGAAATTCTCATTGAGTTTATAATTTAACTTAACAAATATTTCCAGAAATTCCAAAAATGTCGTCCCCTGACGATTTCCTTAGGCAAGAATGAAATCCGGATAGGGTTATGCCTACAACGGATTATTTTTCACAATTTGTTGAATACGTTTGGGATTTTGGCATATTTAAGTCCTTTAATGCAACTACTAAATATTATTAATAGGGGAATCTATTGAAAATTTCGGCTTATTTCTGCTAAATATGAATAAGATAAGAAGAGCACAAAGGAAACTATTTACCATAGAATATTTAAGTTATTTTAAATACATTTAAGTTATTAGGAGTGGACAATGTAATAAACACAAAACCTGATAGAACAACTCGGAAAACACAAGAATCACCCGAATTACCAACTTTTCTCTATACCTAGATGGGAAGTCGACCGAGAACCTGCATTCTATAAAAAAAAACTTAAACTTCCTTTTTGCACCGGAACTGTCGGAACTCACGGGAACGAGAGGTTATCCTTGGAATACATATATTTACCACCCAACTCGGCTACACTAGTACCGCCCTTATTAACCAAGTAACTCTTTGTAAAAGGGGGTCAAAAAAGTCCCTTTAATTGAAGAGTTACAGGGTTAAAATGTTCCGAAAAAATATTTGTGATAAAATTCTACTAAAATTCTAATTCATAAAATCTCTGAAGATATCAAAGTTGAAAATTTAACTTCAGTGCCAGAAATAAGTCCAAATTTAAAATGTGTTTAAGAATTGGCGCTTAAATGTCCAACAAACCTGGAGTTTTGGGAGAAACCATGTGAATACTCCATTTTATGTATAGGATGTGTTCAGCGAACTTATGAAAAATACTACGAGGAACATTTTTGTGGAACATTTTAGTCCTCTAACACTTCAACTTATGGGTCTTTTTTGTCACATTTTAAAACGGGGCCAAAAAAGCCCCTTTAATTGAAGAGTTAGAGGGTTAAAATGTTACACAAAAATGTTTCTCCTAGTGTTTAACAAAAGTCTGCTGAACACATCCTATACCTAAAATGGAAGATTCACATGGTTTCCTAAGCCGATTCACAACAAACATTTGAAAAAGGGAGACATTTTAATTCTCTCCTAAAATAAAATTCCGATGTTATCTTTCAAAACGCCGATACACGTATATTTTTTTTTTTGGTCTTGTCTACCAGAATCCAGTGTTAGAACACCGTAATTTTTTTTCGTGTTGTACTGTGAAATTGCTGTCGTACACACTTTCTTTGATTACTAAAAAATTTTAAAATGTCTTGTAACGTTATTGAAAATTTCAGTATACTAAATGCATCTTTTGCTATTTGGAGAAAAAATATTCTTTGCAATACAACAATGTTAATAAAAACAAATAGTTGACAACTAGAGCCCGCTGTCCCGGGAAATGAAAAAGTCCGGTAAAAGGAAAACTCTACTACTAATGCAGTGATCACAGTCAGAGCTTTGAAGAATTAATTCCTTTTTGAATGAATTCACTACCAATCGAATTCAATTTTCTCTAGAATTGAATGAATTCCTTTTCTTAAGTAATTCACTGAATTCATTCAATTGAATGCGTTTATCAAACAACAAAATCAAAGAATTAATTCAATTGCAAAAGTTCTTTTTATTAAATCAAATGAATTAATTCACCGGTGAATGCGTTCAATTTTATAAATCGAACGGAAAAAAGTGAATTAATTCCTTACTGAATTAAGTCACCACTGAATTCATTCAATTTCATTTTCATTCAGTGAATTAAAAAAAAATAAAATTACATTCATTGAATTAAAAAACAAATAATAAGTTCACTGAATTGAAAAAAAAAAAAATAAGTTCACTGAATTCAAAAAAAATAAAATAAGTTCACTGAATTCAAAGCCTGTTTTCTGCCGTTCAGTAGAAGAAAACAATAATGTACAAATAAAATTTTTAAATAAGCAATTTTACAGCGTGTGCTAGTAACAAATTAGAAATTATCTATATCTGTAAAGTTTTTATTTTTAATAGTAAAAGGCTTTTTTTTTGAATCATGTAGGTTGATAAACAGCATCCGGTTTCTAATTTGTTATTAGCACACACTGTAAAATTGCTTATTTAAAACTTTTATTTGTACATTATTGTTTTCTTTTACTGAACGGCAGAAAACAGGCTTTGAATTCAGTGAACTTATTTTATTTTTTTTTTCAATTCAGTGAACTTATTATTTTTTTTTTAATTCACTGAATGTAATTTTATTTTTTTTAATTCACTGAATGAAAATGAAATTGAATGAATTCAGTGGTGAATTAATTCAGTAAGGAATTAATTCACTTTTTTTCCGTTCGATTTATAAAATTGAACGCGTTCACCGGTGAATTAATTCATTTGATTTAATAAAAAGAACTATTGCAATTGAATTAATTCGAAACAAAAAAAATCGAACGAAAGCAAATATGAATTAATTCCATTCAATATATGGTGCTTAGTGAATTAATTCATAGAATTTTTAATTCAGAATTGAAAAATTCAATTAAGGAATTAATTCTTCAAAGCTCTGATCACAGTCCACCATTAGTCTGGACTCTGTATTGATTTTTCAGTATTTTAGAATATGGCTACTACAGTATAAAAAGCTACACAGCGTGACATCAATTTGCTGAATGCCATGTATGTGACATACCGAAGTGCGATGTCACTAATACATAGAAATGGCAAAGGCAACTGTCTTCCAGACACTGGTATACCAATTGGTATTTCTGTGAACTCAGTAATGCTCAAAGTTTGTGTTTGATTTCCGAATTTCTCTTTATATCGGGAATTTTCCAATTATCATCCCTATTCATAATAAAAGTCATTTATTTTCATATATCTAGTGATCAGACATTTTTACAATTCTATCTCGGTTATGATTTTATTTATAGCATTTTTAAATGTAGCCATCATTAGAATAACATTATCATAAAATCCGAAAAGACAAAAAATAAAATGAAAAACATTAATTTATTAACAATTTATAAAATTTTATCTCACATAATTCAAATAAAAATGTTGACCTAATTTTTTTCGGCAAATCAACAACTACAGACAACAAGATATTCAGAAGACAAATATAAAGACCTTGTCGTTTATTTGGATATTAAAACGAAAGACAACAGCAACATACATTTGTACAATACATACATATATATTTTGGAGCCTATATTCTAATAATTGAATACGAAATGAAAAAGAATTCCCTGACACACTTCCGTTTTAATAGTGGTGGCAAACAGAAAGAAAACATTAACTATTGGTGACACAAAACACTACGTACGATAAATGATGAGGTGTATTCGAAAACAACACAAAACACAAAGAATATACATACATATTTAAAGTTTTTAATGACAAATCGTGTATGTTGTGTCATTTTACAGTTGTTGAAACATAACAGCAACAACATTGAAACAAATTTTTTATTTTCATTTAGGAATTTGTTAAGTTGCGCTGCGTTGCCTTCAAAAATTTTATTGTCTCTAAAAGATGATACAAAAAATTTTCCATTTGTTCTTCTATAATGAAATTTAAGTATAAAATCACGATTAGCTAAGACAACATAATTTAAATAAAAATCTAAAGTATAATATTGATTTGGCCATGCTAAATATATACTACATACGTGTTTTAAATTTTCCAATTGGACGGACAGGGGACAGTCCATATTTTTCATTCGTCCATTCATCCGTACCGAATATAAGTTTGTAGCATAACATTTATTTCGGATTCTGTGTTTGTCATGGATATTGAGTTTGTTGCTGTGTTTTTTTTTTTTTTTTTTGTTCTGATATCTTCATATTTTTTTTGGACATGGTGTGTAACAAATTAGTTGTGATTTCTTAAAGTTGTGTCATTAATTTGTGTCACCTTTTAAGTTTTCTATGTAACAAACCAAAAACAGAAATTTAAGGTTTTTGATATCTTTTGTTGTTTAAAAGTGACTAAAAACAACTAAAAAATTTCAGTATTTTGATATATTTAAATTGAAATAGCGTTAATATATAAATCTATACAAATTATACCCACAAAAAATACTAGACGGTATATTACCTTAGCTGGCATAGGTAGCCTATTTTATAGTAAAAACCTGTGCAAATTTGTAATTATTTTACCTACTGGAAATGTTAATTCAACTAATGAAATTAGGTAACCCTTCGAACAATTATTCGAAATGTCAACGTAGAAATTAACGTGCTAATTCATAAAAAAATGTATTTGGTCTTTGAAGCACACATTTCGTTTAATAGAGAGTTATTAGAATTCTTGATTTAAATCAGTGGTGTTCAAAACTAAAAATGTAGTTGTGTTGGTGGGAAAATGAGAATTGCACTGTAAGAAATGTTGAATGTGTTAATAGAATCTGTATGCATTTATTTTTTATTAAAAATATGAAAATGTTTTGTGTAAAAAACGAAGTAGGTACTTTCGGAAAATATAAATAAATACTACACTGTTTTAAAGAAATAAAAATAAACAAAATACAATTTTTGAAAGAAAAAAAAAATACATACATACATACATAAGGGTGGCTTCTTTTATTCTATGTAAAACAAAAGGTTTTCAATTTTTTTAAATCAATATCAATGGTTTCAATGTATTTACATATTTATAAAATATCTTTAATCTGGATTTATAATCATAAAATATTTGTCCTATATTATTATTAATGTTTTTTTTTCAGTACATGAAAAAAAAATCAGCGTATATCCGTACTCATGTTCATTCGTCGCTGTTTCAGTGACGACTAAAAGCAAGAGCGTAAGAATACATGTGAATTGAGCAGGGACAATTGTCCTATGGGCTGAACCAGTGTTACCGTTGTGCGACTAAAGTTGCAATTTGCAACCTTTTTCACGGCCTTTGACTTTATGTGCGACTTTTTCAAACTAGCCTAATTTTGCCACTTTTCCTAACTTAGTGCGACTTTTTCCCCCTTTTATGTAGTCAGTAATAAAATAATTATATTGAATGATATTTAATTAGATCTAACAGATCAGGTCAAATCTAACCTTTTTCACACGTGTAGACTAAATTTTAGCAAGCTGCTAAATATATGGACAATTTAAGTAAAAAATTTAGGCTAAATTCAAGAGAAATTTTACTTGGTATAAAAAATTTCTAGTAAAATATCGCTTAAAATGTAGATATCACCATATTTATTATTGAGAGTTGTAGATTATAGACACTTTTGCACGCGAGAAAAAACTCCTGGAGATATAGCAAAATACATTTCGAAATATCTCTATTGTGAATGATTTAAGCAAGTTATAGGTGTTTTTTTGCTCTATCTCTAGCAGTTTTCTCTCGTGTGTAAATGTAGTTTAAGGAGAAATTTATAGGTACGGAGGGATGAATTTTTGGCCACTGTGCTGTATCTCGCTTAGCTTCCGAGAAATAAGGTATTTTCTGATTATGAAATTAAAAATATGGGAAATAGCGCCACCCATGTGTGACCCTGATAGCAGAGACATGAAAATATAATAAAGGAATTCAAAGTTTAAGTGCTATCGTTTTAAAATACACAGAGAATTCGTTGGAGGAGTTTTAATGAAATTTTTTCATTAAACTAATGAAGTGTTCTTCACAATAGGATTGAAACATTTTTTAAACTCTATCAAAAAGCTTCATAGTTTTAATGAAAATATTTTTAATGAAACTTTTTCATTAGTCGTATTAAATTTTTAATAAATAATATGAAATTTTTCATTAACTTTTATGAAAAATTGCATTAATTTAATGAAAAGTTTCAATGGACGAATTCCAGTGACAATTCATAGATCTAATGCAAAAATTCATTGATATCATGCAGATAATTCTCTCAGTGTAGTAAGATTTTTGAAGTTTAATCCACAGAAAAATGACAAATTTACGACAAATGCTAATTTAAAACTTAATATAGCGCACTGTAAGTTCCATTAATGATTTAAAAACAAATATTATTTGAACTAACTAGCAAAATTTTAAAATTAAGAAACACAGATTACTAAAAATTAGCTTTCAAAATTAGTTCAATTACGAATGAAATTAATAGCTATGCAAAATTGGAGTTATAAAAAATATTAGTTTAATCCTAAATTTTGAGACAAAATATCATAAAAATTAGTTCAATGGAATAAGAACGCATTTTTAATGAAAATTAATTTAACCAATAAGTTACAAGTCAAAACCTGTGACTCGATGCTATCAACTCCGAATTTGCCAGATACCGAAATAGAAGACTGAGTTCCCATTAATGAACTTCTAAAAAACACAAAAACAAATTTTCAAAATAATAAATTTTTCGGTGGATTTCTTATTTTTTTTTTTGTTTAAATTGTTATTTCTTTTCGTTGGATGTGTTTTGTTTAAATAAAAACCGTTAAAATAAGTGTGCTACTTTTTTTTTGAAAAATGACTTTTTAGTGCGACTTTATTTTGAAAAAACGACTTTTTGTGCTACTTTTTAAAAATTCTCAGCGGTAACCCTGGGCTGAACACCACTGATTTAAATCAGTGGTGTTCAGCCCATAGGACAATTGTCCCTGCTCAATTCACATGTATTCTTACGCTCCGTGAGCATTGTAAAAACGGGTAAAAAGGGCAAAAATTTACCAAAAATGGGGTAAAAACGCACGATATTAATTTTTTGAAAAATTTAATTCCAGAATTTAAAAACACATTTTAGTTTTGTAAAATCGTGTAAAAAAGGTTCAAAAATAACTAAAAAAGGGGTAAAAAAGCACCAAACTAATATATAAAAATTTTGAAGTTTAAATATAACGAAGTTGCTATTTAAAATTGTACTACAAACACTCGAAAAATGTATTTTTTGAATAGTTCGTATAATTTTTTCAATTTTGACAGAAAATTGAAGCAAAATTAAAAAACACCCGAACAAATACCAAAAATATAAACTGTACAAAAAGCACTAAAAGCACTGCCAAAAATTTGAAAAAGCACTGTAAATACCCGCTTTTTTTAAACGGGTATTTGTAAAAAATCACCGGGTACGCGAAGGAAAAAAGCACCAAAAAATACCCGAAAAGCACTGAAATGGCAACACTGATTGTTTGTTTTCTCTCTTCTCCCAATTAAGTCGTAAGCAATGTTGCCAGATTAATTGGGCACAAAATCGTCAAATATTTTTTAAAAAAATCTCCAAAATCGTCATTGCGTTTTGAAATGTCGTCAAAATATTGTAAAAAATAGTCGGAATTTTAATAATCACAAATTTTTATAATTAAAAAATATCAGAAAATTTAAAAATCATGCGGTTTTCTGTGTCAGCTGTAATTTAAGAAAAATTCTAAAGCTTTAATTTTTTATTTTATTGGTTGAAGTGAAGGAAACATTTAATGTAAATTGATTTTGAAACTATTTTACAGGTACCTACTAAAGAATTTATTTGAAAAAAAATCCGATATAAGATATACTCCCTTTGATAAACACGTTACATTCGTTAGAGATTTAAGGTTCAATTAGACGTGCCATATCGACATAGCCGTAACCATAACGCCATAGCAGAAAACCAAAATTCAATTGGTTTCTACGGTTACGGTTATGGCTTTATGGCATGTCACCAATAATACCAATAATCGTATACATTGTAGCCCATAAGATTGGTTTGAACAGCTGTTTTATATGGTTATGGTTATGGCACGTCTAATTGAACCTTTAGGAAAAACCCTTTTGAATAAAAATAGTTACCAGATTCTGTGTTAGTTTTCCTACAAAAAACGTTGAGATTCTAAAATGGCTACCTTAAATAAAAATTTTGTGATAAATATTTATGAGTTACTTGAATAAATTTTCATATTTATTGGCTTAATATTTTTGAACAAATGTTGCTTATCTCCTATTGAAAAAATCGTCATTTTGAAGAGTAAAGTCTTCAAATCGTCATTTGGCTATTTTTTTATAGTAAAAATCGTCAAAACTGGTAACATTGGTAGAAATGATGTACAAAAGTAAACGACTGACCTGGTAATCGGAGGTAAAAAATTATTTTCTTAAATAAGAGAACTAACAATGAGTGCGTTTACCAGACGCTCAACTGTTGCTAATCCGTTACTCAACAAACTGGTGAACGATTTGATTAGCTACCGCTAAGTCTTTAGTAGCGTAAAACTTTTACGCTACTTGTTGGCAGTTAGTGAAACTGTCGTTTGTTTTTATGTATATTGTTTTAAAGAATAATCATCATATACACATATAATTATAAAGGAATAAAAAATTTCGAAAAAATTAATCAAAACATCTGCAAATATTTTTATTTTAAAACAAAAGTAGAATCGTTCACCAGATTAAGGTAATCATAAAGCGCTACATATCAATTGTAGCGGTAGCGGGTTTCTCTGGTAAACCTGTCCAATGTGTTAAGATAGATTAGATACGCAGGCACTACGCACCGCGACCAATATAGATCTTTTGTGCTGCCTAAAGTTCCCTAGAGATTCAGGCTACCAATAAAGCCAATAATCCTGTTAGGAGAATTTCCCCAAACGTCCGAAGATGACACAAAGCGGTCACCCAAAAATCTGAGCCTCCTGTCGCACAGTCTCGGACATTCGCAGAGAACATGCTCCGATGTCTCATTTTCCAGCTCACAAAACCTGCAAACATCAGTGTCTGACCGGCCCTGTTTGTGAAGCTGGTAGGTTACCCCTGTCAAGTGACAATAGTCGCTTTGATACTCCGCTGGACAGGGAAATAAATCTTTTGGCCTGTCTTTGGCCAGTAGAAGTTTCCCAATGTTTTGCAAACTCAGTCTCTCTCCACTGTCTGAGTTTTTCCCTAGCATACCCCCTAGGTATCCCAAAGAGTGGTTCCGGAACAATGAAGGGTCATCGGGCTCCACAATTGGCTAGACAATCAGCCCTTTAGTTACCCTCGTGCCCTTCATGACCGGGAATCCATCCCAGTGTAAGGGAGTTTTTCATACCAAGTTCGTTGAGAATTTCCACACACTCCATGACCAGACCAGATGATACCCCGTAAGCTCCAAGAGCCTTTAGCGTAGCCTGGATGTCAGAAAGAATGTAGATGGGGGATCTAACCGTGCCTCTCCGCAGGCACTCTCTCACATATACGCAGATGGCGAAAATCTCCGCCTGAACGACGGAGGGGTACTTGCCCATTGGTACAGCACGTTGGAATCTTGGTCCAAAGACACCTGACCCCGTGTCACCATTAGCTTGTTTCGAGCCATCAGTGAACCATATCTGAGCCCCCTCTTCGGGCTTCCAAGTCTGACTGGTCCACATATGCCTGTCAAATGACATGATGTCAAAATACCTGACAAAGATTTTCTCTGGGATCATTTTATCCGCGACCCTTAAGATTGGGTCGTCTATAAAGATCCCGGCGATCTTCATGTGTCCTTTTAGGTCCCCGCTCCTCATGTCCCCGACCCACCGGAGACGAAGTGAGCCCAAGCTTGTAGCCTCCTTCACGGAGATATGCAATGGTGGAATACCCAACATGGCCCCAATGACATCCGTTGGGCATGATCCCCCAGCCCCCGTAATGCCAGTACACACCAGCCGATACAACTTCCTCAGAGTATCCTTTGCCGTTGACTGCTCAACTTTTGGCCACCATGCTAAGGCAGCATAAGTGATCATAGGTTTTACAATGGTGTTGAATGACCAGTAGACCATGTGTGTTAAGATAAATTTAAATGCCATTAAAATAGGGTGACCATTCGTATTGATTTGATCAGTACATGTACTGATTTTTGGTCTCGTGGACTGATAAAAAAGTCGTGTACTGATTATTAAAAAAAAGCCAAAATGCAAGTACAATGTCTTTTTTTTTATAGGATAAATCTTTGTGAATGTGAGAAGTTTTTTCTACCAGAAAGCATTCAAAATGATTTTTCTACATGTAAATTTCTTAATCTAATATGTAGTTTCATATACAGAGAAGATTCGTGGTGACAACCGAATTTATGCATTACGATAATAGTTATTTGACTGTGATAAAAATATTTTAATTATCGGGTTGTCAAAGCGGTTGTCAGAATGATTCTATTTTCTGAGTGTAGGAACGATATCAAAAGCTGAATATTTTTCCGCACAAAAACACTTAAAATCTGAAGAAATATATGTATGTGGGTATTTCCATGGAAAAATTTTCGAATCTGTGGGTTTTTAAATAGAAAAAAGGACACAAACCTTAAGATTTTCATTTTTGAAAACGTTACGCGTTTTTTTTTAGAAAAACGTAGCCAAAATGTGAAGTTTTTCTATTTCAGAAATCATGCAGAAATTAGGAAAGAGAAAAAAGATTTGTTCTGGCAGCTAAATGTGTAGCCAATCGATTGGTTAGTTTATATCTGCAGAAAATTAGTTTAGACAATGAAATTTGCTCGAGACAACAGAAATTCGTTGGCTAGAATAAAAATTCGGGAGAATTAATGTTCATACTGGAATAAGAAAATATCATTGAAATTTCTAAATAATGGGCCCGTTTCCTGTAAACTGGATTTTTTCATGGGAAAAAAATTTTTGTCTTGTCAACCAACCTATTTGGATGATATTTTTTAAAATTTGTACTGATTTGAAGTCAGAAAAAAAATAGTCACCCTACATTAAAAACATTTTTTTTTTAATTTTAAAGCAAATCAATGGAAATGTGTGCAAAAAAGCAATTTTTTAGAGCGCATTATTTAAAGCATACAAAAAGTAATCGAATGTCGAATAATGTTTTGATAGTCTATACATCACTATATTCTGTGTCCCTTTTTATTTTATTTTTACAATTTTTTTTGGAAATTTAAAAAAAAAATGTCATTTGCTACGCAATTGTTGTACCTTTTTTCAGTTTGATGCAGAGACATATAATATAGAGATGCAACATCGATAATTTTTTAAACAAACTGTAGATGTCGCTAGGATGTTGGAAATTTTGTCAAAGGAGGATTTTATTTTGGGAAATTTTATCAAGGGAGGATTTTGTTTTATGTCAAATGAGGTTTTACAGAGTTGTTAGGTAAGGGGATTTGGGCCCAAATTAGGGATTTCGACTTAGTTTTGGGGACAGATTAAAAATTTGTAAATTTTAAAAGATTTAATTTTAGGCCCAAAATAAGAAAAATTTTGGTATAAATTATATGCCTATTATTTCAAATTAAATTCGATCAAATTAGCTCTGTTAAAGAATTTCAAAATTTCTACAAAATATTTGAATTATTAAACAAATGTTCTCCAAATATTTATAAATCTTGAAATAACGAAAAGCAACCATGCTCAATAACACAGTACAACAGCCATTCTGGGGGGTGAGAAATTCCAAGTCAGGGTGATGGTACTAGGTCAGTATAGTAAAACCCTCAAAGGGTTTGGCGTTCGTATGTGTCATTTTTTTTTTATGACCTTTTAAATTTTTTCCTTATCTTGATGTTTTTTCGCTTAGTTGTAACTCGAGAACCACTTGTCCGATTTTGATGAAACAAATTTAGAAAAATTTAGAATTACAATTTCTTTAATCCGATCATATAACATTTTTCTTTATAATCAACAGTTTTGCCGGTAAAAATAAATTTGTGGAGAAAAAAAAATATTTTTTTGCCTAAAAATTAAAATTTTTTTTTTTGAATTCATAAAAAATTTGTTTCATCAAAATCGGACAAGTGGTTCTCGAGTTACAACTAAGCGAAAAAACATCAAGATAAGGAAAAAATTTAAAAGGTCATAAAAAAAAATGACACATACGAACGCCAAACCCTTTGAGGGTTTTACTATACTGACCTAGTACCATCACCCTGACTTGGAATTTCTCACCCCCAGACAATAATCCCAAAAATGTTCCATAGTGTAATTAATCAAAAATATTTATATTTTCCAAATACTGAAAAGGACTCAGAAAAAATAAATTTTGTGTAGGCTCAAAAAGTACCAGGGGTTTTCATATAACACTTAGAGAATTATCTGCATGATATTAATGAATTTTTGCATAAAAATAACGAAGTTGCACTGGAACTCGTCCATTGAAACTTTTCATTGAATTAATGGAATTTTTCATAAAATTTTTTAAAAAATTTCATTTCATTTATTAAAACTTTCATATAAAAACTTTAATGAAAAAGTTTCATTAAAAGTAGATTCATAAAATATATGAAGCTTTTTCATCATATTTAAAAAAAATTTTCTTTTACTTTGTGAAGCAAACTTCATTAGTTTACTGAAAAGTTTCATTAAAATTCGTGCAATAAAATTCACTCTGTGAACCTCTTATGTACCTTCTGAATCGTGTAAACTCGACTTAATGATCAAAAGAGTTTACGAGCCCTAGTATTTACATCTACTAGATTTTCACTTAATCCAAAACTACTCGTATTTACTTGTCAAATCCATACAAATTTTAGAAAAAAAAGATTTTTCACCATAATGAACTTCGTGTGAAATTTAATATACGTCTTTTATTTTGAAACGGTGAGATTTCAGCTTAATTGTGATTTGTCTTTCGTATAATAAATTTTTTTTAGTTTCACAATTTTAACAAAGATTTCAGGCCCTTAAAGTTCGAGTGAAAGCGTAAATATTTTTTCGTAAAATATTCAATTTTATTTAATTTGCTCACTTATTTCTTAATAATTTTCTGAACTTAAGACCGATGCTAACTTAGCTCCTATTTTTTCTCCCTTTTGAGTTTTTGTTTAAATTAAAATGAATTGAGTATAACATTGGGGATTTAAACATTTAAAATGGGAATAAGCTAAAACTTTTCGGGCAACACTGCTCCCCAATAAAATGAAACAGTATTGCCAGAAAAAACCAAACAGCAGTCAGCGCCAACTGTTGCATTAAAAAACGGTATTGCCATTAATCAGGACCATGGGAGACCCCTGGTTTGATGGATGAATGAAATGCCTGAAAATTAAATAATTAAAAATTAAGTAGTAACCTCCTCACTCCAAATTTTATTAAAGGTTTAAAGTAAATGAGTACTAACTATAAACCTTTATTTTTTTTCACAAATTAGCATAAAATCCTGCAATCAGACTGTTGTGAAAGTTTATGAATTACGCTGTAAATTTCTATTTTTATTTTTTATTTCAGTCAAATATATTGGGTGTACAACTTAAAAATGGAGGATTCATATCAGATGGTGTATCGGTTACAAATGGTTTGTGTCTTTAATAACTTATATGGCATTTTGTAGGGCAAACATCTGTAATTTATTCTCACTTAGCCATTGAACAAAATAGTGTAAACAACAAATTTTTTTTATTAAGTAGGTTTGAGGTTAAGCTGAAGATAATTTTTTGGAAGTTATAGACACATTATTAATTTACAAATCACACTAGATCTAGTTTCTGCCTTTTTTATGGACAGGTTTCATACCGGTTTACTCTCAGAAGTGACCAAACCGACATACAAACATTCTACTTTAGACTTTTTGTTTATCTTCTTATCTCCTCTTTGTCACCTTTTTCACAAATGTTGCCATACTGTGCTGCGAAAATATCGAATTTTATGCCAACATCATCGCAACATTTGTGATAAGATTTGCTTTATTTCTTCAATTTAAAAAAATTGCAGCAGAAGCACATCGATTGCTCACTGAAGCTTATCCTGAATATGTTCCATTGATTTAAACGTGCGGGAGATGGATTTTTCAGTTCAGAAGTGGTACTTTTGACACGGAAAGCAAAGACCACCCGGTTGAGCTAAAAAAGAAGATGATTAATCGGAGGCATTTCTACACCATTTTCAGTTTTGTTTTAGAAAATTTCAAATACAAATATTTCAAAATTCTCTAAAAATGCTTTAAAATTATCTAAAAATGTTTTAGAATTGTCTAAACATGTTTTAAAATTATCAAAATTTATTTTAAAATTGTCTAAAAGGGTTTCAAGATTGTTTAAAATGTTTCGAAATTATCCAAAAATGTTTTAAATTTTTCCAGAAATGTTTTAAAATTGTCCAAAAATTATTCAAAATTGTCCAAAAATGTTTTAAAATTGTCCAAAAAGCATTCAAAATTGTCCAAATATTGTCTAAAATTGTCTAAAAACGTAGGGGTCGCCATTTTACATTTTTGGTTATATCTTTGGCATGTACAGTCGGAGTATGATAAATCGGTGTTTTTCTCTCGAGGAGACCAGTGTTTTGCTCTAAGGTCCATTGACCTCAAGTATCCCGTTCTAGTAGTTACCCACCAGATTTCAGTTGCTACCACCCTAATGTACAACCCTAATGTACCACTCTAATGTCAGAAAATTAAAGCTCGCAAAAAATCATTAAACTTTTGCTAAGAAAGTTTTTCGATAAACCCAGTAGAAATTTTTTTATATATTGTTTGCCAAACGTAGGTGTCGCCTTTTTAAATTTTTTTCATTGGATTTTTCCTTGGTAGCAAAACACTGGTCACTTCGAGGCAAAAAATATGGATATATCACACTTTAAAATCCGACTTTAAATGCCAACGCTGTAATGAAAAATTAAAAAAGGCGACCCCTACGTTCGGCAAAAAAAAAATTTTTTTTGAAATCCCCTTCCAAATATACTTTATATTGGAGGATGTACGGCGAACGTTTTTTTTTTGAGGTACGGTCTAAGGTGCATGTTTGTTTTTAGTGGCCCAACACCTTTCCGAAATAAAGAATTTATAAACAATTTAAATGGATTTTTCGCAAATTTGGATTTTAACAGCCTACCTATTGCATATTTTTTATTGCATATAAATGCATATTTCAAAATATGCATATTTCTATTGGATGTTTAGCTCATGTTTAGCTTTTTTGACTGCATTTTCTATTTTCGATTTTTAGTGCATAAAAGCTTCTGACCCGATAAACATGGAAACTTTATTTTTGTTCCATAGAAAATCAAATATTTGTCGTATTTTAAAACAAACGAGAAACACAACATAAGTAAAACAAATGAAAAAAGAGATAAATAAATAACAATAATTTAAATTTGTCTCTTCTAATAATAAACATATTGTTGACCGTTTTTGCTGGATTATTCCGTATGGCAATGTGGTGTCATAAATTTCTCAACAGGGGTGGTTTGGGCCATAAATTAAGCTATAAAAAACATATTTTTCGTATGTAGTTTTCTTTGACAAAAATTGTTTTTAAGAAAATCTACAACAACTATTTAAAATTTTGTTCTAAAAGACCAACGAATATTTAAAAGAATTTATTATTTATTATTTCCACAAAAATTTTTGTAAAATTTGTTATAATAAAAAACAAAATTATTAATTTTAATTGGTTATAAATAAAACAAAATTTATAATTGTGAAAAATAATTTATACAATTTTCAATTCAATGTGTCATATTAAAATATTATTAAAATGTGTCTTTCAGACTTCCTGTGGTTTAGTTTTAAGAAATAAATTTATTTATAAATAATGAAAATTTAAATAAGCTTGAAAAATTTGCATATACAAGGATTAATTAAAAAATATATACATATAACTGTTTATAATTAATTTAAAACTAAACAAGATTTTATGGATTTTATATGAATTAGTTTAAATATTTAGTCTATCGATTTCAATGTAGAAGACAAAAAAAAGCTACTAGAGTTTAGCAAACGCCATAAACGCTGCCTACGCCCATTTTTTTTTTCTTCATGGTGTCAGTATGTTTTATGCTAAAACTACTAAATCTACTATTTTAATATTTAATTCATATTTTGTGATATAAAAAATAATATTAATAAAAGTTATATTGGTTAGAAAAAAAAACACTTAATATAATTGACAGAAAAATATATTAAAACAAGTATAAAATTGCAATTACATTTGTTAAAATGAATGAGGTTGTCTTGGTAATTTAAATTAACACTATTTACCGAGAAATAACAGGTAAAAAGAAAAATAAGTGTGATATTAACAATTATGAATATTATAGATGAAAAATCTTTTACAAATTATCAAAAGTTTCTACTGCTCTTAACCCTTCAATGCAAAAATTCAACAAGAAAATTTTGTTTATTACTTTAATGTTGTTTGTTTGCCATATCGTCGCCTTGCTATTGTTATGCGCTATAAACATATTCGAGTAAATAAAGTAACCCTGCCAAATCTTTTATTACCAAATAAGTGGTTATAACTTATTTTTTTGGCTTCTAAACTCATTACTTTTGTTTGGCCTGGTAATTTTTATAAGTAGTCACGCTCCCCAGTGTAGAAACGGTAATGACATATCATTATTTTTTGTACTACCAGTAATGACACCCACTTACCTTCTGCATTATTTTAAAACATATAATAATGAGTTACTGATAATGACTTATTTTTATCATTATTTCAAATAGAAAATAATTTTCGCAATTTTTTTTTTAATTTTTTCAAATCTATTTTTAGACTCAATATTTTTTAAACACTGGTAAGGATATATGTAACCACATATTGTTTGATTTTTTGTATGCCGGCGAGTAAGCTTACTTGTGTGCAGCAGGTCAATTATGTTTTTATCTATTAAATATCCCAGTGTAGAAACGGTAATGACATATCATTATTTTTTGGACTACCAGTAATGACACCCACTTACCTTCTGTATTATTTTAAAACATATAATAATGAGTTAATAATGAGATAATGATAATTACTTATTTTTATCATTATTTCAAATAGAAAATAATTTTTTAGATTTGTTTGAAAATTTTTTGAAATCTATTTTTGGACTCACTATTTTTTAAACACTGGTGAGGATATATGTAACCACATATTTTTTGATTTTTTGTATGTTGGCGAGTAAGCTTACTTGTGTGCAGCAGGTCAATTGTGTTTTTATCTATTAAATATTACATGTCGATATAGCTCAGATGGTAGAGCTGTTGACTGGCAATCTGCAGACCCAGGTTCGATTCCCGCACCAGCAAATTTTATTTCAAAAAAAAAAAAATACAATAAAAAATATTTTTTTTTATATAATTTGTTTTTTAGAAAATCTATTTTTAGACTCATTATTTTTGTCAGTACTGGTAAGCACATAGGTAACGATATATTTTTTGATTTTTCATATGCTGGTGTGTAACGACAACTCATTATTTTTCGCGACATCGCCATATAAAGGTAATAAGAAATGTAATAACAAAAGTAACTAGTTACCATTACCAAGTATGTAGTTACATAACCACATATCTGGTAATGATTTTCTACACTGGGTCCCTTACGAAAAAATTAAAAGTAAGTAGTTATGAGATTTTGAATAATAAGTGGTTACACACATGCTTAGGAAAAGTTAAATTATAAGTGTGTGCACAAATACTATAGGAAATATATTAAAAAAATTAAAGTTCTTTCTAGTGTGTAATTTTAGCACTTGTCATAAAAATTTAAACACAAAACATATTTACATATAATAAATTAAAAATTTATAAAATTTAACTGTGTAAAAAATGTAAAAAGCCAACTAATGTTTGGATCCGAAATTCGAATGGGTTAAAATGTGGGACTTGTGTTAAAATTTTCTATAAAATGATAAAAGAAGAGAAAATCGTAAATATAGCCCATATGGGCGATAGGTCCAAATATGGACCAATCCTATCCAGAATTTATAAGCTTTGTCCTTGGGACCATGTGAGCCAGCGAACCAAATTTCATTGAAATATCTTCGTATTTGCGACCTCCAGCGTGTAAAAAAGCCAATTTTGGGGGGGGGGGGCTTATATGGGCACTAGGTCTAAACATGAACCGATTTTAACGAAAATAGGCAATAGGCTTCGTCCGTCCTTGGGCTGACATAGGTCGGTGTACCAAATTTCATCAAAATATCTTAATATTTGCGACCTGTACAGTGCGTACAAGAATGCATGGACAGACAGACGGACATCGTTAAATCGAAATAAAACGTGATTCTGAGTCGATCGGTATACTATAAGGTGGGTCTAGGTCCAATATTTTTTGGTGTTACAAATATTAGCACAAACTTATTATAACCTGACCACGAAGTGGTGTACAATATACCGTTATTACGAAGGGTAACGATATATCATTATTGTTAATGCAGATAGTAATGAGGTGGCATTACCAATATTTTGCTGGGAAAAATTTGATTATACTGTACAACACAAAAAAAAAATTAAGTTCTGACAACTGATTCTGGCAGAGTCGCAAAAAAATATACGTGTATCGGGGGTTAAAGTTTTCCCCGTTTTACAAATGTTTATTTTGAATCTTCCATTTTAGGTATAGAATGTGTTCATCGAACTTACGTAAAACAATACGAGGAACATTTTTGTGAGCATTTAAAGGCATTTTATGACCCCGTAGGGACAAAAAAGGCCCGTCAGTTGCAGAGCTAGAGCTTTAAAATATTCCGGAAAAATATTTGTCATGATTGCACAAATTCCATTTAAGTCTCAACGACATTGCCAAAAACAAATAAAACAAATTCTCTCTAACAAAACAAAAATGAAACAATTCCAAACTTAAAAAAAATATTCTCTCTATAATTCTAACAAATTTCTCAAATGCGCTTAATAAACTATATGAAATTTTACTATACTAGCAGACATCATAGTTGAAATTATAACTTCAATGCCAGAAATAAGTCAAAACTTAAAGTGTTTTTAAGGGTTAATTTCGTACTTATTCAGAATTGGATCTCAAATGCCTCACTATCCTGCACCCCGTTTTTGTATTTCTCGCATCGAAAAAGTTTTCGGAAAAAAACATGTGAAATGCAACCCTGCTCTGCTTTATATAAGGTGAGTCGCAGACAATAAAATATATATGAAACCAAATCCGCTAGTAATACGTTGCATAGTAAGTTATTTCTAATTAAATTAGGTGTTTTACAATACAACATGTGTCAACAGTTCTAAAAGTTACATTATCTGAACGAATTACAACAAAAACTGCAGTCCATTTTATCACGTCTTTAATCAGCCTGTATAATGCAGGGTGACCATGCATTTCTCGATTCGAAAACTTCTCGCATTAGATACAGAAACGGGGTGCTGGATTTTAGGGGATTAGTTTGTTTCACATATAATTTCGTTATAAGTCACCTCACAAAAAATAAAAATTTATTGTTAAAATTTGGGATAATTTTGACCCTATATGCCTATAAGGGTTAACTTTTTATTACTACATACAAAACTTGATGTTAACAGTGTTATATGGACAACTTTCACCAAATTATGTAAGAAACAACACAATGTTTTGATATAATTTAGGAAAAATCGAAAATTTTCAAAAATTTCACTTTTGACATTAGTAAAGAAAGGGTTAATTTTATCGGAGTTTAACAAAATTTTCGGAAAATAATCTGAATTACAAAAATTGGGATTAATTTTAATAAACTAGCAAAAAAAAGAAAAAATGATACTATTATCTAAATTATTGGCCAAAGTCACACTTTTGTCAAAAAATTTTCAAATTTAAAAAGCCGTCACCACTAAGCTAAAAGAGGGATAAGTGTAATTTTTGCTAGAATTATTCTTTAGTTAAAAAACTCTATGCGTTGACCACATCTTTTTATATTTTGTTGAATAAAATATTAAAAAACTCAAAACCCCCATCTTTAGCGATACCTGGAACAAGGTCAGCATAATCTAAGAAAGACAAAAATTTATAGATCTTAGAAATGAAACTAGAGTATAGAATTGTAAATTTTTAAAAAAATATTTGATTTTATTACTATTTTCTTAATATCTCCCATTTAAATGGTTTGGGCCAATTGAAGTTAAATATTTTCCAACCGATTTTGGATTTTTATGCCTTGTTAGAAAGGTAATTTAGTCTAGGTTACGATTCGATTGGCATTCTCCAGTGATACAGTTATTTTAAAGCCAGTATTTTCAAAAAAGCCCAAAGAGTAATTTTTCCCTTTGTAAATCATATTTTAAGACTTTGAAGCTGAAAAATTCGATTATGTTTTTCAAATAAGGACCAGTCTAGTAGGCAGGGTGTAATAAGTTTGTGCTGATGTTTGAAACATAAAAAAAATTGAACCTAGACCCACTTTTTATTGCAACGGTCGACTCAGAATCCCTTTTTGTTTCCAATTAACGATATCTGTCTGTCTGTCTGTCCACATAATTTTATACACACGCTACAGGTCTTTAATATTAATATTAATTTGATACACTGACTTCGGCCCAAGGACGAGTGCTATCGACTTCGATTAAAATCTGTTTATAGTTGGATCTAGTGCCCATATAAAGGTTCCCCCAAAATTATATTGCTCGCAACTACCCAGGAAAATTTTCTGTTCCAAAGAATCGGTTGTACAATAGCTACTTTTCATTCACAACCCCTTCTACTGTCGATTTTAACACCGATTCTTTTTGTTTGAAATTGTCCCAAAAGCAACCCCTTCTATGGCTCCAAAGTGGAACCGGTTGCTCTAGAATCAGTTCTGAAACTAGTTCTAGAACTGATTCTACGCCAGCCATGCCTTCCATATAGGATCCCAGGAACTGGTTCCGGAACCAGTTCCATGGAATCGGTTGCATTGGAACCAGTTGTAGAATAGGTGTGGTTGGCTACCGATTGTAAAAAATTTTCCTGGGTAGAAGTCGCAAATACGAAGATATTTTAATTAAGTTTGGCATACGGATTCACACGGCCTCATGAATAAAGCCTTCTTATTTTATATGGATTCGGTCCATGTTAAGACCTGGTGCCCGTATAAAGGTCCCCAAAAATGGGCATATTTCACAGTTCGCAAAAATTAAGAAATTTTGATGAAATTTGGTACACCGAATAACATCGGCAGAAGGATAAAATCTGTTGATTAAAGTTAAAATTGGTTCATGGTTACCCCTAGTGCCCATATAAAGTTTACCCAAAATTGGTTTGTTTGCACGCTGAAACTCGCAATTATTAAGATATTTTGATGAAATGCGGGGCGCAGTCTTATATCGGCCCAAGCCTACTGATTTTGGTTAAAATCGGTAAATATTGAGACCTAGTACCCATGTAAATGTCCCCTTTAAATTTGCTTTTTCGCACTCTACAGAGGCAAATACGAAGATATTTCAATGAAATTTGGAACAGTGATCCACATGGGCAATGTCGGTTGATTTGGTTTAGAATCAGTCCTGTGTAGGTCTACACAGGACGTATAAAGATCTCCCATAAATCAACAATTTCGCACGCTGCAGGTCTCAAATATTAAGATATTTAGATGAAATTTCATACGCTGACATAATAAGCCCATGGACGAAGCCTATTGATTTTGCTTAAGATCGGTTTATGTTTAAAGCTATACGCAGAGAAAAGATTTGGTTGCAATATGATCACGGCTACTAAACTATGGTCACTACTGCCATACATGGTGGTTCCAATCAAATTATTATTGTATTAGTCATAATTTAGGAATAATATGGTCGCCTATAATCATTTTATAGTTAAAATCTCTCTTTTTTCTGTTATCATATTATTCTCTCGTCTACAATCATATATTATCTGGAAAATCATATTCCTCTCTTCGATTTACAATCATATTATTATCTCAGTTGAGAGAGATCATATTCACAATCGTTGGTATAGTTTCGACAACCATGCTATGATCAGTATATTTTTTTAAGAGCGTCATCTATCAGTCAGTATTGTTTAAGATTTTGTGAAAAGAAGTTGTAAGAAGCACTCAAATAAATAATATAATATATTAGAAAAATAGAAAAAAAACTTATTGGTATTTATTTTAATTGCCACATTGTTTTTGGCGGAAGAAAATCGCTCTACCCAACAAGTCTAGAAAGAAGTAGATTGCCAAGAAATCCTCAAATAAAATTATTGTTTATTGTTTAATAAAGTGTTTAGTGTTATAAATTAAGTAAATAGTGATAAAAAAGAAATTAATTTTTCGTTCGCACGTAGTAAAAATATTGCTTAAGAGCGTCTATAATAAGAGGTGTGACAGATTTTGGTTTTGTACGAAAACAAAATCGAAAAAAGTACAAAATTGAAAGAAAAAATGTAAGTGCACGGCGACATGAGCATAATATTTTCCTACTGATCATATTATTTTCCTGATGATCATAATATGATGCTAAATGGTCACAGAAATTTCTTCAATACCATAATATGATCATGAGGAATATATTATGCTCATTAGGAATATAATATAGTCACTGAGAACATGTTATGATCATTTTGGATAAATTGCGAAATTATTTTTTTAACAATATTTTTCTACGCGTTCTTATCGGATGTTTCCATAATTTATTTTTAGTTATATATAAGTGATAACTAAAATTAAGTTTGTAAATTACCCAGGTAGAAATTGCCGACGTTACAACAAAAGTTGTACTGGGAGAGCACTGTTTTTTACGAAATGCCGGTACTACTTAAAACGTGCTTTGCCAGTACTGTTTTCTGAAAATTAACGAGCTTTTATTAATTTATTAAAATTAATAATTTTATAAATGTTACGTATTTTTACATCTATTACACAATTTTTTATGTAAGAGAGACATCGCCATTCTTTTCTTGTGAAGTTTCGAAAGAATACATTTGAAGAAATTCAATCAAGTCTCAAGACATTGCCAAAAAAAAAAATAAAAATAAAAAAAATCTGTAATGTACACTAAGAGGACAGTAAAGTTCTAGCAAACTACTAAATTTGTTATTAAATGTACTGGAATAATACCAAAAAAAAAAAATCCCAAGCCTGCGCCAACGTTGGGAAATAACTACGGCCAAGCGTTTATTGGTGTTATCATTTCGACAACATGGCAGTACAGTGAAAGTTAAAAATCCGACGCATTGCCATTACATGTACTACCGCCTCCAATACCGGGCCAACATTGTGCCGTTTGTATTTTTCTACCTGGGTAGTTATTGAATAAATAAATGTAGTATTTTGAATAAAACAATTCGTGCACAGGTTCTTTACTCACCTTCAAGAAAATACTGGGAAAATACTATAGGGATTATAATATGATATAATATAATAATAATATGATAATATTGGGGTTAGTTTGGAATCATAATGTAGTAATTTATGGATCATGTTATGATAGAAAAAGGTATTTTATAACATGATTGTTGTTCGTATATGGTCGTCCCAACTATGTTTTTTCTTTGCGTGTAGTCCCCATGTAAAATTCCCCCCAAAATTGGCTCCTTAATACACTACGAGTTGCAAATATTAAGATAATTTACTGAAATTCGGTACATTGATTCACATGGACTCGCGAACAAAGTCCGTTGATTGTGTTTAGAATCGGTCCATGTGTAGAACTTGTGCCCGTATAGAGGCCTCCAAGTATGGGCTTTCATTACGCTACAGGTCTCAAATACGAAGAAATTTAATTGGAATTTGGTACACATGGACCCAAGGACAAAGCCTATGGATTTTAGATAGGATCGGTCCATAATTGAACCTATTGCCCATATGAACTATATTTCCGATTTTCTCTTAAAGACACCTAACGCTAGGTAAAATCAAAATTTCTTATCGTTCTTCTAATATTATTTCATTTGACGCAATTCTATTTCAACTTATTCAAATTTCGGATCCAAATTTATGAAGCTTTCTTCAAAAAATAAATTAAAAATTTCTTAAATTTGTGAAATAGCTTCATATATTTTATGAATTAAGTTTTAGTGAAACTTTTTCATTGAGTGTATGAAACTTTTAACAAATAAAATGAAAGTTTTTAAAACATTTTATGAAAAATTCCATTGAGTCAGCAAAAAGTTCCAATGGACGAGTTCCATCATAGAAAAAATGAAATGTATTTCGCTTTTTTTAAATAATGATTTTTTTTTTCATATCATTAACATTAAAAAAAATTAAATGAACTTTTTTCATTACATTGCAAGAAAGTAATGGAAATGAAAATAAAACTAATGGCAATGAAAATAAAACTTTCAGTACCATTACATAAAGTAGTGGTAAATAAAAAGTAATGCTAATGATTTTGCCCCACCCCTAAATACACAGTGTTATTAATTGCAGTCAAATTTTAATACATTTTCCAACATTTTTAATTATTTTAATGGAAATAATTTGATTACAGTTGATTTCCATGCAATAGTAATGAAATCATCAATTAATTAGTCCCAGCTATGCTTTATACATTATTTAATACTACATTTGGTTTTGCTTACATGATACAAATCCAATTTAAAGTGTGCAGCACATTTAAAGTTTTTAGCCGGAAATAGCAACACTTCTATTTAATCTTATTGTGGTTTGACATCTTCCTTCAAATTTATATTTAATTTATTGAAATCAAAATAAATAGAAATTATATGTATTTATAAAAAAAAACAAAAAATATTAACCGCAAAAACCACAAAAACGTGGCGCCTATAATATGAACAGAACTACAATAAAAAATATGTACATACCCAGCAAAACCTTGGTAATGGGTTGGACCTTTTTCACGCATTGCCTGGCAATGGGTACCACTTTACCCTTGGTTTTACTAAGAAACTTAGAGTAATACGTTACTAATATGTGATACATCAATACTTATATTGGAGGTATGAAATAACGAGTTACCGATATAGAGATATATCACTACTTATTTGGAGGCTTTAAAATAATATATTACTGATATTGTGTTATATAATAAGGGTAAAAATAATAAGTTCTTGGTATTGCATTATATAACTACCCAGTCAGAAAAATACAAACGGGAAAGCGATGGCAAAGCACTTTAACAGGTGGTACAAGTACCGGCAAAAAGTGCTTTCCCATTCCCAAAATGATAACATCATTAGACAAAAGGACCGGCTGTTCAAAATGCGACGGAAAAGCACTGGAGAAACAAAATTTTTAACGTTGGCAAAACGCTGGCAAAACCAATAAATAGGTGGTCTGGAAATATATTTTCCAAAATAAAATTAAAAAAGTTCATATGTATTTTTTTTGGTCCTGCCGTGATTTGAACCCAGGCCGTCAGATTGGCAGACGATTGCTGTACCCACTGAGCTAACGAGACATATAATATTTGATAGCTAAACTCATAAATGAGTGATAATCGCTGGACAACTACTGGCTGTGCGAAAAAGCTAACACTGGCAAACAGTTTTTTGGAACTAATATGCCAGCGTTGGGAGAGCAAAAAAAAAGTTGGTCTAAAAGGAGCTTTTCCACAAACAAAAAAATTGATTTTATAGAACAAAAAAAATTTTAAATTAAAAAAAATCAAAAAAAAAATTTTTTTGCTTGCAACCGGATTTGAACTCGGAACCTCCTGACTGCAAACCTTTTTTAACGAAGCGTCAGCATTTTTATAAAATCATTGCTCTACCAGTGAATTGATTTTTGTACCACTGGTAGCATTGGCTAGGTTGCACTGGATAACCACTGGTTGCAAACCCTGGCATATCACTCTTAGACCATTCTTTGCCAGTGTTTTTTTTATAAACCACCGAAATTTTTGTAAAACAAATGCTGGAAAAACGCTTTTTGCCAGCGCTGACAATGCGTCCCAAATGAGTGCTCTACCAGTCATTTATTTTCAACACCATGGTTACCCAGTGGTTTTCCAGTGCTTGATTTTTCGTACCACTGGCGATTTCTGATTGGGTACTTATTATGCGAAAGCATAATGCAAATTATTATAATATAATTGCATTGCTCGGATCGGTGTACTTTTAAACAAAGTCATTACTGGTAACGTCTGATATTATTCTCTATATGTAACCAATGAAATATGTATTAATGTGTAACGACTTATTTCAGTCCATACAAGTATGTACTTATTTTAGCTAAGTAGTGAATTTAATATTACAAGTAACAACTTATTTTAGTACTTCCTTCGTAATCACTTATTTAAGCCTATACTGGTACGATTTAGGCAACCATTTACCCCCAATGACACCCCCATGTTAAAATAATGTGTTATGCGACCAAAGTGTAAGTAGTTACAATTTTTGATTTCTTATTCATTTTCCCTTTACCTGGTAATAGAAGGTTTTGCTGGGTATGTATATAAACTCAAAAAGACATGAAGAAATTTTGTTAAAAATAGTTAACTTCATCACAGGTGAATTTGAAAACAAATTTCAATACAAGCGCACATAAACGATAACGATGATTAACCAAATATCATTAGAGGAGCTCACAAGATGACCATTTTTGGTCAAAAACTTGAGTTCATTAAAATGCGAACTTTTCTTTAAGATTTTTTCCCCCAAATTCAAGATTTGATAGATACCTAAATTTGGTTATGGCCAATGACTATTTAAACAGATAACATGTTACTGATGATAGTATCAATGAATACATTTGTTATGAAAAATATATAATAAGCAAGTTACAGAATGAATGGTTTGGATGGATGAATATAAAGTAGAGTAGCTGTTTTTGTTTGATTCTGTTTTTTTTTTCTTTTTTACATAAATTAGTATACAAAACGCGTTTAATAACCGCAACTAAATTAGATATAATTAGAGTACTGATATATATTTGCAATTAGCATAAAATTACAATTAAAAGTCTAGAATTGATTATATATTTTAATGCAGTATTGGGATCTGGAAATTCAAAAAGATGGAAGTTCTTCCGATTAGGGTTTTCAATTTCCCAAACTTTTTCTATTTCCAGGAATTCACGCCATTTGCAATGAATATTAAAATAACAAAACTTTACAAGTTTTGTATAAAATTTTAGACTAAACTTAGAACAAAACTAAACTTTAAACTACTTTTTCTTCGAAACCCATTTGTGTGTAGGTTTTTTAGAAGAGAAGTGAAAAACAAGATCGCAAAAAAGAATTTTGGGGCTGTTTTTGACTTCCGCACTTTTAACCCTTAAAAGCATGATTGTGCCGATGTGTTTTCTAGTTTAGTTCCCTCTATCACATATCTAAATGTAGTTATCATTTGGATTTCCTAGTAACTCTTGGAGTGTTTTTTGACCACTAATTAAATTAACCCTACACTCATAGAAATAAATCTGTGAAAATAGTAGAAAAATTTACAAAAAATTAGTTAAAAATTATGCTGCAGAAAAAACTGCTAAAATTAGCAGATTTTTTCACTACATACTAGTAAAATGAGAACAGCAAAATTAAAACTGTTAAATTTACCGAATTTTTGTTATATTTAGGCTAACTTTTAGTTAATTACAAATAGCAAATTGTACTGTAAAATGTGCAGAAAATTTTGATAAATATTTGTAGACTAAAACGAGTAAAAAGGTTAAAGTCGGGCATGCCGACTATACAATACCCTACACCAGTCTGGTTAAAAGCCAACTAATGTTTGGATCCGAAAGTCGAATGGGTTAAGATGAGGCTTGTGTCAAAATTTTCTATAATGTGAGTCAGCGCACCAAATTTCATTAAAATATCTTAATATTTGCGACCTGCAGTTTGTAACCAAGCCACTTTTGGGGGGACCCTTATATGGGCACTAGTTCTAAACATGGACCGATGTTCACCAAAATCAATAGGCTTCGTCCTTAGGTCCTTCGTCCATAGACCTGTCCATGCAATCTTGTGCGCACTCTACAGGTCGCAAATATTAAAATATTTTGATGAAATTTGGTACGCAGATCTATGTTGGCCCAAGGACGAACAAGTTTGATTTTGGTGAACATCGGTCCATGTTTAGATCTAGTGCCCATATAAGGGTCCTACCAAAATTATACTGTTTATACGCTGCAGGTCGCAAATATTAAGATATTTTGATGAAATTTGGTACATAGATCTATGTTGGCCCAAGGACGAAGCCTATTGATTTTGGTGAACAGCGGTCCATGTTTAGAACTAGTGCCCAAATATTAAGATATTTTAATGAAATTTGGTGCGCTGACTCACATTATAGAAAAATTTGACAAGAGCCCCATTTTAACCCATTCGAATTTCGGATCCAAACATTAGTTGGCTTTTACCCAGACTGGTGTAGGGTATTGTATAGTCGGCATGCCCGACTTTAACCTTTTTACTCGTTTTAAGCTAAATTTAGTTAAATGCAAATAGCAGATTATTCTGCCAAAATCAGCAGAAATATTTGCTAAAAAATTGTAAACTGCTGTTTTTAAAAGTCTCGATTTTTATTTGCATTTAAAAAAATCGAAAAAAAAACTTCGAAAATATTAAATTTTTTGGTGATTTTTAATGCTACTAAAATATAACAGGGTTGGCCGGCAATATCGCTAAAATACCGTTGTCGATTTAAAACCCTTTCAATTGACTACCGTTACCCCTAAAATACCATTACGGAAATACCCGGAATACCGTTATCCTTAAACTACCGTTACCGAAATAACTGAAATACCGTTACCCTTAAAATACCGATACCGAAATAAAGGAAAATATCGTTACCGAAATACATGATATAGCGTTATCATTAAAATACCGTTACCGTTTTTTTTAATTCTCTACTCTTGGTTATTGCACGTAGCTATTGAGTATTTCACATAAATTAAGTCAATTAATTCATTATACCCTACACCACTATGTGGTCAGGGTATTATAAGTTTGTGCTGATGTTTGTAACACCAAAAAATATTGGTCGTAGACCCACCTTATAGTATACCGATCGGTTTAGAATTTTTTTTATTTCGATTTAACGATGTCCGTCTGTCCGTCCGTCCGTCTGTCTGTCTGTCCATGCAATCTTGTGCGCACTCTACAGGTCGCAGATATTTTGATGAAATTTGGTACGCAGACCTATGCTGGACCAAGGACGAACAAGTTTGATTTTAGTGAACATCGGTCCATGTTTAGACCTAGTGCCCAAAGGGTCCTACCAAAATTATATTGTTTATACGTTGGAGGTCGTAAATATTAAGATATTTTGACGAAATTTGGTACACAGACCTATGTTAGCCCAATAACGTAGCCTATTGATTTTGGTGAATATCGGTCCATGTTTAGACCTAGTGCCCATATAAGGGCCCTACCAAAATTATATTGTTTATACGCAGCAGGTCGTAAATATTAAGATATTTTGATGAAATTTGGTACACAGACCTATGTTGGTCCAAGGACGAATCCTATTGATTTTGGTGAACAGCGGTCCATGTTTAGACCTAGTGCCCATATAAGGGTCCTACCAAAATTATACTGTTTACACGCTGCAGGTCGTAAATATAAAGATATTTTGATGAAATTTGGTACACAGAACTATATTGGCCCAATAACGCAGACTATTGATTTTGGTGAACATCGGTCCATGTTTAGACCTAGTGCCCATATAAGGGTCCTACCAAAAATATACTGTTTATACGCTGCAGGTCGCAAATATTAAGATATTTTGATGAAATTTGGTACACAGACCTATGTTGGCCCAATAAAGCAGCCTATTGATTTTGGTGAACATCGGTCCATGTTTAGAACTAGTGCCCATATAAGGGTCTCCCCAAAATTGGCTTGGTTACAAACTGCAGGTCGCAAATATTAAGATATTTGAATGAAATTTGGTGCGCTGACTCATATTATAGAAAATTTTGACACAAGCCCCATTTTAACCCATTCGAATTTCGGATCCAAACAATACACCAGACTGGTGTAGGGTATTGTATAGTTGGCATGCCCGACTTTAACCTTTTTACTCGTTTTGTTTTTACTTTAGTGTGGTTTTTACAAAAAAAAAGAAAATGCGGTATGTAACAAAATAACTGACTACCGTTATCCTTAATATACCGTTACCGATATAACTGAAATACCGTTAACCCTAAAAAACCGTTACCGAAATAACCCAAATATCGTTATCCTTAAAATACCGTTACCGAATTAACTCAAATACCGTTATCCTTAAAATACCGATACCGAAATAAATTAAATAGCGTTACTCTTAAGATACCGTTACCGAAATAAGCTAAAATATCGTTACCCTAACGATAACCGCAATCGTTTCGGTTACCATCAATAAAATATAACTAAAATTCTGTATATTTAACAGTTTTATTTTTGCTGTTCCTATATTACTAATATATAGCAAAAATAATCTGCTAATTTATCAGTTTTTTCTGCAGCATTTTTAACTAATTTTTAGTAGTTTTAACTCAATTTTTTACGGACTATTTTCTATAAAGCGGGCCATACATTTGCAATATTATGGTACAACTTTCCAAGTGGTGCAAGCATACTGACCGTGTATGTATTAAATTGAAGGTTAAGCAATATTATGTAGTGAATCAAAACACTTTTGGTTTTTACTGGCCAACTTGAAATATTGCATAATCTATGGCAGCACTGTGCAATTTTAATTTTGCGCTGTGTATGTTTGTGTGCATTTTGAGGTTATGTTGAATTAATATATTGCATAAAATATCGTGGCGATCTCTTGTTACATATATGTTGCAATTTATTGTATGGTGTGTGGCAAAACGAGAAAAATACTGTGCCATTATATTGGACATAATATTGCAAATGTATGGGGGGCTTTAATGTAGGGGTATCAGTACCGGTGTTCTGTAACTATGTGAGAAGTTACTCACATAAAAGTTGCAACACTACGATGTGTCTACGTGGGTGGGTCACAAAATTTCAAACTGAATATAAGTAATTTTTTTTTACATACCTCTGGCTAAATTTGACATTATGATACTCACTATGTTTTAAATATGGCAGGGTTTCAATTTTTATGTGACAAACTTCTCACATAGTTACAGAAAACCGGTACAGGTTACACAAAATAATAATTTTCAACAAGTGGAACACTTGTTTAGAGTAATTTCAAAATTTTGAAAACCATGAAAATAAGCTTCATGGATATTTCTTGTCCCCACGCCACTAATGGTTAAAGAATTTTAAAGTGAAATCGACACAAAGTTAAAGCCGGGCATGATATACGATACCCTATAGCAGTCTGGTTACAAGTCAACTAATGTTTGGATCTGAAATCCACATATGTTGAAATGGAGTTGTGTCAACATTTGTCAATAAAATGATAAAAATTAGAGAAACAGTAAGAAATTTTGTTTTTACCTAAAGTTATGTGTATTTAAATAACTTCCATATGGGCGTTATTGCTGATCCTTGGGCCCATGTGGGTCAGCGTACTATAAACAAGTCAATTTTGTGGGACGTTTATAGTTGTACGCATGGACCAATTTTAACCCAAATTATTAGGCTTCGTCCCTGAGCCAATACAAGTCGGTGTACAAAATTTCATCAAAATATCTTGTGGGCAGCAGGTAAATTGTGATTTTATCTATCAAATATTACATGTAGAGATATTTACTGGCAGCCTGGGAGTTTGATTGCCGCACTAGCAAATTAAAAAATAAAATTGCAATTAAAAAAATTTGTTTTTAAAACTAATTTTTTTGAAAATCTAACTGGTTATCTTACTACCAGGTATGTATTTACATAACTACATATCTGGTAATGATTTTCTACGCTGGGTTGTTAAAGTTTCCAAAAAAAATAAATTTTTCTATTTTGGACCAACTGGGAAAAAACTAGTCTAGTATTTTGACGTTGTGGTATTTGACAGGGTCATTCTTTCTGATATTCAGACTGCACTAAGGGCTCAACAAGCCTCCTAGTTGTTATCTGGACTGGTCATGGAGGGCATGTGAACTCTCAATGAACTTGGCAGGTGAATCTCGCTCACACAAGGATGGATTCCTGGTCATGAGGGTAACGAAAGGGCTGATTGTCTAGCCAATTGGGGAGCCCGTCGACACTTCATCGGCCCGGAGCCATTCTGTGGAGTATCGACAGCATTTGTTAGGGAGAAGATTAGGTTATGGAGGTAGACTGAGTTTTCTAGATATTGGAAAACTTCTCCTGGCCACAACCAGGCTAGGAAATTTATTTTTTTGCCCAGTGGATGATCTGATATACTTTTGTCTCTTGACAGGAGAAACTTAAGGACCTTAACGGGATACCGGCCCTTAAGTCTCAGGTACCAGCTTCACAAACATGGTCAGTCGGACACTGGAGGTTGTAGGTTTTGTGAGTTGGGAACTGGTGCATCGGATCGTGTCCTCTGCGAATATCCTAGGCTATGGGCTAGGAGACACTTGTGTTTCTGGGTGACCACTTCTTGTCGTTTTCTGATAATTAAAATAATTGGCCTAATAGGAAAATTGCCTTTATTGGTAGCTTCAATCTATAGGAATCTCTAGGCGCACAGATGACCTTCGTTGGTTGCGGTGCGTAATGCCTCTTTATCTAATCTAATGATCATGTATGTGAAGATTACCTCAAACTGATAAAAGAAAAAAATTAATTATAAATATTAACATACATACATATATGGCCACACACCAGAGAACTGCAAAATCAACTTTTTTCTTGATATAGTCTAAAATTCTTATTCACCGTCAATCACACAATATTAAATAAAATAAAGTCATGCTGCTGAACGCGTAGTTCGGATCAGTTTGAGTCGTCTGTCGAACATGTTTTATTCACATTTAATCACTAAAAAAAAACTCACTGTTGAATAAAATCACACTGATCGAACATTTGAACTCACATGAATAAATCAAAGTATTAGTTGTTTTATAAAATAAAATAAAAATAAATAAAATCTTATTGTTTTATAGTGGAAATGTACACTGTACCATTTATTAAGTGTGTTTCTACAAAATCTGATACTGTAAACCCCGTCTTTATTTTTACGAAATAATTTTCTTTTATTTGGTTGCAATCATGAATAAACTCATACGCGTTAATTTTTGTTTTTTTCTGATTTTATTCTACATCAAAATAATCCTCGTTGATCCGAACGAATATGAATGAAATGAATGGTACGAAAACCACCAATGATTAAATCAAAGATGAAACAAAAATAAGTTGGTTGGATTGATTTCAAATCAGCAACGAATATGTGTATTTAACTATATTCGGCGCTTGAACGCAAACGAATTTTTATTCGGGTGTTGATTACGTATGATGGTTTTGCAATCAGCAGTCGCAGTTCTCTGCCATAATCTCACAATTACTTTTCCGTAAAAGTTCAACAGTTGTTTAAAAAGTAAATCAGTAAAGTTGTTTCAATTGCATAAGTAGTTAAATTGCAAAAAAAAAATTATTTTTTATGTTTTTATATCAGTCATACAATAAACAAAATAAACAAAATACGGACTTTAGGTAGAAGTTAAAATATTCAATCAAAATTTTCTGTTAAAAGCAATCAGTTGTTGTTATAATACAATCAATTTTAAAATAAACGAGAAATCTATTACTTTTACCGACTTTACCAGTTAATTAATTAACAATTAAAAATAAACGACAAAATACAATTGTTTTAAACGAAAAGTGGGTAGTCCTTTCTTTTCAACTTAGGGCCTGTTTATCTATTGCGAAAATACTCTAAACGATAGCAATTGACAATTACTTTTGTCGAAAATATATGGGAAACAGAAACTAATTTTCGTTACTCTGCTTTCGTTTAGATCATTTTCGTAATACATAAACAGGGGCTTATTTTTAATTGTTTTAATGTACTCGGTAGATTTTAACCCTTTGACACGGGATTTTTAATGGCTAGGAATTTTCCGACCAAACTTCGTGGAAATGTAGATCTATGCCCAAGAAATATTGTTTATTACTTTTATGGCTTTGCAGCGCCCCCTAGCGGAGATATTTGGAATCAAAGTTCAAACCCGCCGGCTCCGAGCGGGTTAAAATTTTTTTAAAATTTTAATTTTATATTTTTCCTATTACTAATCTCTACATAAAAACTTCTGAATTTTTGAATTTTATTCATCACACAATTTTTGAGACTAAACTTTAGTCTTTTTTGAACTTTTAAATTTAAACACATTCTCAGCAGCGTTGATGATCACAAGACAAAACGCACACTACTTCTCTCGTGTTGTTTTGAAATTTCACAGCCTGCATAAAATTTTAATAAGAACAAAATAACGAGCCAATAACAGTCAATGAATAGCGCTTTGGTTAAAATTCAAATCAGTGACGAGTTGATGAAGTCGACGTACATTATAATGTACGCCACTCGCCAAAGGGTTAAGGAAAAAATATATAACGTGATTCATATCATACATGGGACTAATTAATTAGGTGGACTAATTAATTGATGATTTCATTACCATTGCATTGATATCAATTGTAATGAAATTATTTTCATTACCATTTTTTTTAATTAATGGTAATGATTCTAAAATTTAATTGCATTGATTAATGACAATGATTTTAAATTTCATTACCATTGATAATGAATAAATTAAAAAAAATAATTGCCGTTAACAGGAAAACGTAAAAATTGAGTAAAACTCGCTGAAATCGAAGATGGAAAATGCTCATTCACACATTCGAATGTGGCCGCATGTGGGCCACAAGTGCCCAAATATATTTACAAAACATACCATAAAAAAGAGTAAAAAAGTAAATTTTTGAAAAAAGTACAATTTTTGAAAAATATTGCAATTTTTCAAAAAAAAGTATAATTTTTGAAAAAATTGCAATTTTTAAAAAAAAACGTACAATTTTTGAAAAATATTGCAATTTTTCAAAAAAGTACAATTTTTGAAAAAAATTGCAATATTTCAAAAAAGTACAATTTTTGAAAAAAATTGCAATTACAAGTACAATTTTTGGAAAAAAATTTAAAATTTTCAAAAGAAGTATAATTTTTCAAAAAAAATTTAAAATTTTCAAAAAAATAAAATTTTAAATAAAAAAGCATTATTTTGCAAAAAAAGTATAATTTAAAAAAAAAAGTAGAAATTTTAAAAAAATTTTCATTGTTCAAAAAAAAAAATTAATAAAAAAAATATTTTTCCAAAAAGGGAAACTTTTTCAAAAAAGTACAATTTTTCAAATAAAAAGTAAAATTAAAAAAAATCGAGAGATAGGCGAAAACCCAAATAAACGTCCTTTTCCTTCTTTTAAAAACTAGCTGAGTTAGGTAAAATTAGTTTTCACTAAAAGGTTTTTATGGGTGTATTAACACCCAAAGGCAAAAATTTTAACCGTTTTGCACTATCTCGCTTAGTTTTCGAGTTATAGGTGAAAACCCAAATAAACGTTCTTTTCGTTCTAGCATTAGTAGTTTATGAGATATTTGCAATTTTAAATTCTAGCAGAGTTATGGGTTTATGGGTGTATTAACACCCATAGGGCAAAATTTTAACCGTTTTCCTCTATCTCGCTTAGTTTTCGAGATATAGGCGAAAACCCAAATAAACGTCCTTTTCCTTCTAGCATTAGTAGTTTATGAGATATTTGCATTTTTAAAATCTAGCCGAGTTAGGGAAAATTTTTTTCACTAAAGGGGTATTATGGTCAAAAATTTTAACCGTTTTGCTCTATCTCGCTTAGTTAATACACCTCTTTAGTGAAAAAAAATTAAAACAAAAAAATAACTCCTTTAGTGAAAACAAATTCCACCTAACTAAATTGCACTTTATTTGAAAAACTGTACTTTATTTGAAAATTTGTTCTTTTTTCAAAAATTGTACTTTTTTTAAAAATTTTACTTTTTTCAAAAATTGTACTTTTTTAAAAAGGTCCTTTTTTGGAAAATTGTACTTTTTTTGAAAAATTTAAATTTATTTGAAAAATTTTAAACTTTTTGAAAAATTTTAATTTTTTTTGTAATATTTTAAAAAAATTGTACTTTTATTTTGTAAAATTTCACCTTTTCCCAAAAATGGTACCTACTTTTTTTGTTGAAAAATTGTGCTTTTTCATAAATGGTACCTTTTTTGAAAAAATTTATTAAATGCGCCACATGTGGCCACATTTGCCACGTATGCCAGGTTATGCCACATGTGCCATAACCTGTTGTTCGTTTTCATTTGTCTGAATATTTTTGTAAACAAATGGTTTTTAATCAATTTTAATTACTTTTTTTATACATTAGTGTAATTTCATTACCATTAGTAATGATTTTTCATTGTCATTAGTATGAACTAATGGTAATGAAATTTCAATGGTAATGAAAAATTCCCATGTATGATCCATATATAATAGTCGATTGCGTGTTGCGAGTGCCTCTCTCATTGTGTTCAAATTTTTTCCGCAAAGCGAGACAAAAGCATTCGCGAATGGCGTGCATTGGTTCACAGCTCCGAACTTTATAGTTGCGAACTTTATCCACTGAATTAGCTTAATTGCCAATTTAGGGGAACCTTAAACATAGACCAATGTACCAAATTTTAACATGGACAGACGCACGGATGTGCCGATATGGCTAAATCGAATCAAAAAGTGATTCTAGTTGATCTGGTGGAAAGGTGAGTCAAGGTCCAAAATATTTTAGTGTTACATACAGCAACATCTTATTATACCCTGTCCACGTACCACTGTTGGTAGAAGTGGCACAAAAGTGCCATTTGTGGCACTATTGAATTTTCAATGGCATCTTGGCACTGTCCATAGAATTTTGGCACTTTTTAAGAAAATTTCTATATAATTTGTTAAAAGGTCGATATCGCTGGGTTTTCATTAAAAGCCACGCCAACTTAGAACGGGTAGCAAAACTAAAAAACAAACGCTACACTAAAAATTTCTACAATTTTCTGGACCAGCTTCCAGTTCCATGAGTAGCTGAGATGCAAAACTCGTTCGTTACAAAAATTTAAAAAAACGAGACGACAATTGATTCTGACCGTTCTTAAGCGATTTGTGAGAATATTTTCGATTTTTCAACTTTTGAGTTTTTAATCAACAATGGCATAACATTTAAGAATTAAAAGCATTCAACTAATTTTGTTAATTTAATTAACCCTAACAATTTTTTGCTTCTTCCCAAAATAAGTTTTGCATCTTAGCTACTCATAAAAAATATGTATGTAAAATTCTTTGAAAGATTAGGACCTGCTAACTTATCTTAAAATAACGTAAGTTTAGTGCCTTACTATAGTTAAGAATGGAAAATTTATTTGCAAATATTTGTGGTAATGTTAAACTCGGGTTAATTTTTGGATAAGTTACCCGCCCTTAAAGTTTTATTTTTTAATTTTTTGTGTTTTTATTCTTAAAGTAACTAATACCCTTATTCTAGGAAAATGTGACAATTTTTTTGTTATTAAAATTGTCATATTTCTTGTTATAGGAATTTTTCCAAAATTTGTTATGGTATTCTAGTTTCTTTATGACCTGAGCTTATTCCTAACAACTTTAGCCCCAAAAATCCCATGTTAATACGTAATCTTTTGGGGGAATTTGCAGGAATTTTAGAATCGGTAGAAGGTTCGACGCATCTTAAAATAATATCTCAAAATATGAATGAGGTATTTTATATTTTATTTCTGTGAAGAAAAATTATAAAATTCTTCAAAAGAAAAAAAAGTTTTTATATTTTAAATTATTGACAAATGAAAATATTTGTTTGTTATGTGCTTTTTATTACATGACCATTTTGTCAAGGTTTTGCTGTGACAATTTTTCTTAGAATACCAAAATTATAATAATTTCCATTCACCCCAGTTTTGTCACAATTTTGTTATTGTTATAAAGTTCTGAATAAGGTTGTAAATGTTTAAATATTTGAAATAAAAGCTGAACATATTTTTTGAAATATTAAATGTTGCTTAAATTTTTTGTACTTATAAAGTTTTTTTTGGCACTTTTTGGCATCATTTAGGCAACAAACGAAAATTCTCAAATACCATCACTGCCACATACTGGTATAGAACAGTTTTAAAAAAACATTCGTCAAATAAGGGAGCATCAAGCCTGCTAAACGTCATTGTACTTATACATACATTTCTGGAGAATTTTATACTCTGCAAAGCAAATAGATAAAATAATATATATATAGAACCAAAGAACCAGCCACCTGTTGACATTTTAGTTTTGCAAAAACTTCAAGGCCAAACAAATATAATATTTCCTTTTGCTTTCGTCAACACATGGTATTATAAACTAGAGGGCCTGCAAAAGAGCAGAAAATCATCCCCTTCCGACGTTTTCCTTAGATAACTATAAAAATATTACGGTTGTACTTACGGCGATTTTTTTTCATTATTCTCATTGATTAGAAAAAACGCAAAAAGTGATGAGAATTTTTATGAATGAAAATAAGTTTTACTCCAATGTAATACATTTAAGCTTGTGTATTTAAGCATTTACGTATGATGGGGCTTAAGTTAGTAAAGAAGGAATTGCCCCTTTTATTTTAGGGAGGCATCATCTAACACACCGGCCGGTAGTATGGCCATGACAGAGAGTAATATAAAGACCGGCGCCTAATAGCTCAATCGATTTTTCGCACAGTTTCGAAGTACGGATATCAGAGAAAGTAAGGAAAACTGAGAGTGAGAGAGAGATAAATTCTTTGTAACAGGAGTAACAAGCTTTCGAGTAAAGATAATGAGAGTGAAAGTTGTCATTAAACTTGACATTGCTGGTTGATGATTTTGAGGTGCCATTGTAAAAGTTAAGTTCATGGTTGGCTATTGACGTTATTCAATATAAACTTTGTAGTTACATACTGATACCACAAATATATCACAGCTAAAATATATATTTGCCATATGTTGCCTTGTTTTTTTTTTTCTGTTACAAATTTTTAAATAGATTTCTTACATTTACCTGGTATTATTGTAACTGAATTAAAACAAAACAATTGTAAAAAAAACGTACCTGCAATAAAAATAGAAAAAAGAAATAACATTAATTAACAATTTTTTATTGTATGTGTGTAAAATTAAGTGGGTGCTGGTGTTTTTTTGTTTTGCTTTTTTCTAAACTTTAGTAAATCTTAATTTTAGTAATAATTTCAAATGGTTTTGACCCATTGAAGTATAACAAAATATTATAAATTATTTAATTTAAAATCAAAAATCCCACACGTATAAATGTAAGAATAAACCGAAACAACTTGCTTAAGCTAAGATCAATGTGCCATTAAGAAACTACTTCAGACAGTTGTGATCACAGAAATAGCAATAAATACTACACCCAGAAAACAGATTCGGTGCTGACAATCCCATTTATTGCCAATGGAATGGTTCAGTTGCATCAAATGAATTTTTCGATTGCGACTGCCGATTTATTTATTTGTTTCCAATACAACAAGATATTAAATTTTATAATTATAGTAAAGGATTTTTACAATGTTACTTATTGATAAAGTTTAATATGTAGGGCACAATTATTAGAATATTATCAGAAATAAAATCTTAAATAGGTCAAGCAAAATTCCGTTGCCACAGTCAAATTAGTCCTATCTCAATTGGTTTACTGTTGCCGCAACTGAAAAATTCGACTACCACAACTGAATCATGCGATTGGCTACAAATGCGGTTATCAGAACTGAATCTGTTTTCTGGGTGTTTAAGAATTTATTTATAAATTGCATTTAGGCTGATCATCGATTTAGAATGTATCAAAACCTTAAGGCTTTAATGCGAAGATTTTCAATATTCCAATTTATTTATCTCAAGGTTTTTCTACAGACCAAAATCATGGCATTCCGAGACTCTTCTATGGAAAAGAATCTTCGAAACCTAAAGGTTATTTATAAAAATTAATTTTGCATATATCATAAAAATTATATGACTTTCGAGTTATACATAATTCTAGAGAACAAAGCTCGATATGTTGCTAACTTTTCTTAAAGTTTATTTTAACACAAATTTTGTCGAATTAGATTTGGAAATTCCAGTGAGTTCAAGAATTCTGTTAGAAATTTAACTTCTTCGGTATCTTCCACCACTTCATCAATAGAAAGCTTCAAAGGCCGATAATGGTAAAATTACCTTTCATTTTTCAAATTTTGACGTTCCAATTCCACTCGTTCCCCATTCCATTTCATTTTATTCTACATGTCTACACCATTTTCACTTTTATTTCAGAAAATTCCAAATATATTTCAAAATTTTCCAAAAATGTTTTAAAATTATCCAAAAATGTTTTAAAATTGTCCCAAAATGTTTTAAAATTGTCCAAATATATTTTAAAATTGTCCAAAAATGTTTTAAAATTGTCCAAAAATCATTGAAAATTGTCCAAAAATGTTTTAAAATTGTCAAAAAGCCTTTGATATTTTTGTCCAATTGCATTTCAAAATGTGCCAAAATTTATTTTAAAATTTTCCAAATGTATTTCAAAATTATTCATTTGTATTTAAAAATGTTAAATCTGTATTTAAAAATTGTCCAAATGCATTTCAAATAATTCCATATGTATTTGAAAATTCTCCAAATGTATTTGATAAAATTCCAAATGTATTTAAAAAGACTATATTTGTATTCCAGAATATAGTTCCAGTTACACTTGTTCCTTAAATTTTAGTTTGGGCGGGCCGTTAAGGGGGTAGATTCCCCATAATTGAACCCCCATTTTTACCATGTTCCTGCCGAAAATTCAAGAAGTGGATTAGAAAAACCTTCAAACCAAATTTGAACTTCCCGTTTTCCCCCATTTGTGCAGGCTATCAAGGACAACCTTTTTCTTATTTTGTCCTTCACTGTAAGAACTTCCAAATCCCCAGTCTTAAAGAATGTCTACGACAGAGGAGGAACCTTCATATGAAATTTAAACTTTTCAGCTTTGAGGTGCACTTTTACCATTTTTAAAAATTACCTTATCGATAGCTTAGACTTGTCGTGTATTATGATCGTTTACAATTGATGGCTCTAAAAAAGAAATACTAAACCTTTAGACTTAAAACATCATAGCAAAAAAAAAATGGAAGTAATAATTTACAAACTATTTCTTTCACTGTTTTACAAGTATCCGTTAGAATATTTGTACTGCTTTTTTAGATGTAATTCTAAACAAATTCAAAAATTCACACTTTCATTGCTTTCAAAGTATATTTAGCTTTAGTTAGTATAGTTTTACAGCTTTTTTAGAATTACTTCAGATCATAATGCGAAAAATCACCTAAGTATTGCTCCTAAAGCATTATTGCTCTAAAAGTGATCCTAAAAAGTGATTTTGGTATCCTTTGGTATTTCTAAACATATAATCGCGGGTTCAATTTTTGGAAGGACCAATGCTTTTATTAAAAAAAAAAATACTTTTTTTGTTTTTTAATATTTATAATTAATTTGTTTAAATTCAATATTTTTTAATTTTTAAAAATATATAAAACAAAAATTATGAAAAATTTCTTTGTATGCACTTGTGAAAATATTACTGCAAACAATACTGAAACACCTTTTGCACTTGCGTAAAAAGTACTTTCATTGAAGAGAATAAAGCACAATATCTCGCAATGACAAAGTGGTGTTTTATGCCAGTCAACTTTCATATCCAATAGTGTAGCACTCATGAGGTCGCAAGTTCGATACCCAGTGTCTTCAATAAAAATCCTTTTGTAAAATAAAAAAATATAATTTTTTTTGCAAAGAATTTATTAAACTTTTAATTGGTGAAAAAAAGCTTCTTTGCACTCCTTCAAAAAGTACTGAAAAAATGTTGAAGTGGGAGTACTCCTCTCCTATGAGAACTCAATGTAAAAATCATTAGTGTTTCTATTAAAAACGAAGTACACCTAGATTGTAGTGCTTTTTCTACTGCTGCAGCATCTCTTTTTTGCTGGGATGTTTTATAGGATCGCCTCTTTTCACCAAAGTAATTTTTTTCTGACTACTACCGCCATTTTTACGTCGGGTCGGGTACTTCGTCGGGACACCCCACATAATTTTAATTTCATGTTTCAATCCAAAGTAATTTGGGCTGGCCCTCAAGGGGGATACTTTCCAAAAAGTCCCTCTTTTCGAACACCTACGAAGGAACATACATTACAAATTTAAACTTCCTAGTTTCAGCTGTTTGGGCAAAATATGAATAAAAATCTTTCTTAATGTCTTTTTTACGGTAAAAAGACAAAAAATTTGAGGAGTTTCTTTGGACAAAATTTTAGAATATGACTATTTTCATATCAAAAAATATGAGGGCCGATATTGTAGTAAACACTTAAATAAATCCAAATACTTAAGTGAAATTTTTTCAGAGATTTTACCATTTTAAGTTGTCTGAGCAATGTTCAGACGCAATGTAATCGAGAGGTGTCAAATCGCACGACCTTAGAGGCTAATTGACAGGTCCATTTCTCGAAATCAATTTATTGCCAAATTTTGATTTCAAAACTCGAAGTTTGCGGTCGCCGTATGGCACGTAGCGCCATCCTGCTGAAACCACATCTCGCCCGAATCAATGTCATCCATATTTTCAAACCAAAAATCATTGATCATGGTGTGGTAATGATCTTCATTGACGATTTCCAGTATGACAGTTTGTTTGACAGTTAACCCTTTCGTAAGTTTTTTAACATCATATTAAAGCTATTTTCATGTACTGATCTATCAAAAAAAATAAAAAATATTTCATATAAATTGCCAAAAAATGTATTTTTTTTTTTTTGAAGAAAGCATGGCAATCCTTGGCTAATAATTTTTTTGAAATTTTTATTGGAAATGATGAGTAATATCAATTGAAATAATAATCGTTGAAATACGAATCCTTGCTCTGATGTGGTGGTTTTCAGATGCACCTAAAGTTATTCTATCCATATAGATACAATATGGCGGAAGGGTTAATGAAATATAAGTTACTTTGTTTTTCACTTCACCTGATAAAATGCTACAACGTATTTTATGATTATTTCCTGATTTTGCTAATTTTGATGGTCAATGCAATAATTGCAATAATTCTCTTGATCCTTCCACATACAATGAATATATTCATAATTAATATCTATCATTTTATGCAAAACTAAATTAAATAACGGTCATTGATCTGCCATTTCTAGATCAGTTCACTTGATTTCATCTCACATTTTAAAATGCAGTAGAGTAAAGTAAGATAATAGTGGGCGTTAGTGGCTCGTGGCGATGACGTAGCACCGAAAAAAGTATATAGCGAAAAACAGAAACAAAACCACAAATGTGGGTGCACTTTGTAGCAACAAGTACTCTACTCTACTTTAACCACGTTCACACACACATACTCATACAGACACATGCAAACCCATACACATTCAATCTTATGTAGGTATTTCATTCATAAGTTATACCATTTATTTGTTTGGAACACACATGCATAAACTGTGATGCTGGAATGGCAATCTGGGAAAGACGGACAATTTACGAGAATTTATGGTACTACTTCGTTCATTTGAGGTCGTCAATTTGGTAACAATTTGCGATTTAAAAAATGAACACACACAAAGAAAAAAAAAATAGTATTGTATACACATGTGTGTGGGGGTGTGTGAATATGTTAACTTTTTCAGAATATCTATGGTCAACAGATGGGTCAAGAAAAAGAGCACTACAAAAAAATTAAATAGAGGTATATTCAGCACTTTTCATAATACCGGCCAATATATAACAATATTCATTGATACCCACCAAAAAAAAAAAATTAGCTGTCATTCTTTCAAATGACTTCATTTATAGCTTTCAAAGTATCCTTTAACGTATTTTTACTGCTTTTTTTAGAATTAATTCTGTACAACTTCAAAAACTTGCCTTCTTCATTGCTTCCAAAGTATCCGTTAGTATATTATTACAGCTTTTTTAAAAGTAATTCTGAACAACATGCAAAAACTCACTTAATTATTACTTCTAAAGCATTATTGCTCTAAAGCTGATCCTAAGAAATGCAGTTCGATACAGTTTATTTCCGGATTATTGTAGATTCGAATCCTCTTCATTCCCCTAAGATCTCTTTCTGCCATCACATATCCAGATACCATCAAATCAGAGAATTTAGGCTATATTTTTCTTTTTAAATAGTTTTCACATGTCTTTAAAAATGCATTACCTTATGCGAAAATTTATTGCTTAGTACTTATATTTAAAGACAGATTGTAATTGTTTGCAACATTTTGTTGGCAACAAAAAAAAAATATATATTTTCTTTTAACACATAAAAAGCGTAAAAATTAATTTAAAGAGGCGTTAAAAATTAAAAACAACTGCATATAGAAATACTTAAAACCAGTTGATTTTTTATATTACTTATGTACATTACAAATGATTAAAAATTAAAAGTTGCCAACATAAAAAATGAACATTTATAGAGATCAACAGCAACAAAATCTGTATAATAAAAATAAATAATAATTTTTTAAACATTTTTAGGTTGGCGACAAAAACACAGCACGATGCAAGCAACAAAATTGAAAAAAAGAAAACTGAAATTGTAATGAAAACAGCTCTTTAGATACAAAGTATCGTATGTGCGGATCAAAGCAGGGTTATAAGAGGGTTTTGCTTTAGAGGTTCAAAATATTTGCAAAGAACTTTTTCTGTTTTGTCAAACTACAACAACATGGCGCTGCTGTTGCTGCTGCTATTCATTAATAAAGTTAAGTATGAATTTATATCTCATCATTTGAAGATTGAGAGCAAGTTTTTTTTTTTTTTTTGTAATAATGGTTTTTGTAAAGGTTGTCGCTGTTGTTGTTTAGTACATGTAGGTACTTTTTATGTTGGTTCCTTGGTTGGTTGCATTCGGTTCGTTGGCTGGGTTGCATTTATTGGACAATAACAAGTTGACATTTCTTGGGCAGCAGTCAACGAAGATAAATGTAAATTATTATGTCGTAAATTTGTCGAGTGCCATGTTAAATTTTCTTATAATTGAAATATTTTTTTTTACATTATTTTCTGCAAATTCTTTTAATGCAGGTTTACCTTTTATGATATGTTAATATCATAACAAAATATATTATTGCTATTGCCAATAAAGACATACTTATTTCGTATTATATACTAAAGCATTTATATCAGAATCACTTCCCTAGTAAAAATGATTTTTATATAATCAGATATGATTTTTATACAATCGTTTATGATTGTATACAATTATAACTTGTCGAGTATTGTGAAACATATATTTTTATATGATTATATCAAAAGATATTTAATTATATAAAATTATATTAACCAGATCCACCATTTTCCGGATCAAATCATGTATGGGTTAATATAATTATATAAAAAATATATTATTTGATCCGAAAAATGTTGGATCTGGTTAATATAATTTTATATAATTAAATATCTTTTGATATAATCATATAAAAATATATGTTTCACAATACTCGACAAGTTATAATTGTATAAAATCATAAATGATTGTATAAAAATCATATATGAATATATAAAAATCATTTTTACTAGGGTTTTTTAGGTTTTGAAAATGTATTTTATAAAGCTAGAGTTTTTAAAGTAGTTACTAATTAAAATTTTGTCCCTTTCATTACTTTTTTGGAGCACTCGTTCAACTTAACATAATCAATGATCCGTAGTGACAGAAGAATACACGATTTATACTCCATTATATTAGAAATATTTATATATCACGTCGAGTATTGTGAAGTGCATATTTTTATATAATTATATCAAAAGATATATAATTATATAAAATTATAATAACCAGATCCACCAATTTCTGGAATTAAAAGCATTCAACTAATTTTGTTAATTTATTTAACCGCAACAAGTTTTTTGCTTGTTCCCAAAATTTAGTTAATGTGTAACGAACGAGTTTTGCCTCTCAGCTACACTGATAGAATTTTCGTTCATACTATTAATGAGTTGATTTCATTAATCTGAATTCATTGAGTTAATGAAAAATTTTCATTGAATTAATGAAAAATTCATTAATTACATGAATTTTTTCATTATATGTGACAGCGCATAGAGAAAGGGACCTAAGGGTAAAAAATTCAATTTTTTTTTTTTTTGATGTGGACAACATCTGAGCATTGAATGAGACCGATCCCATGCCCCAAAAAACAAAACCGGTTTTTACCCTTAGGTCCCTTTCTATTTTGCGCGTCACATATATTTTCAACTAACCTGTAAGATATGCTATAATTTTTAAACTTGTAGTCTACACGAGACATCGATTTGTTCAACCAACGAACAATTTCTTGTTCGCCCATGAATTTGTCTCGTGTGGACCACTCTTGTTCATGTTCAGACAACATTGTCAGCACAATTGTTCTCATAACTATGTGCAACAACAACCACGATGCCAGATCTAATTTTTACTTAGTGGCATTACTAAGAAATAAAGAAAATAAGAGAAAATTAATAAAATGTTAAGAAAAAGTAAATAATTTGTATTATTATTGAATTTAATGCAATTTACTTTGTATTATTGTTGTAAATTAGTGAAAAACACATTGAAAACATGAAAATAAATAGTTTCGTTTGTGACCTACTCCAACAAAAAATAAAAAATAATGAATTGTCTGCCATTACGTATTCTCCACCCAAAACAAATGGTCAAATTTTTTCTCGTTGTTCTGCTGACGATTAGTTTTTGGGTAAACAAATCAATGTCTCGTCAAGACGCTAAGTAAGGGTTTTGAATTTACTAATTACTAATATAGATATATGTTCTAGTAATGAACGCTAGGGTTGCAAACTGAAAGTATTTAAATATAAAAGTCCAAATAATTACATCATTTTATTTTGTCTATTTAGATGAATCGGTAACGCGGTAATGTTTACATTCTGGTGATTGCGGGTTCAAGTCAAGTTCAGGGAGATGTCAAAAACGTTATAAAAACAAAAAAGAAGTATATGTACAAATAAAAAGAAAAATTAATAAAATAAAAATAAACAATAAATAAAAAAGAAAGTAACGCAAAAAAATATATTTTTTTCAATTAGTTTTCATTTAATGAATACGTTTCATTGATTTAATGAACGCGTTCTTTGGGGACTTTTCAATGAAAAAAATCATTGGATTAATGAACAAATTCATTAATACTATGCACAAAATTCTATCAGTGTACTCATATATAAAAATATGTCGTTAACTTATTACAATATTAAATGTTTCTAAGTTTATGTTAACAATTTTTTGGTTAAATCTTACATTTTCAAAACAAAATTACAGAATAATTTGAATCAACCGACAGTTTTCTTAAGTTAGAAGCTATATTGATAAAATCGTTAACGAAGATAGAGGACCACACCAATGAACCAGATTTTTACTGACAAAAAATTAGCTTAACATTCAAAAAATGTCGAAATGGGTTTAAACAGATTTTCCCGAACACTTTTTTGGTACTTTTTGAAACAACTTGGCAAATCTATGCTAAAACATGTATTAAAACTTCTAGTTCACAAAATATCTATAGATATGACTACCGTATTAGATATATTTCGGGAACTGGCAACACTAATGTCAATAGCTAAAATCTGGCAACATCATAATAAAATTTGACATTTTTTAGCATAAACGTACTCACAATGTTTTGCTGTACAAGTGCTATTTGTTTTATTTACAGTGAGTTAAGAAATTCAATTTGACCAAAAAATGGAAATTTCAAGAAAAGTTTTCGTTGGATTATTTTTCACAACTTTCGACGTGGATTATCTCAACAAGAATGTGTCGATGAACTCTGTTGTTTGTATGACAATAAACCAGCATCAAAAACGACAGTATATCGCTGGTATAGTCAATTCAATCGTGGTCGTAGTTCGAACGCCGACGAATTCCGTCGACGCAGCGCGTGAACTGATAACGCAAGATTGTCATGTGATATATCGTGAGATAGAGGCATCCTTGCACATTAGTTCCACTTCAATACATTCGATTTTGCATGAACACTTAGTTGTTAAAAAAATTTGCTCTCGTTGGATACCCCATAATTTATCAATCGCTCACAACAAGGCTCGCGTCGATTTGTGTAAGGAAATGATTAAAAAGTTCGACCGTGGTGCTTCAAAAGACGTGTATAAAATCGTGACAGGTGACAAATCATGGATATATGCGTATGAGCTGGAAACAAAACAGCAATCGACCGTGTGGTTATTCCAAGACGAGCGAAATCCAACAAAAGTTGTTCGTGGAAGAAGCACAGCGAAGCAAATGGTAGCCTGTTTCTTAGGCCGAATGGTTCATGTGGCCACTGTTCCGCTTGAGCAACGTATGACGGTCAGTTCTGAGTGGTACACGTATTTGTTTGCCGGAAAAATAACCATTAAAAACGAATGATTCTCCATCATAACAATGCGTGCTTTCACACATCTCGTCAAACAAGTGAATTTTTGTGCAGTCAAAACATCGAATTGATGACTCATCCTCCGTACAGTCCTGACTTGGCATCCAATGACTTTTTCTTTTTCCCGAATTTCAAAGGTAATCTGCGTGGTCAACAATTTACAAGCGCCGAAGAAGCAGTTGAAGCATTCAAAAACCATGTTTTGAAGGTGTCTCAAGAGGAATGAAAAAATTGCTATGACAAATGGTTTAAACGAATGCAAAAGTATATTGATCATCAAGGAGAATATTTTGAAAAACAATAAAGCCATTTTTATTTGAAAATGTTTGCTATTATTTGCTATTCCCGAAATATAAATAGTACACCTCGTATATAAACATGAACAAAATAAAAAACACCAAAAAAAATTGCATATTAATTGAATTTGAAAAATTTTTTATATAAAAATCTGAATGGACAACCACCAAACTTTAACCCTCATCGGTCCCCTGCATGCGCGCGCATACAATTTTGATCTTTAACCTTGAATAAAATAAAAACGGTTCAGCGGAATGACCTTGTATTTTGCAAAGTAGAATTATTTTGCTTGAACAACCAAAAAAAGCCGTTTTTGAATTTGTACCCTTACTGTATTTGCCTGTGCAGTTATAGTTACGAATCGGTCCCTGTGTATGTGCTCGCATACGCATAAGCAGGTACCTGGAATTGCCGCTTATTTTTGTGTGTGGATTTATAGCACGCTCTTATTTTTTCATTTTATGAAATTCAGTTTGTTCTGGAACACACATAAGTGAAGTTTGTTTGCGCATTTATTTGAATTTTGGTTGTGTTTCGAAGTATTTGATAAAATATGGATAGAGTTTTACATGAAAGAAGGCAGCGAGATGAACCAGAAATGGATTTTGATTTGGAACGCGAAGCGGGCGAATCTCCGTGCAATAGTGACGATGATTTTGCATTATCAGACGTGGAGAATTATGAAAGTGAAGTTAGCATGCATTCGGATGAAGACGACGTTGAGCCACTTGAGCAAAATTTAGCAGAAGAAAATGCAGCAAATCTTGAAAATAAATATTTTTCAAAAAATAAGAAAATTGAATATTCATCGCAACCATTTGAAATAAATCGAAGAAATTCATTTCGACGTGCAGAAAATTTCACTTCAGGTAAAAATGGGTTCATGAAGCATTAGCAGCTGCTAATATAGTGGATGTTTCGTCTGCATTTCACATGTTCCTTGGACCGGTTGAGAATATTATTTTGAACATGACGAATTTATATGGTGTGCGAAATTACAAAGACGAATGGGAAAACATTGATTTGGACACTCTGCACGCATACTTTGGATTGTTGCTGCTTTCTGGTGTGCATCGGTCATACGGTGAATGTGTCACTAAACTGTGGAATGAAGAAACTGGTCGGTCTATATTTAGAGCAACAATGTCTTTGAAAATGTTTAAACGTATCCATGGTTGCATTCGATTTGATGACCGCGAGCAACGTATTGCCAACACTGCATCTACAAGTACTTCTGTTCGTGACAAATTGGCACTGATTCGAAATGTATACAATAAATGGAATCATAATTTGAAAGCTGTATACACACCAGGAAAAACATTACCGTAGATGAACAGTTAGTTCCGTATCGTGGGCGATGTCCACTTCGTCAGTATATTCCATCCAAGCCGGCGAAATATGGCATCAAAATTTGGGTGCTATGCGACTCGATTCCGACCATTAATTTATGTTGGTTGGAATCGTAATGCCACTCCGCAATAGCAATTTCGGACGGCGTGTTGTTTTGGATTTGGTGGAAGGACTTTCTGAAAGAAATGTAACGTGTGACAACTTTTTCACTTCGTATGAATTGGCAGAAGATTTGCTTAAGAATCGCATGACTATTTTGGGAACAATAAGGAAAAATAGTACTGAAATTCCTTCATTTCTACTCGACATGCGTCAAAAGCCAATTTATCATACAGAAGTTGTATATGAACATAAATTGCAAGCAGTTATGTTGTCATATGTTCCTCGCCGGTACCGATTTGTGACATTGCTCAGTACATACCACAATGTTGTCAGCATAAATGAGAATAGTGAACAGAAGAAACCTAACATCATTGAAGACTACAACAAAACCAAGAGTGGAGTTGATACTATGGATCAAATGGTGGCTACGTACACATGCAAACGAGAAGTCAATCGGTGGACAATGGCAGTATTTTGCAACATGCTTGATATTAGTGCGTTGAATGCATTCGTGACGTTCATTGCATTGTTCCCGAATTGGAAAAATTCTAAAACGAACCATAATATTTGGATTGGATTGAATCTCGTTGAATAACAGATCACTAAACGTAAAAAACAACCTCAAAGTAATGATGCTTCCAGTGTTATTCAAAGAATTCGGGAGATTCGCCATTTACCAATTACATCAAAACGAGGCCGATGCTACATCTGCACATATAAAAATAACAAAAATCTTTTTGCTACACGCTGTGAAAAGTGTAGAAATTTCATTTGTGCTGAACATAATTTCAATTTATGCGAAAGATGTACAAATAATTGACAAAAGTTAAAAATTCAATTTATTTTCTAATACATGTAATATTCTAATTTTAATTTCATTTTAATTTCTACCTTTTTGAAGTTCAAATGTATTAATATGATAGTAAACAATATAATAAACATAAAAAATCACAAAACATAAATGGTTGTTAATTTTTTTTTAATCGGTCCCATACAATGGGACCGATTTGATGTATTTCTCGAGGGACCGTTGAGGGTTAAAGACATTTAGCGAAAAATCTATACCATTGATCGAAAAATAAAGTACGCCATTGTAATCCGCATGTCCGAGATATATGGAATCGATGGTCAGAGCTCTATTAATTTTTAAAAGTCAAGATTTAGTCATGCAGTGTAATCGTTATCATAATTTTCAAAAATTACACTGTGAGACAAATGGTAGGGGTCAGTGTTCGGGAAGGGTTCAAACTACCGGAGAAAGTTATATCGGTAAAAAAGAAGTTATACGTGTCCCGGCGTTTCGCTGGGTCACCCCTAGGAATCGAGATATATCGATTTGACCTTTGGTGGTCTTTTTTTTGACATAGCTCGAGAACCACTAGTACGGTTCTGCTCAAACAATTTAAAAAAAAAATAAAAATTACAATTCCTTTAATCTGTTCATATAATGTTTTTCTATATACTCAACAGTTTTGCCGGTAAAAGTGATTCTCAAGTTATGTCAAAAAAAAAGATATATCTCGATTCGGGGGTGACCCAGCGAAACGCCGGGACACGTATAACTTGTTTTTGACCGATATAACATTTCCCGTTGGTTTCATCCCTTCCCGATTTTGACTGTCGCATAGTGTTATATACATTTACACATATCTTATGTTACTAAAATAAATCTTTATACAAAAAAATTCACTGAGAATCCCACAAGAACTGGGAATACCCCAGGAACTGGGAATACCGGTATTTCCGGAAATAGGACAAGAACCGGGAAACCAGAACCATCTCCCAGAATACCGATAACCGGGAATACCTGTATATTGGGCATTTCGTCAGTAGATCTCGACCATATATAACACACCATAGCGCGATTTGCATCATGGTTCGGGAAGCGTTCCCAATTCCGGGGAGAGACCAGAAATTGGGCGAAACAATCAACAAGGCAGAATATATAGAGAAAAATCTGGTTGAAATTCCTCAAAAAATACATTCAAGCAAATATCGGGCGGGTGGTTAATATGAGGATTAGGTCCAAAACTGGTTCGATTTTCTATAAATTTGGCGGCGTAGTTTATGAGAGTATAAATCTTACATGTGAGAAGTAAAGCCGATAGTGAAACTAAAATATCCGTATAGTTTGCAATTATATATCTTACTCTCTCTAGACTACTGTACTTTCGATTTGTATATGTGTTTAATCCGTGCCCATAATATTCTCTCAACATAGTGGTGTAGAGTATAAAAATTACATTTAGGTGTATCATTAGACATGTCCTGGGAGACTCAAGTATAATCGAATTTAAAAATTACTTATTTCTGCATGATGTATAAAGAAATATTAAAACAACAAAAACTATAAGATTTATTTATCTATTGCAATTAATAGCATTTGTCTATAACAAACAAAAAACAAAACGACATAAAGTAAATCAACAACCTCGACATCATTTTGAAATATATTAACAAATTGGCTACATTTTAATTAAACTATTTTCATTAACAAAAACTAAAAGCGAAAAATTAACAAAACAAAAAATCGAAATTTATACTTACTTTAGCAAATGAATACGATACTCGACAATAATGGGCGTACAGGTTGCCAGAAAATTATTTCTTAACAAAAATTGTATAAAGAATTCAACAACAAAACAGGCACACGACCGACCAACAATGACGACAATCTCAATACCCATTCGAATGTTGTATATCTTTTGAGAATATTTCATATCAAACATATAAAATGACACACGCGAATTTGCGGCATGTCATTGAAAAAGCGATCAATTGGCCACCATACATAGAGTAGAACACACTTAGAATGTACTCTTGAAAAGAACGTGCATTTTGTAAATTGTGTGTGAGTGTATAGAGGCGCCTCAGACAGATATCTACCATTTTCAGAATTTGCAAAAAAAAAATCGCCCAAAAAATACTAAAAAAACGCCAACGTTAATTCGGCGAAAATAGAAATAAATAAACTAATCATATACTTTTAATTTAAATACATATTTCTACTTACTTTGGCTTTATTTATACCAAAGTCTAGATTTCAGTAAATAAATTTTAATTTTATAAAAAAAAAAAAAAATAAAAAAATTGGTCCAGTAACAACAACATTCTCTACATACAATAAACACTTGTGTTTAAGATGGAAGAAAAAAAAATAAATAAACGTAATACAACCACGCAAAATTTTAGTAACTTTTTGTTATTTTGTCACTGCTTTAAAATCCAACCATTAAAGACGGATTTAAAATATGCTCGAAAGGTATTTGGAAGTTCGCCATTTCAAAGCCAATCTAAATGATATTGAGAATTTATTAATATTGTTTGATAATTATTCCATTTGAATTACCGTATAGTGTTTGAGCATAGTGTAATATACTTACCGGACGCCCAGGCAGTTTTAAATTTTCTGCTGATTCTGCGTGTTTTTCTGTTTGATGTGTTGACCACAACAGATAATAGGATAAGAATCTTGTAAGAACTTGAAAATATATTAAACACAATTGCAAAATTCTGGCAAAAAAAAAAAGAGTCAGCAGTAGTATTACCGAGCAAAGTGAATGCAGTAGCCACGCGTCATAATAATGTTGATGATGATGTCGAACACGCGCCAGGATAATCCCACGGAAAATGCCATATATGACAGTAAAAACATGGTTTATTAATTATACCAATGTCAGTGGAAAATGTAGTTTTTTTTCGTAGAATGATTTTAAAATAAAATTGTTAAACATCTCTCTATGGAAAAAAACTAGTTAAAATTTAAATTAAGTTGATTCATACTTTAAATTTATATACCTTATCAGTGGGGGTCTGTCCATCTCGGTCTCGCTCAACCCCCTCCCTTTTTATTTGGTTGCGTTTTTTTATAAATAGGGTTTCTTATGAATTTGAATGTTTAGTGCGAGTTCGTTTATTATGGGGTAACTATGAGGAGCATAGTTTCTCCATTAAGTATCTACTCTTTGATCATTATAAGTAGGCCAACCAAAAACAGAGCAATGTTTTAAGATCTTCAAAAAGCTCGAAAAAACAGTAAAATAATCAATTAAAATTAAAGAATAAGCAACTACGTTGCCTAAATCTCCATTATATTTTTCATAGAAATCCTTATGAAAACGAAAGTTTGTATTTAAATCTATTCAACATCCCTTAGAGCTTCGGGATTCAAAAAAGATTGTGACATATTTGTACTCTTGCTATTCAGGGTGGGAAAATCAAAATGTTTTTAACAAGAGTGATTTTTCATATCAAAAAATTATACTCTATTTTCAAAGAAGAGAGGTAAATAAGCTTAACTTGTAAAGAAAATACCAAAAATAAGCCGATAATCGTATTTTCAAAGTGTGGAAAAGACAGTAAAATTAAGCAAAATAAGCAAAAACGAGCTCTAAAAAATGTAGCTTCAAATTTTTATGGGCGATATCAAAAAATGTGATAAAAACCGTGTAACCACCTAATTTCTAATGCATGGATTACATTTGAGTTACATATTTCGATATATATCAGCGCATTGTCACCTGTTTTACAAAATTTATAACAATCTGACCAATTTTTGTTAATACATAAAATTTGTGACCAATTTTGTAGGCCAAATGTAAACTCCGTAACAAGTAACTCATAAGGTTTTTTAACTTTAGTAGCTTATATTTTAATAACCAATAAAGCTAAACACTAACTGTAAGAATTTTTATGAAGAGGAAAAGTGCCGTTTTTAATAAAAATTAATACATTTTACAAACTTTTTCGTATATCTTAGCTATCACGACTTCAACTCTGTAACGATTTTTCGTCATAATTTTTGATAAAAATGCATATACCAGAATTTTGGAGTTATCTATTATTTATATTGCGAAAAGTATAATGTTATTTATACTCAAATGATCGTTGGACTGTAAGTAATCATCCAGTATAACAGACTTGAAGCTTTTCTGCAGTATGTAACATTCTCGAGATGAAATAGGATGTCTATAATAGGATTTGAAAAAATGTTGTAAACTCCGTTCCTAATTTTTACACCAAACTATTTAACGAGTAAGAAAAACAATGTCATATTTGGATTCACCTTGTAGGCATCATGCGATTTTGTTTCGGAAAAAAAAATTCTGACAAAGCGTTTCTGAAAGAAAACGAAAAAAGTAACCAAATGTAAACTCCGTAACTGTAAACTCCGTAACCACATTGTTTGCATCAGATTTCATTCAAATAAATGTAGATAAATGTTTAAAATAACCATAAACAGAGGTGATTCAACTAATATTTATGCGTCAAAAGACGATTCAACTAATAATTTTGCGTCAAATCAAAAAAAGTTATCAGTTTTTTACCCTAAGCTGCTGGAGCGAAAAACGATTGATTTTGCATTTCATTGGTTTTGAATCGATATTTCGAGTCATTACTGACATTAGTTTGACAAATTAAATTTATATCACACAATTTAAAAATTTTTTGATCGCGAAATGTTATGTTTTTAATATATTATTTTGTAACTTCGCAACCGCTGTTTGGATTTTAAAAAATTTTATATTTTTGAAAAGCATTTAAAAGGACCAAAAATACAAAATTTAAAAAAAATAAAATTTTTTTTCGCGGAATGAATTGTATTTTTATTCGCGAAACCGCCAATTTGATAAACACAAATTATATATCATTGGAAAGCAAGTTGAAAACCCAAATACGAAAAACTAATAAATTGAAGAAAATTCGTACGCAATTTTTTTTTGTTATATCTTTTGCTTGCAGAAATGTAAACTCCGTTACAACAAAAAATATTAAAATTGTGCAAAAAAAGTTATTGCGACAACTTGTAGAAGAAATTTTTTTGGAATTAGGTTTATAATGACTAAACTTACTGATTCCATTAAGAAAAAACCGAAATATTAACACTTTTTGCTTCTCACAAATTTGACCCAAAAATTTATCACATTTTTTGATTTCACCCTTTACGAGTATTTTTAAGATCAGAATTTGTATTCAATGCAAATTGTTCTATCTTTTAAAATGAAAAACAAACTCTGGCTTCTTTTTGGTTGGCCTAATTATAAGTATTTGCTGGCCAACCTTTCCTAGCATTGGGTATATTTTGAGGGAAATCGCTATATGTAAGAAACAATGCTAAATAGATTTGTACACACACAAGGAAGCCCAGAAAAAAAAATGGAAGTCACGCTTTATAATTCATTTCTTTCATTGTTCCTAAAATATCCGTAAGCATATTTTTACTGCTTTTGTAAGAGTAACTCTGAACAACTTTAAACAAATCAGTTCTTTCATTGCTTCCAACGTACCCGTTAGTATATTTGAACAGCTTTTTTTTAGAAGTTATGCTGAACAACATCCAAAAAATCACTTAAGTATTGCTTCTAAAGCATTATTTTTTTTTTTTTTTTTTTTTTTTAAAGAGAAGCAACACTCAGGAAATTCTTCCTATTAATTAACGTGTTGCTTTCTTCGGAAAGGGGATAGAGTGAAAGGTGGTGAAAGATGAAGGGCTTCAAATATGGCAACACTGTAATTGCGCGAGATGTTGATTTTTTAGAACAGTTGTTGCGCGCCATCTGATTGTGAGTTGGCGAACTTTGTTGGAGCTTTTTAGTTCATAGCCCTGTTATATTATTTTACTTCGGTGGGGTTAAGTGCTATGGGAACACCGAAGGAGGACGCTGCGATATGTATGAGGGATAGAAAAACTCATACATATTAATATTTTTCATAAATTGTTGTTGCCTTGGTTGGGGCTCGAACCCGACACCTCACGTGTAACAGTCCAACGCGCTAACCATTACACCACAACGCCCACATTTTATTGCTCTAAAAGGGGTCCAAAAAAAGTGGTTTTCATACATTTTATTTCGAAACAGATGGTCGCGGGTTCAATTCCTGGCAGGACCAATATTTTTTAGTTGTCTTTAGATTTTTTTTTAATTTTATTAAATTTAATAATTTTTTAATTCTTTTATTTTTAAAATATATAATTTTTAAAAATATATGAAATAAAAAGTGATGCAACATCGCTTTTTATATCCCTGAGAAGATAGTACTGGAGAAAATACTGAATTGAAGTGCACCTTTTGCACTTGTTCAATCGGTACTTTTATTTAAGAGAATAAGAGACAATATTTCGCAATGACAAAGTGGCGATAGAGAGCTGGACTTAGCGCCCAGCAAAAAAAAATTGCAAGTAATGCTTTACAAACTACTTCTTTCAATGCTTCAAAAGTATCCGTTAGTGTACTTTTACTGCTTTTTTAGAAGTTATTCGGAACAACCTCAAAAAATCACTTCTTTCATTGCTTCCAAAGTATCCGTTATTACATTTTTACAGCTTTTTTAGAATTATGTCTGAACCACATCAAAAAATCACTTGAGTATTTCTTCCAAAGAGCAATTGCTCTAAAAGTGATCGTAGAAGTTGATTTTGGTATCATTTGGCATTTCCAAACAGGGGGTCCCGGGTTCAATTCCCGGCGGGACCAATATTTTTTAATTTGTTTTTAAATTTTATTTTATTCTATTGATTTTTTTTCTAATATTTAAAATTAATTTGTTTAAATTCAACATTTTTTTAATTTTAAAATTTTTAAAAATGTGTATATATAAAGAAATGGCGAGGAATTGCTTTGTATGCACCTGTAAAAATAGTACTTAAAACAATACTGAATTGAAGTGCACCTTTTACACTTGTTTAATAAGTACTTTTATTGAAAAGAATAAGGAACAATATCTCGCATTAACAAAGTGGTGTTTTTATGCCAGTCAACTTTCATATCTAAGAATAGCTCAGGGGTAGAGCGCTAGATTAGCGATCGTGAGGTTGCAAGTTCGATATCCGGTGGCGGAAATAAAGAAACTTTTGTAAAATAAAGTAAATATAATTTTTTTTGTAAAGAATTTTTTTTAACTTTTAATTGGTGAAAAAGAGCTTGCTTTGCACTAGTTCAAAAAGTACTGAAAAAATGTTGAAGTGGAAGTACTCTTCTCCTACGACAACTTAATGTTAAAATCATCTAGATCATAAATTGTAGTGCTATTTCTACTCCTTCGGCATCTCTTTTTTTTTTGCTGGGCGGTAGAGAGCTAGACTAACAATCTTGAGGTCGCAAGTTCGATAACCGATGGCGGCAATAAAAAATTGTTAAAAATAAAAAAAAAATAATTTTTTTGCGAAATTTTCTTTAAACTTGCAATTGATGAGAAATGTTACCTTTGCACTCGTTCAAAAACTACTGAAAAAATGTTAAAGTGGGAGTACTCTTCTCCTATGACAACTCAATGTTAAAATCATTAGTGTTGCTTTTAACAAAGAAGTACATCTAGGTCAGGGCTGGCAAAACTATGACACGCGTGTCAATAGTGGCACGCGGGTGGATTTTGGGTGGCATGCGACGTTTTGTCGAATATTTTCAAAAAATTTAATCTTTATTATAAGACCAGCAGTAAATTCAGTTGAATGTTAACTTTCGATACAAAAGTCTGTGATTTTACTCGCACACAGAAAAAAAACTGCCAACCGATTTGCTAAGCATATTTTGGTTGCTACAATAAATTCGGTTGGTGAAACCATATTGAAATGTGATTCCTAAATATTTTGGGTATTACAACTAAAATTCAGTTGTATAAACCGAATTTTGTTGTGATAACCAATATTCAGTTGCACCAACTTATTTTAGTAGGTGTAAACAAATTTCAGTTGGAAAATGGCATATTTTTTCTCTGTGTGCGGTAATGGTGAAAGTTTTCATAGAGATTGTAAATCGTCTTTAAAAATGATTAGAACCTTGTATTGGAACCATTTTTTGTTTACAGAAATATGGTTAATACAGAACTCGCATATTCGTCCATCAGAAAATTTCCTCGTGATTAGAGAACTGCCAAATTAAAAAAAGGTGAAATTAAAAAAAAAAAAAAAAAAAAAATTGGCAAAGATTCTAAAAAAGATTCTAAAATTCTAGATTGAAAGAAGTTTAAATGTTTCGATGAGAAAATGTCTCATCGGAGAAATAAAAAGTGCCAGAAAATTGTACAAAAGTGTAAAACAAATCGTAGTAAAATTTAATCTAAAAAGTAAGTTTTTTTCAGAGGGAAAATAGGTACTACGAAAAACTCCTCAATTAAATAAAGGCTGAAAAGAAGTTTCATAATGAAATAACCCCTAAAGGAAAAAGTAAAATAATCTGCAATGAAATAATGTTAAAAAAAATAAATAGTAAAAAGTTAATAAATTATTTTAATGGTAATCTTCTTTTTTTGGAATTTGAAATTAGGTTTTAATCGCGCTTCGCAAAGCCGTTTAATCTGAAATGGAAAATTCTCTGTTTAAATCCATAATGTTCGATTTTATTCATTAATATGATCAAATTTTAGACTTCATCACCTTTCTAAACTTGTTTCTTACGTACCTAAATAATTGATGGTGCCCAAAAACTTAACTTTTAACAAAATGAAATAACCGCCAAAAAATGGAATAACCACCCAAAAAAATTAAAAGGCAAAAAATGTCCAAACTATTTTAATTTTATTTCATTGGGGATTTTTTCATAATAAAATAATCTCAATATTTAAAGATTAAATATACCCCCAAAAATTAAATAACCCTCAAACATTGCTACGTCATTTCTTTTTTCTTTTTTGCCTAAAGGGGGGGGGGGTCGCCATTTTACATTTTTCGTAATATATTTGGCATTTACAGTCGGATATTTAAGTATGATACATCGATGCTTTTCTCTCGAGGAGACCAGTGTATTGCTCTCTACCAGTGTAGACCTCAAGTAGCCCGTTCTGGTAGTTACCCACCAGATCTTAGTTGCTACAACCCTAATGTACACCCTAATATCAAAATAAATTAAAGGAAGTTTTTTGATAAACCCAGTAGAAATTTTTTTTTTATATATTGGTTGCCGAACGTAGGGGTCGCCTACCAAAATTTTTTTCATTGTATTTTTCATTTATAGCAAAACACTGGTCTCCTCGAGGCAAAAAAATCGATATATCACACTTTAAAATCCAACTTTAAATGCAGAAGCTATAACGAAAAATTGAAAAAGGCGACCCCTACGTTCGGCAAAAAAAAACTTTTTTCAAATTGCCTTGCAAAAATATTTCATACTGGAGGGTATACGGCGAACATTTTTTTTGGGGTACGGTCTAATGTACACTAACTAGGGTTCTCCAAAAAATTTTTTTTAGTTTTTAACCGGGCTACCCCCTGGAAATATTTATTTGGGTGTAAAACTACGTCCGCACAATGCTTTGTCCCATGGACAAAAATCAAAAAAAAATTTTTGTCTCAAATTGTGATTAAAGTATGATTTTTTAAAGATTAGAAAGTACCTCAAAGAAATGTGTAAAAAAAAATATTTGGTGTGATTGCTTTTGCCGCCAAAAGAGGGCGCTAAACTCAGAGAATTTTATGCAAAAATGACTTAACAGAAAAATGGGTTTTAATTAATTCACTAAAATAATTCTCAAAAATACATTTTTTTAAAAACTTGTTCGAAGATTTGTTTTATAATTACTTCAATATATTTGTAGTTAAATTAAAATATGTTTACAAAACAATTATTTCTTATTGCTCCGAAAAACAAATTTTTTTTTTGAAACACCAAAAATTAGATATTGTTTTTTTCTTTTTTTTTGTAAAATTATACTGTTATATAATAGATCATTAAAAGGTTAATTACTATTTTTTACCACAAATTAAAAAAAAAAAATGGATTTTTTGAAATGCCTAAATTCATGACTTTTACACAAATTTCACGCATTTAAAAGTGTTTAGTATTCAAACCATGTGAACCTTCTATTTTAGGTATAGGACGTGTTGAGCGGACTTTTGAAAAACACTACGAGAAACATTTTTGTGGAACATTCTAACCCTCTAACTCTTCAATGAAATGTAATTTTGTGGGCCCTTTTTAAAAAGGGACAAAAAAGACCCATAAGTTGAAGAGTTAGAGGGTTTAAATGTTCAACAAAAATGTTTCTCGTAGTGTTTTACATAAGTTCGCTGAACACATCCTACGCATCCATCTCCTAAAATCCAGGTTTGTGTGACATATGAGCGCCAATTCTGAATAAGTACGAAATTAACCCTTAAACACATTTTAAGTTTTTACCTATTACTAGCCTTTAGGTTAAATATTCGATGCTGATGTCTTCAGAGACTTATAGTAGAATTTCATGACAAATATTTTTGTTGAACATTTTAACCCTCTAACCTTCAACTTACGGGTCGTTTTTGTCCCCTTTTTAAAAAGGGGCCAAAAAAGTACCTTTAATTGAAGAGATAGAAGGTTAAAATGTTCCACAAAAATATTCCTCGTAGTGTTTTACATAAGTTCGCTGAACACACCGTATGCCTAAAATGGAGGACTTACATGGTTTCCTATATTAATCCTATTTATGGTTTTTTTTTTTAGAAAAATCATTTTAATCGTTTAAAACCCATTCTTTGTGAAAGGCATTTTTTTTATTAATGAATCGATTTTATCGGATTGCTAAATTTCATCGCAATCGGATAATTTTTTCAGGTTTTATAAAGATTTTAAAATAAAGGATATATGGCAGGACTAAGAGTCCTTGCTTCGATTTTGATAAAAATTGACACAAACCTTTCCAGTTTTATGTGCATCTCAATGGATGATTTTTGTAATTTTACGTCTATTTATGTAGCTAATATAATATTTTTAAATTTCAGAACCTATGGGAGGTGGACGTGTCCTTGTCCCGATATTTCCAAAAAATTAAAATTTTTCTATGTCAGTATACCAAAAATTTCAAAACTCTGTCTGCACTCCTTCTATTTTTGTCCAATCTTTATATGGGATCAAATCACTGTGAGACGTGCCGCATCGGCCCTGAAGTTTGGAACACGAATTACAAGGGGAAAATATGACTTTTTGTGCATTTTCTCGAAAACATTGATATTTTAACACTAATTTGAATTAAAAATACTAAAGAATAGTGCTTTAGTGCGAATTTTGCTTGTAATAAAAACTTAAATCGGTTAAAAATCAGCCGAGTTATAACAATTTCCCGAGGCAACTGATGTGTCGCAGGCCACTTAAAATTCGGGGGTCCAAATTTTAAAATTTATTGAAATAATCTACTACAGAAAAATTTTTTTATTCTATAAGTTCCAAGAACTCAGATAAGAATTATTTTTTTATATTGCGTTTTGCTAACTCGTTTTAAATTAGTGCCAAAAAGATCAGAATTCTTAAACACTCTTTTCAAATCTACAATTTAAAAATTTTTTTTAAAGAATTTTAAAAAATCAGCGATTGGACTTTAAGGTATTATTAAGAACATATTAGAGATTAAAAACTACAAAAATTGTAGGAATTCCTTTTTTCATTTGGCTGCGGCAGAGATTTTCTTTGAGCGGATTTCGAGAAAACAGCGATTTTTGGCATTTAACTTTTAGGCAAGTTTTTCTTTTTTCTTCTTCTAATTCCACATGATTTTGGCCAGAATATAATAACACAAAAAATATAAATAAATTAAATTGCCCCTGTGTAAGGTCAGAGGTCTAATTTGAGGTGATTTTAATTTTTTCTAAACATATTAATATAACAGATATTCCTGAGCGGATATTGATGGAACGTCTGCGTTTGCCGAAATTACCAATTTTTTTTTCAAGCACGCTCCTTACTAAAAATTTTCTGACACAGCAATATGTTTTGCTGAATTGACTGACTTTTTTTTTGAGAGTATGTTCTGTTGATTGAACATTGATCCATGAACTGTGTTGTTCATTTGACAATTTATTGGCGCAGTCTATTTACATTAATTTTATTGTGCATAGACTGAAAGTATCAAAAAATTTAAATTTAAATAAAAATTTGAAATTATTAAAAAAAAATTAATTGAAAAGAGATACAAATTTTTTATGAACAAAGAAGAAGGAAATGAACGATTGAATGAAGAGAACAATTAATGGTGAACGATGTCATATCGTTCAATTAACTGAACCGTTCAAATGAACTAGTACGTTCATGAACGACACAACTCTAGTTCTAGTTTATGGAGTTAATCGATTTGGCAACTGAAACCATTACAATTGGGATCATAGTATGATATGCAGGGATATGATGTGATAATATTGAGGTCGTTTTGGAATCATAATTTGATAATTTAAATATCATATGAGTGTCGCAATCATCATGAATGTCGTCACTCCAACTGTGATATTTCTCTTCGTGTACAGTTGCGGTTGCCGCTTCACCGTCATCAACTAATATACAAAAATTTATAAAAAATAAAGGGAAATTTTAAAAGGTAGTAGTATTTAAATTGTGCAGTTCGTGACCATAAAAATTTGTCATTTATAAAAATATGTAACAAACAAATTGATATCTCAATATCAAAACATTAATTCCGAAGTATTGTATTACAAGAAACCACTGTTCAGATAATCTTAAACTAAAACGAGTAAAAAGGTTAAAGTCGGGCATGCCGACTATACAATACCCTACACCAGTCTGGTTAAAAGCCAACTAATGTTTGGATCCGAAATTCGAATGGGTTAAAATGGGGCTTTTGTCAAAATTTTTTATAATGTGAGTCAGCGTACCAAATTTCATTCAAATATCTTAATATTTGCGACCTGCAGTTTGTAACCAAGCCAATTTTGGGGGGACCCTTATATGGGCACTAGGTCTAAACATGGACCGATGTTCACCAAAATCAATAGACTGCGTTATTGGGCCAACATAGGTCGGTGTACCAAATTTCATCAAAATATCTTAATATTTGCGACCTGCAGCGTATAAAAAGTACACACAAAAAATTATAAAGGTAAAAATAACTAAAATACAATCTAAAGCGAATAAAATTTCAGTTAAAAACCGGTCTACTCACATTTTCATTTAATTTAACAATTTCTTTATTTGTTTTTGACTATATAATTGACTATAAGAAACCGTAAAATCAACTTAAAGTTTATTTATTTTTACTATAAAAATAACAAACAAAACGGTGCGAAGAACTAAATTTATATTTGATTTGAAAATTTAAAATAAAAACAATTCAAATAATTGTGTTTGTGGTTTCTTATTTCAAACAACTTTTACTACAAAACACCTGTTTTTGGTTAATTTTTTTAGTTTTACTTTAAAACAATAAAAATTGACTAGAAAATTTGGCTGTTACGAAATATCTGTATTTTCGTTTAGTTAAATTTTTAAATATCTTGTGAAAAAAGTTAAAAATTATTTTTCTTCTACGAACAACTGTTATTACTTTAAAAATAACTCAACGGAAAAACTTCAGAAACAACTAAAAAAAAGTGACTGTGTTTATTTTATGAGTGTATAATTTTGGTAGGACCCTTATATGGGCACTAGGTCTAAACATGGACCGATGTTCACCAAAATCAATAGGCGTTTTCCTTGGGCCGACATAAGTCGGTGTACCAAGTTTCATCAAAATATCTTAATATTTGCGACCTGTAGAGTGCGCACAAGAATGCATGGACAGACAGACAGACGGACGGACAGACGGACATCATTAAATCGAATTAAAAAAAAATTCTGAGCCGATCGGTATACTGTAAGGTGGGTCTAGGACCAATATTTTTTGGTGTTACAAACATCAGCACAAACTTATAATACCCTGACCACATAGTGGTGTAGGGTATAACTACACCGAAAAAATTTCTCAGTTGCTGGCTACTAAATTTTCAACTGAAACTCAGGTGAAATACCCCTTACTGAATATCAGTTAAAAAAATTAATTGTAAATAACTAAATTGTCAGTTGAAAATTGTATCAATAAATCTAGCTATGAAGTTAGTTAAAAAGAACGTAGTTTTAGTTAACATTTAAAAAATTTTCAAAATAGTAATTGGCAACCAAGAAATTAAAAAAAAATATACTAAAATTGGCAGCCATTTTACTTATAATAATATTTGTTTCGCATAAATTTTTAAACTTTTTTATTAAATTTTAATGAAAATGTGATATCATTAAAACATTTGACAAAAATCGGCCTTGAGCATTCACAAGTGGTCCGAACGGGTAAACAAATCCGGCTATGATTCTGTGAAGTTACTCCCTTTTAAATTTCTAATAAAGATTAATACGTTTTGTCTGTAAAAAAATGTTTGTAAAATATATATGTATAAGCAAACAACAAAACGTATCTTTACACATTTTCTTCCATCATGACTCCTTTTTGAAACAATGTGTTCGAAATTCAACGGAATTTCAATAAGCGGAGACGCTTAGTGGACCAATGTGCGTTTCTGTTGCCAAAATCCAGAAAAAGTTCAAATTTGTTTAATTTTTTTTATTTGTTAAAAAAATATTTGACAATTTGTATTTACAGGGGGTAACAGAAAAACTATTGAAATATTAGTTGATAACGATTATTTCAGTTAATTCAGAAATTTTCTATTCTAACTGAGAAATTATTTAACTGAGCAACTGAGAAATTTTATCGGTGTAGCTTTTAAAAAATACGACATTTTTATATAAAATAAAATCTATGACAAAATAACATTTTCATTCATAAAAATCCCCAAGAGACTTTAAAACATTAATCTATTTTTTTTAAAAGTCATACATCAATCTCTATAAATATGTTAAAATCGTTAAACACCTGCGACTGTGAATTGAGTTGACTATGACGGTAATTTTTTTTTTCTCAATAAATGAATGAATTAATGATTTGACAGAGTTTGAAGTCAATAACATAAATATGTAAAAAAGCGATAAAAAATGACAATATAATGAATTGAATTACAAGAGTAAAAACAAACGAAATTAAAGCCGCCTACTATTGAAAAGAAAAATTAACTAACAAGGGAATCTCCCCCAATGCTTACCCGCCTATATGTGAGAGTAAATAAAAATCTAAAAATCCGTTAAATTTTTGTGCGCCATCTGTATTGTTTAGGGGTTAAAAAATGGTGGCAAAAATTGGTATTGTTTTCGTTGTTTATTTTTAATATTTCAATATTTTTTTGAAAGGAACACTGGGGTTATTACGTAATCCAATTCGAAACGGAAATACTTTCGAACAAAATTTTCGCATTGAAAACCAAGTACCAAAAAATAACTTTTAGTGGGGAAAAATATTGAAAATGTTTATTCAATAGCCTAGCATATAAAACTTTCACTTTTGATGAGTACATTCCTTTTTAGAATTTATAAAATTTTTGACATGATGCCGAACAAAAATGTATCAAAAAATGTAATTTTTCTAACCCCTTCGTTACCCTCTGAACATGGGAGACAGCGCTGAAAAATATGAGAATAACCATAGATTCGGAGTCTCTATTAGATACCTGTCTATCACCCGAATCTGCATGTAATTATTGGCTAGATTGCCTTGTACAATGAAAAAGTATATCTTTGAAGTGATACTATAACTCACATTGATAAAATTGTTTATCATAGTTAGTAAATGAAATTGTAGACGTTTTTAAAATATCAGCTTTTTGAAAATTAATAGCTTTATATGAATCTTTGGTGTATTGAAATTACACAGAAAAAATTTACAAAATTCTGTTTGTAATGTTAAACACCTTTTTTGCAAATACAAACAAAAAATTTTTTAAAAAGGCACCAACAATGGAATTTGTATATACAAATCCCTTTTTGTAACTTTTTTGTAATTTGTTAAAAATAAAATCAATTTTTTTTTAACAATGTGTTTTGTAAATACAATAATTTTTTTTTGTAACTTGTTTGTATTTGTTAAAAATAAAAAAATAAAATTCAACAACGAGTTTGTTATATTAAAACAATTATTCGCTTTATGTTGTCATATTGACAAAAAAAAAATACTTTTTTGAAATTTTTGTTACAATTTACAAACATTTGAGCAATTGAAAACAAAAAATAAATGATTTGTTTTTTTTTGTTTCAAAAAATTCTAAGGCTATTTTTTTAATATTTTTGATACAATTTACAAACATTTAATAAAAAAATTGTTAGATATCTACACAGAAAAAATTTACAAAATTCTGTTTGTAATGTTAAACACCTTTTTTGCATAAACAAACAAAAAATTTTTTAAAAAGGCACCAACAATGGAAATTGTATATACAAATCCCTTTTTGTAACTTTTTTGTAATTTGTTAAAAATAAAATCAATTTTTTTTTAACAATGTGTTTTGTAAATACAATAATTTTTTTTTGTAACTTGTTTGTATTTGTTAAAAATAAAAAAATAAAATTCAACAACGAGTTTGTTATATTAAAACAATTATTCGCTTTATGTTGTCGTATTGACAAAAAAAAAAATACTTTTTTGAAATTTGTGTTACAATTTACAAACATTTGAGCAAATGAAAACAAAAAATAAATGCTTTGTTTTTTTTTTTGTTTCAAAAAATTCTAAGGCTATTTTTTGATATTTTTGATACAATTTACAAACATTTAATAAAAAAATTGTTAGATATCTAAGTAAAAAGCCAACAATTTTTTTTAATTACTTAAAATTTTGTGATACTTTTTTCTGTGTAAGTAAAAAGCCAACAATTTTTTTTAATTACTTAAAATTTTGTTATACTTTTTTCTGTGTAGTTCCGACGGAACTTATATTTATTTGTTTTGTTTTTTTTTTTTCAAAAGAGAAACCGGAAAATTGTAACATTTGTTATTAACTTGTCTTCTTTCTTTTTAGCCATTAAAATACGACCAAAATCATTATTAACCAACAAAGCGACAGGCTTTTAAAATGCTAACAAATTAACTGTCAAAAATTAAACATTAATGGTTTACAAATGCACAAGAACAACAAATGTGGAAAAGAAAAATTAACATTGATTTCAAGGTTTAACAAAACCACATTTGAATCACTCATTTACTATATTCATTGATATAAATTTTGAAGAAAACAATTGTGAATGCCGATAAATACTGACTCTTTGATCCGCTACATTTGGTACTATTTATATGTATATCAAAAGTTCTGATTATAATTTTACAAAAAAAAAAAAAAATAATAGTAATAATAATAGAAATTCATCTAATAATACCCAGTGTAGAAACGGTAATGACATATCATTATTTTTTGGACTACCAGTAATGGCACCCACTTACCTTCTGCATTATTTTAAAACATATAATAATGAGTTAATGATAATGACTTATTTTTATCATTATTTCAAATAGAAAATAATTTTCTAGGTTTTTTTGAAAATTTTTTGAAATCTATTTTAGACTCAATATTTTTTAAACACTGGTAAGGATATATGTAACCACACATTTTTTGATTTTTTGAATGTTGGCGAGTAAGCTTACTTGTCAATTATGTTTTTATATATTAAATATTACATGTCGATATAGCTCAGATGGTAGAGCTATTGACTGGCAATCTGTAGACCCAGGTTCGATTCCCGCACCAGCAAATTTTATTAAAAAAAAAAAATACAATAAAAAATATTTTTTTTTTATATACAGTGTGTTCGTTTACTCGAAATTCTTACTACTTTTACTACAATTGGAAAGTTTTCTTTACTTTTTTATTCAATTTTTCCAGCTGTAGTAAAAGTAGTAACTTGTAGTAAGTAAACGAATACGCCTATAATTTATTTTTTTGAAAATCTATCTTTAGACTCGTTATTTTCATCAGTACTGGTAAACATAGGTAACGATATATTTTTTGATTTTTCGTATGCTGGTGTGTAACCATAACTCATTATTTTTCCGACATCGCGTAAAATGTGCGTAAATCTATCTAATAATAAAGGCTCCGATTTTAGAAGAATTTTACTATGAAAATCTCAAGTTCTGAGCACTTTTCTTATATAAAAAACTTCAGTTATTTTTCATACACCAAAAACTTTTTACTCTGGGCCCCTCTTTCCATAGCAAATGCTTCAAATTCTGTATCCTTTTCCCTATGCAAAAAAAAACATCACACTCGGAGAATTTTTCCTTTAGAAGAAACCTCGGATTTTGAAAACTTTTTACTGTCGAAATTTCTTAGATTCAGCGAAATGTTTTCTATAGGGAAAAGTCCTTAGAAGCTGAGGTAATTTCTATGGGAAGAATTCCTCGGAATCCGAAGGTTTTCTATAGGAAATAGTTTTGGAAAACTGAATTTTTAATTGAAAAATTTGTTCATAATTGGTAGATTTTTCTGTGTTAATAATTAACTTTTAGTTAATTGAATATGACAAATTGTACTGTAAAATTTTGCATAAAAATTTATTTTTTAAAAAACTAAATATAGCAAAACCAAAGAGTTAAGTATACAAAAATCTGGTTATTTTTAAGTTAAACTTAGTTGAATGCAAATAGAATATTTACTAAAAAAAATTTGAAACTGCTAATTTTAGATGCATATATGATTTGATCCGGAAAGTGGTGGGTCTGGTTAATATAATTTTAAATATTTTTGGATATAATTATACAGAAATATATTGTCACAATACTCGACGAGACATAATTGTATAAAATCATAAATTATTGTATAAAAATCATTTTTACTAGGGCAAGTAATTCTGCTAAAAATATTTTAAATATAGTACCAAAGCTGGCCCGAAAATTCACCTAATTTTCCACATAACTTCAGATATCAAGAAATCTGGCATCAGCTCTGCCCATAAAGTGTGTCAGATATGCTTTATTTAATCATATATGATCTGATTTAGCATCAGATCTAATTAGCTTCAACATATGTAAGTAAGTTCTCACTCACTCACAAAAGTTTGTCGGTATAATCTACTAAAACTGACAGTTAAAACAAAGGTGTATGCAGTTAAAAAAGCGACAAAGGTATTTATTTGCCTTTAAAATAATTAAAACTATTGTTATTTTTAACTGTTGAAAAACAACTAACAAATGCATTAAAAATAACTACCAATGTCGTAAAATTAACTGATAAATTTTTACTACAAAAATTTCAAAACAACTAACAAAATCGGTAAAAACTACTGTTTTTCACCGTCAATTCTTTTTGTTTATAAAAGTATAATTTAATATAAAAAAAAATAACTTTTTTTCTCTCGCCCGTGTAAAAAAGATCAGATCTGGCCAAATCTCAGCACATCTTACCAGATCTAATTAGATATCAAAATTGGGGACAAATTTGAGATCTAACTAGATCTGATCAGATCTAGGCATATCTGGCCAGATCTTCGTAGATCTTACCAGATCTAATCAGATCTCAAAATTGGGGACAAATTTGAGATCTAATTAGATCTGGTCAGATCTAGGCATATCTTGCGCATTTGTCCAGATCACTTTAGATTTGAACAAATTTTGCACTAGATCTTATCAGATCTTGCCATAAGGTATTATCACATATGCCATATCTGATCATATTTGATGTGATCTGGTACAGGATCTAATTAGATTGAATCATATCTATTGAGAACCAAAAAGATCTGGTCAGATCTAAACTTTTTTACACGGGCAATTACAAAAATATGTGTTATTACTTCAGCCTATTTAAAATTCGAAGTAAAAATTCCAAACTGTTCTCCAGTTATTATGCTTTTACACAATGGAGATACAAGTTTCTGATTTTTATTTGCAAACAAGAAATATATCAATAATAACAAGTATAAACTAAACAAGAATTTTTAACTGCACAATTTTCTTGAGCTTGGTGTTTGTTTTTTTATATAATAAGTTTTTTATTTTCAATATCTCGCTACTCCAAAACAATATTGTTATTTCCTGAAGATGCTACACATTGGAGTAGCGAAATATTGAAAATAAAAAACTTTTTATATATAAAAAAACAAACCTTAAGCTCAAGAAAATTGTGCAGTTAAAAATAGAAAAAAAAGGTTAAATAAACGACAAGAACTAAACAAGAATTTTTAAAATTGAAAAAAAATCCAACGAAATTTACTGTAAAATTACTGTTTTAGTAGTTGTTATGATCAGGGCAAGTTTAAAATGGCACAAAAAAAGTTGAAATTGATACGCAAAAATAGTAAAATTGGCACGCTTATTCCAAAAATTTTAATGTATAATAGTTGATTTAAGTGTTTTTCTGAATGTTTTAAATATTAAAAAAATATCGTTTTTTTCTAAATTTTTTCCAAAAATTATTTACAAAGATTGAGTTTTTACTGAATTTTATAGCATTTTTTTAATGAAAAGTCTAAAAAAAATAGAAAAAATGGCTTTTTTTTTGGCAAGGATTTGAAAAAATGGCATTTAATGGCAAATGCCAAAAAAACTTGGCCTGATTATGATATTAAAAATAACTGATTTAAAAAATTGTTACAAAATTGCAGTACTTTTTGTTAGTTGTTTTCTTAAATAACCGTCGTAGAAGTTGTTTTGCTTTTTTCTGTAGAAAAGTAGCTGTAATTACTGTTAAAAACAACAACTCCTGATTACTACACAAACAAAAGTCTTGCTTATATATTGACCTCATGCTTCAGTTGTGTTGCTTTGTGGTTACTACATTCTCTCAAACGGTACTTCTTACTTTGCCACGCTAATACTACTGTGGTTGCTGTCCCAACATGTGTTGATGGTTTTGTCGCTAGTCTGATATAACCTGTGTTATGTGTAAAGGTTGGTGTTGTCAGTTGTGTGCCAGTTCAAAACTGAGTTACGCATTATGGTTGTGTTTGTAACTTTGTGGCTTATGTTATTGTTTTGACGTTTTAGTTGGGGTTGTTCTCCTCGTAGTCATTCTCTTTGTAGTTTCTCTCTTTGTAGTCTCTATCTTTGTAGTTTCTCTCTCTGTCGGATATGTCTTTGTATTCATCGCCAAAATTTGACGGATGAGAATCCATCTCCAATCTCCCCATTTGACGCATAAATCTCATTGATGGTTCAGTGTGACAGATGAAAACCCGTCCCCAAGTGTAATAGATGGAAATCCTGTCCCACTGTGATGGATGAAATGCGTCCCAAGTGTGATGGGTGGAAATCCGTCCCTAATGCGACGGATGAAATTCTGTCCCCAAGTGTGTTGGATGGAAATCTGTCGACAATATGATGGATGGGGATCCGTCCCCAATGTGATGGATGGAAATCAATCTCCAGTGTGATGGATGGAAAACCGTCCTCAATGTGATGAATGGATTCCATCCGATGGAAATCCGTCCCCAATGTGATGGATAAAAATTCGTCCCCATGGATGAATATCCGTCTCCATTCCTTCCCCGAACACCCGAACAACACAAGAACACATTTCACTTTAAAATTATGTTATCTTACTCATTATGGTCACAAATTTTCATCCAAAGATGGTACACTTCTGACATTTTTCTCAGTATTTCGGAAATTAATACATTCTCCACCATGCCAATCGCTGACAAAAAAGTCAAAAAGTGACCCCCCTCCCCCCGTCCAAAATACACCTTGGTTTGTTTTATGACTATTCCTCAAATATTTCGGCTTAGCAATGAGATCTCACAATCTAAACCGTTTTTAAAAAAGGTTTTTTTTAGTTTTTGGAAAAATTTTGCATTTTAGCTGAAGACATCATACTCAATATGTGTATCATGCCCAAGGTATTTTTGAGGCGCGTCCATCGGTATATATAAAATGGTCAAGGATATCTAGGTATGTCCTATTTTCAAGGATATTCTATAAGAAAAACTAATTTTTGATTCTTGACCTTGTTGGTCAAAATTTGTTTACAAACTTTAGCTGCATCTCAAACAATATAGTATATGCCAAATTTAGGAAAAAATCGGAAGGAGTGAGTTAAATCCTTTAGTTGGTTATATATTTTGAGTCATTGTTAATAAAAATTAGGCTAATGCTTGAAAAAACAGGTGTCATAAAGGTTTTAACATTTTTTATATATTTTTCTAAGTAGGGCACTAAATGATAAATGAAATGATACCAATAGCAAAAAACTGAATTAAATTTTATTTGTATACGATACTACATACAATCTTGTATTTATGAATGAAATTTATAATCACATAAAGTATTCGATATTTCAAGTATTATTTTACATTTCATTGATTTGTATCATATTGTGAACAAATGTTGTACATAATTTGTAACAACCAACACTTCTAACTATCAAACATGTACATAACACAGTTATTGGACTTAAGTTCAAAAAGTAACCCAGCATGTATGTTGACTGGTATTGTTTCAAAACTATCGTATTTCATTGATTAATTCATTCATGAAAATCTGCCTTGTTAAACTTATTTCATTAAATTTATTATGTTAAAACATTATTATAAATATTTCAACGGTTTAAATATTAAAATTCATCAGATTAAGGTGATAAAAATAGAGATCACTTTTAAGTGAATGGGAAATGTTAAAAAATATTAAGATTTTTATGAGTTTTTTTTCATTCATAAAGGTTTTTTTTTTTGTTAAAATCGATAATTTTATTATTTTCATTAACTTGAATTTGTAATTTCATTGTTAGAGATTTTAAACTAATTTCTGGAAGTTCTATTAGAAAAGACAAATTTTATGATAATAAATTTCATATATTTAACTAAAGTATTAAGTGTCATATAATTTGTTAAGTTAACAAAATGTTTTTTGGTTTCTGGTTTTTAGAAATCAGTTAAAAAAACGGAAATGAACTAAATACATTATGTGAAACCACATAAGTTAACAGATTAAATGCAATGTAAAATAATTAATAGAGACAGATACTAAACTCTTCATGTAAAAGCTAAAATTTATATTCATTCTGAATATATAATCAGAAAGAAAGTTTAAATTATTGACACTAGAACTTTTGTTTGAAGTTCTAGTTTTCTTAAAAACGTTTGGAATATCCCCAGTCAGAAAAATACAAATGGGAAAAGGCTTCCAATGCACTCTGATACAAATGCCCGCAAAAGGTGTTTTTCTTCCTTTTTTTATTTTCATAAAATTTCGAACGAAGCCCTTAGGGCTAAATATAGCTCACATACAACTCACTAAAAAAATAATATTAAATAATGATTTCCAAACTTTAAAAATCCTCTGAAAAACTCTGCGGAAACTAAATTTTCAACATTTGCATAATACTGGCAAAAGCAAAAGATAGGTTATTTTAAAAAATAAAACCAGATTTTAAGCTGATTAAGGGAAAAATAGAAAAATATATATATTTGGAAAGCACTTACAGACCTTAGAAAACGTTTGAAATTCGACTTTTGGCGGAAAAAAAGTTGTTTGGTTTTTGCAAAATACATCTCTTTCGTTTCGTAAAATAGACCTTACTAAGAGAAAAATTCATATGTTTATAGAGAAAATATATAGGATTGGAAGTTTGACCCAGAAAGTCATTTAAAAATATAAAAAAGATAGAAGGACTAAACTGATAATCATGGGATGAGACCCGCTCTATAGCAACTCTTGTAGTGCAATCCCTTAGAAAACTCCTTCGATGATAAAGAAAATTAAAACATTACCCATATATGGAATAATATATGAATTCATATGTATATGAAGATACATGGAATATATGGACCAGATAAGTGCAACTGCTGATTGCAAAACCATCATACGTAATCAACACCCAGCATTCGTTTGCGTTCAAGCGCCGAATATACTCAAATAAACATATTCGTTGCTGATTTTAAATCAATCAAACTACGTGATTTGTGTTGCATCGTTGATTTAATCATTGGTCGTTTTCATACCACTCATTTCATTCATATTCGTTCGGATCAACGAGGATTATTTTGATGTAGAATAAATCAGAAAAAACAAAAATGAACGCGTATGAGTTTATTCATGATTGCAACCAAATAAAAGAAAAATAATTTCATAGCAATAAAGAGGGGGTTTACAGCAGTGTTGCCATTTCAGTGCTTTTCGGGTATTTTTTGGTGCTTTTTTCCTTCCCGTACCCGGTGATTTTTTACAAATACCCGTTTAAAAAAAGCGGGTATTTACGGTGCTTTTTGGCAGTGCTTTTTTACAGTTTATATTTTTGGTATTTGTTCTCGTTTTTTTACATTTTTCTTGAAATTTCTGTCAAAATTTAAAAAATAATACGAACTATACAAGAACTACATTTTTGTAGTACAATTTTAAATAGCAACTTCGTTACATTTAAACTTCAAAATATTGAAATATTAGTTTGGTGCTTTTTTACCCCTTTTTAAGTAATTTTCTGAACCTTTTCTACACGATTTTTCAAAGATAAAATGTGTTTTTAAATTCTTAATTTAAATTTTTCAAAAAATTGATATGTTGCTTTTTTACACCATTTTTGGTAAATTTTTACCCTTTTTACCCATTTTCATAATGTCACGGTGCTTTCCTGCCTTCAGGAGTTGGCAACACTGGTTTACAGTATCAGATATTGTAGATATAGAATGTACAGTGTACATTTCCATTATAAACCAATAAGATTTTAATTATTTTTAGTTTATTTTATAAAGCAACTAATACTTTGATTTATTCATGTGAGTTCAAATGTTCGATCAGTGTGATTTTATTCAACACTGTGATTTTATTCAACAGTGAGTAGGGTATTCAATTAATCGGCTTTTTATTTTAATCGATTAATCGTGAAAATAATTATTCAGGTTTTTTTCTTAACCGGTTAATCGAACAAAATTTTAAAATTAATTGATTAATCGAAAAAATTTTCTGTAAAATAATATACATACACTTGTTGTATTTTTAATAATTTTATTTAAAGAAAGGAACAAAAATAAATTCAGTAACTTCTGAAATTCATAAAAATTAAAAAAATTAATAACTGAAATCAGATTTTGTCAAAATTTTTTTTTCTTGCCCTCGGGGAGAGGGCATTATGCAAATCGGGGAGAACTACGCCGCAATGAATTAAAGAGTTAAAAAAGAATATAAGACCCCGTGCATTAATTTGTATCTCTTCCGCATGCATTGAATACATTAAGAACGTAAATGTAGAGAGGAATTCTGTTGAGAACTGATTTTCCCTCTACGCTTCCGTACCTCCATCCCTTTATTTTATTAATTCAGAGTGTTCACTAAACAAGCTTTATTACATTGAGCATTAATTATAATTATAATAATCATTAATTACAATCATTACTAATGCTTTTGTTTAATATCAACGTTTAAAATAAAGAATGAAATCCGGATAGGTACAAGCCTACGGCAAATTATTTATCACAATTTTTTAAAAAAAGTTTTGAGAATTTAGCATATTTACTTTAATAAAAAGTTAGTAGTAATATCTTTTAAACATTTTTGTAATTTTCTACCAATTTCTGTTAATCGATTAATCGTATGAAATTATTCGAATTATTCGTTATTCGAAATTTGGACATTTTAAATTATTCTAACAATTTTTGAGCAAAATTGTTCGATTAATCGAATAACGATTAATCGATTGAATACCCTAACAGTGAGTCTTTTTGAGTGATTAAATGTGAATAACACTTGTTCGAAAGACGACTCAAACTGATCCGAACTACGAATTCAGCAGCATGATAGTGATTTTATTCAACATTGGATATTTTTGAATGATTAAATGTGAATAAGAATTTTAGTGTATGATTAAATCAAGAAATAAGTTGATTTTGCAGTTCTATGATATGGAATGAATGTAGGTATACAATATATTATCATATATGGATTCATACATTTGAATGTATTTACCCATATATGCTTCCCTGCATAGCATATATGATCATACATGAAACCATATATGACAATATATATTAACATATATGAAAATTTTCACCTGATTATTAAAATTTTATAGCATATTGAAAATTGAAGATTTTTAAAAATAAATACTTTCACATAAATATTATGTTTTCGAAAATTTTTTTTTCACTGATAGCTTTCTATAATCAATTTCATTTTATCTCGTAATAAATTACAAGTAATTGCCTTTCTGATGATACCAAACACTTATATATTTTTCTGTAACTAAATAACAGGAAATATATATAACAAAAACCACGAAAGATCAATAACATTTTCGTCCTTGAAAATTCCGAATAGAAAAACCAAAGACGGAACCGGTTTTTTTTTTGTTGCCCAGAATAAGCACAATTCCGTGTGATGAATCGCTTAACACCACTTTGGTTTGGTATTGCCGTTTATCCCAATATATTCAGAATTCTTAAATTTTCTCAGAGTTGATTGAAAATGTCATTCATTTTAAGTAAACTCACGGACGGACATCGCTAAATCGAACAAACATCACCATAAACTCAGTATAACCTGTTCCAGAAAGTGGCGCAGGGTACAAAAAGTTTATACATATGTATTTTTTCGTACTGTGGGTTCAAAACCCACCCAGTCATAGTGGCAGGCGAAAGCCCTACCCACTAAGCTAACGAGATAAATATATATTACTTCATAGTGCAAAACGTCAATGAACGATAACAGCTGTATAACTAATTTGTTTGCCTAATATTCCAGCACTGGAAAACCTTTATTGGAACTGCCTGAAAATGGTTTTTAAACACCCCTTCTTAAAAAAAATCAACTTTATTAAAAAAGATTTTTTAAAAAAATTTAAAAAAATCAACAATAAAATTTATTCATTTAATCGGACTTGAACTCGAAGCATTCTGAATACAAACCTGTTTTAACAAAGCGTCATCATTTTTATAAAATCAGTATTCTTTCAGTGAGCAGATTATTGTGCCAAAAAAGGGTTTTTGTTTTTATAAACCATTGAAATTTTTTTAAAACAAATACGGCAACATGCTCTCAATTGAGTGTTCCTCCAGTCAAATGTTTCTAACTCCACTATTATCCCATGCTATGTCAGTGGCAATTTATGACTGGGTCCCCTTAACTCTACCTTCTACTTGATAAATTAACAAATTGCTTTAACACCCATCCCTTATTTTTTCGACTTCTTTAGACAATTTGTTAACAATTTGTTCTTATGGAACACCTGCAAAACTTTCCTAATTAATTCAAATTCTCTTTACGATAATTATAAGCAACTAATTGATCATGAGTTGTTTTATATTTGCGTGGTATTTAACTGAATGACGTTTATGTCGTTGTCGTCATCGTTGAGCTGCGCACGCGTAACAAAACAACAATGTTTTTACTTCAAAAATCAAAAATAAAACAACAAGCGTAGGTTGGTAGGCTGGTACTCTTGTATTATAAATATATACTAACATATATAAAAAGGAGTTTAAGATAAAACATGTATTATAATATGATCAAAAAGTAGAATGAAATTCGCTCAATAATGAAATATCGGATTGTGATTAAGACTTTGTACTTTGTACAAAAACATAATTTTAGTTTGAATAAATTTTTCCGTATCCCAGCAAACAAAGATGATCATTAATTAATCAGAAATGAGCTCCAAAAACTTAAATATTTTTCCATTTTTTCCTATGAAAGTGGTCCGTCTAAAAGAGCCCCCTGTATACTAAGAAATGACTCAGAAAAAAACGTATAAAATCGAAATTATCCTCATAAATTCAAATAATTTTGGAATCTTCTTTGAGTCCGAAAAATTAACGTTTATTTTGAGACAGCTTTTTTAGATTATAGATACAACTTTTTGGATTATTTTCTATTTTTTTCTATTTACTACAAAAAAAAGAGTGTTTTCAAAAAAAAACAATAAAAATTATGAGCGCTCCGAAATTGCTGGCTGGGATATTAAAAAATATGTAGAAATACATTTACGAGTAAATTAAAAAGAAAATAAAACTTGAACCAGATTTATATTACATTATTATTTTTATTCCAATTTGTAAGGTTTTTGACAAGTTGTAGTGTAAATGTACATGTTATTATTCTGATTTAAAAACTGTTTTTATTCAATATAATGTTGTTGTAAAAATTTTATCAACTTGTTTTAGCTTTTAGATCATTTAGGTGATTTAGGAGTAAAAAGAGGCCAAACAATCTGCCATATTGTTGCGCATTGCCATTTGTTGAGTTCAGTTGCCCTTAAGAGTTTGAGTAGTCAGTTGTGTACTAGAGTTTGTTAATTGCTTATTAGCATTGTATAGTGCGTTGCACACTAGCGTTTGTATAGTTGTGTGTTATATTGTTGTATGTAAAGTTATAAAGTGTTAAGTAAATAAGTATATACGTTCAGAATAAAAAAAGAGTGTGTGTTATTGTAATTGCAAAGAGTACCAACCCGGTTTATCTAAAGAAGATAAACGTACGTATATCGTATGTAACAACCGGTGACAGCAGTGGAGTTGATTATTTTGAATGCAATAGAAAAGAACCCGGTTTAGTTAAAGGAAATAAACCAACGTTTTTAAAAGATAAAAACGTAACAATATTTTTGTACAAGATCCAAAATAATGTCGACATTACACTTCATTGTAAGCATACCCTAGCTTGATTATTCTAGTTCAACTCTAACCATGGACTCATCAAGTGCCAACCGTTTTGCAATTTTTTCACAGATGTAACGACGTGTTTTCACTTTTTAAGCTGGGGCATACTCAGCGTGCCCAGGATCCGTTACAAACTATTTATATTTCGATAAGAGAAGAAAACACTGTGCAATTTAATAATTTTTTCATAACACGTTATAAACTTCATTATTTAATTGTTCTTAATATGTAACAAGTTGACACGACACGAATATTTATTTTTATAGCCAGTAGAAGTCGGACAAGTAGCAAACGACAGTTCTATGTAGTGGGGTAGAGCAGAACGATAGTTCACGCTCACGGCGATGATTGAGCAGAGCGATAGCTCACGCTCACGGCGATGATTTGAGCAGAGCGATAGCTCACGCTCACGGCGAGGATTGAGCAGAGCGATAGCTCACGCTCACGGCGTGGGTTTGAGCAGAGCGATAGCTCACGCTCACGGAGAGGTTTGAGCAGAGCGATAGCTCACGCTCACGGCGAGGGTTTGAGCAGAGCGATAGCTCACGCCCACGACGAGGATTGAGCAGAGCGATAGCTCACACTCACGGCGAGGGTTTGAGCAGAGCGATAGCTCACGACGAGGATTGAGCAGAGCGATAGCTCACGCTTACGGCGAGGGTTTGAGCAGATCGATAGATCACGCTCACAGCGAAGATTGAGCAGAGCGGTAGCTCACGCTCTTAGCGAGATTTGAGCAGAGCGATAGCTCACGCTCACGGCGAGGATTGAGCAGAGCGATAGCTCACGCCCACGGCGAGATTTGAGCAGAGCGATAGCTCACGCTCACGGCGAGGATTGAGCAGAGCGATAGCTCACGCTCACGGCGAGAGTGGTCACTGAGCAGAACGATAGTTCACGCTCGCGTCGGAATGGGCAACAGAACGATAGTTCACGCTCCCGCTGTTAGTCCGTATTATGGCACAGAGCGATAGCTCACGTTGCTGTCTTAGGTGGTCGAGTTGGTTAAAGGTGTTGAACGATAGTTAAATCCCTTTAAGCTACTTAGGTAAAATCTTCTTTAAATGCAGAAAGATATTTTACGCACTTATAGAAGGTCTTACCTCGTTGCCGTCCACTGGCTAATTAATCAAAATCGATCAATGCAGCAGCTTTTATACATGTTGATCGATGACACATAAACATTCACACATATGTATTACACAGTTGACAACAATTACATGAGTGTTACAATTAGTAGTACAATGATGCATTTTATAGTATTTTCTAATGTTTAATGTTTTGTTTGACATCTAGATGGCATTTTGAATAAAATACTGTTAGATTCAAATATAATTTAAGTAAATTAGAACACTGATAAGGAACCAATAATAAAATTAATTTTATATATATACATGAGACGCAAAAACGAATGCACTGACTTTTGCTCGTCTCACAGACTATGAAAGAGTTTCGCGCAGTCAGGGAACATAACCCATAAATAGTATCCTTAGTATCCTTTACTAACAGAATAAAGTCAAAAGTAACGAAGCCTATTCTAAGAAACACTACTATACGTTTTTCGAGCAAAGCTGGATACTTGTGAATACCGAATGTCTTAGGGTAAAATTTGCACACAGGAATATGTGGAGAAGAGTTTCCAACCCTTCTCGGGTGATTTTTGTCTGTGCGGATTTTTGATGACCGCAAATTTGCGATGGTTGAGGAGATTGATTTGCATCCTTCTAGTATCTATTTAAAAATAGGATTTTCTCAGAAATGGGGGTTTTTACTCAAGACCCCAACAAACTTCCTTTGACTCTTTCATCTAAAAAATATATATCTATGCACAAAATTTTAAAGGGTATACTTTCGCCTTTAAAAGGAAGCCAAAGAATAAATTATATCTTGCAAAGTTCAAAAATTGTAACCGCTTTTGTAAGGACACTTTAGTGAAATGTTAACATTTTTCCCCAAAGTTCTGACATTTTATTGTGAAAACCACAAATATATGGGATCGGAAAGTTTTTTATTTTTTTGAATATTAAACATTTGTAGTGAATTTCGTTGAAATCGGAGTGGGTGAATCCGAATGACACAATGGTTTGACGTGTATTCTCCCATAGGTCCTTTTTCTCCAAACTAGAACAGGTTGCAATAGAGGCACCCTAAATTTTGAATTTCGGTAATCAGTCCTAGAACTGGTTTCATGTAACCGGTAGTAAAATCACCTACTCTTTAATAGATTCAGAGGTAAGCGGTTCTAAAATATGTATCTGGATAATGTTTTCTACACTCTTATTAACAAGAAAACAAACAAAAAATTTGTTCACACAAATTCAAGGTCTCCGAAGTGAATCTTAAGAGAAAAATTGTAATTCTAACACTTTGAGGGAATTTGGTAAGCTAAATTCCTCCGAAATCCGATGTATTTGGATCAATCAATGCCGAAAAATGGTCCCAAGTTTAGTTTAAGGACCATGCTCAAAAATTTTTTTTTATTCAACACACTTTTTAAGCATAGTGTACATTTGTATGGAGTAGTTTGACTGCATAAAATACATATGTCTGATTGCATATTATTATTGTTGCATAAAATAAAAGATCTCTTGTATAAATAAAATTTGAAAATTTATTGCTTTTTGGTGTTTTAATTTGTTGCGACTTTTGTTTTTTTTTTTTTGTTGTGGTTAATGTCGTTATCTTTGTTAAATTAAGTTTAAATCAAATGTTGTCGCCTTTAAATACATTAAAATTGTTGTTGCTATTGGTGTTTTTCTTTAAAAACACACATTTTTCATTCATAAAGCATAAACTCGATCAGAAACGTGATTTAACTGCAAATCATTGTTTTCCTAGATTAGTGTTCGATTATGATAACGACAATAACTTTATACCCGAGAGACCAGGGTTGAGAAATTTAGTACTTTTCTCAGTACTTTTTCACATGCAGAAGTTTCAAGAAACCAAACTTTTAGAAAATTTCTTTAATTGATAGTGTTAGAATTGCTACAAAAATTGTTTCAAAACCCATGACATATACTGAGCAAAAGCAAGGTAGTTGTCTAATTTCTAAGCAAAAATTAGGTTGCTTAGTCTAAATTCAGTATCAGAGTATTGAGAAAATTTGAAAAATAAAAGTTTTTAATGGAAAATTGTATAATTGCTCAGCGGAATGCATTGCAATCTATTTCTCGGTTGAATACTTTTGAATGAGTGATTTTTAAATGTTAAAGATTTGTTTTGTAAAGCATTTATACTGATTTTTCTATACTTCATCAAGGCTGGTAATTTGTGGAAAAAAAATCACACGAAGAAAATGTTTTGTTTACGTAAAATATTTATAATAAAAAGGGTACGAGTTCAATATGATTAAATTTCTTGGCGCTCGTCCTAAAAAGAGAAAAATGAAAACAAATTGCCTGCACTTGAACTTAAAAACGAACGTCAGTGTGGCAACATTTGCGAAAAGGTGACATGGAGGAGATAAGAAGATAAACGAAAAATCTAAAGTAGAATGTTTGTGTCTGTTTGATCACTTCTGAGAGTAAAAACAATAACAGAAAGCTGAATAGGAAAGAAAACTATGAATTAGCCACACTAAAAGCAAGCCCTTACGTGGGTGAGATGGCTAAGCTGTCGAACTCTAGTAGGTATAGTTACGTTTGTAATGTAGGAGTGCATGTGTTCGATTCCTACAGCCGACAGGTTGTTGAAAAAATTATCATAAAGAGACAATCTGACAATAAAATATAAACAATAATACAATTTAATGGAAAATCACTGATGAAGCCTGTCCATAAAAAAGGCAGAAACTAGATATAGTCTGATTTGCAAATTAATAATGTGTTTATAACTTTGAAAAAAATGTTATTCTTCTTCTTAACCTCAAACCTACTTAATGAAAAATTTATCATACGCCACTTTTTCGTATTGATTTTGGTTGTTCTTTATTTAAAAAAGTACCATCGGTTTTGAAAAGGTACTTTCTTGGTTAAGTTTTAGTTCCATTTCGAATGTCCAATTTTTCATCTCTGCGAGAGAATATTTGTTAAAAACGCTAAAAGGGTGCATGCGAAAACAAAACTTAATTGTTGCCAAAATAGACACTTTTAAAACAGCCATTGATTTAGTGCGAATTCTAGAGTTGCCACATAAGGTTTATTTTATAGGATTAAAACTACACTAATAAAAAAGTGGGGATCAGTATAAACTCTGATATTTTGCACATAAGTAATCAAACTAACTAACCTTTTATGGTTATGATCTTGCGCGTATACTTATCAGGGGGAGTAACGGCCTCCGAAACAGACAGTCTATCCTGTTTGCAAGAACAAAGTTTTGGAAAAATAATACGCACGATTTTTATTTAATAAAAAAGAAAAAAAAATAATAAAAACATCGAACTAGTGGCTGAAAAATATCTGCTCTCAAAAAAAAAAAAGTTTATTTGGGGCTGGCTCATAGCTAATAATTTCTTTTGGTGGGTGGGGGTGTGCCTTTTTTGTTTTTTAATTTCGCCCTGGTTTTTTTGTATCCTGGGGAAATTTAAAAAACTATGTACACACAAAAAAAAAATTATAACCGTTACTTTGTCTAGTTAATTTTTATATATGGAAGTTTTATTTTGCGCATTAATTTGCTTAACTCTTTGACGACCACAGGCAAGTATGCTTATAAATATAGTAAATATGTCCAAAGGTGATTTGTAGAGGAGGATTAAGGCAACAAAAGTTTAGTAGGCTGTAAATCCCTACCTGATCTCAATTTCCCATTGCGAGCACTCGAAGTTGGTTAACTAGAATTCTTCATTTGTGGGGTAAAAGCAAAATGAAGGACAATCAAGGGGTCTATGAGGCCAATATTTTGTGAAATATTTATGATTTAGTTGCAGATCAAGAAAATAAAATAATAATAAAAATCACCTCGTCGAGAATGACAGGGTCGTCAAATAGCAAATGTATTTGGCAGGCGAAATAAGAGGTTTAATGGGGCCAATTTTTCTTGGCTTAACTATTATTAGGTCAGAGATCGTGAAAATCGTAAAAACTTGAAAATCGCTTCGGCAGAAATTGCGTGGTCCTCAAACGATTTAGTAAAATTTTTTCACAACGGCGTTTTTTGTTTATCATTGGATCAGCTGTTCCTACTACAATTTTCCGAATTTAAGAGTAAAAACATATACACACCTTTAAGCGTTCTCATTTATCGAATTTTCGAGTACGGGAACTCTTTTTGTAAGAATGGTACCCTCGGTAACGTAAAGGAATAGAACTTTTATGTGATAATTCAGCAGAAAAATAAAAGACATATTTCTTTTATTAATTGCCTGATACTGAAAAAAAAAGCTGGAAAATTTCAATATAAAAATATCTTTTATAAAATATTCAGAGACAGGAAATTTTATAAAGATCTCTTTAAAGAGCGCATGTAAATTAGCATGTGTCTCCATGTAAATTAACACGTGGCTTCATGTAAATTAACATGTGTCTTCATTAGGGTTTGGGGTTCGGGAATTCCCGGGAAATCCCGGGAAAAGTTTGCCGGGAATTCCCGGGAAAATAATATATTTTTCCCGGGAAAACGGGAAATTTTAAAAATATTAAATTTTTTAAATTGTTTTTGTTTCGAATAGGATTTTTCAATTTTAGTCATAAAAAACATTTTAAATACCAAAACAAAAATTTCATTGTTAAAATCTTTTAAAAGGGAATACATTTATTTGACACACAAATAAAATCCTTGCCAAGTAATTAGGAGCATTTCAACTAATAAAGATTTTTCGCATAACTTATTCAAAATTTAAGTAGTAAAGCCTAAAAACTTGGTAAAATGTTTAAAAGAAATATGAAAAAAAAGCTTTGTTTTTTACAAATAATCGCCCTTACTATCTAAATTTTTCAAATGTATAATTTAGGTAAAGTGGACGTTAGTTAAAATATTGGGTGGCAGTATACCTTGACTTGGTTTATTTTTGGAGCATTCTGATTGGTTAATTTATTTTCAACCAATCAAAATATTTGAAAATATAAATATTTTTGTAAGGTTTTCATACACAAAATGAACAAAACCGTTTGATTAAAAATAAAGTCGACTTTAAATTTAAAATACTCCTTTATATTAAGGGTCAATAATTTTATAAGTAACGTTTTCATTAATAAATGTGAAAAGAAAAGACTAATGGTTAACGGTGGTATCTAAATTTGGTTATCCGACATCTAAATTTGGTTCACAAAAAAAAAAAAAAAAATTGATGGTCATGCAACTTCTCTTGAAGAAAACAACAACAAGCTCAAATTAGCAAAGTACCCGAAGAAAAAAGTGTAAGCTGAATAGGCATTAAAGGTTTTATGGAAGGGCAAATATTTCCAAAAATGGTATCCAAATTACCCGCAGTCAATCCGCACCATAACTAGATCTTTGTTTATTCGAGAAAGTTTTTATAATAAAAACCTGGCATTGAAAAAAAGAAACCGATGTAAAGAGCATTATATTAAATTACTACCATCATGTAAAAGATATCATGATAAAAGAAATATTGAGCAATATTTCTAACAATAGGAGATTTACTATAATCTTAAATGAATGGAAAAGAATATCACAAAAGAGATATTTGAACATAAATATAAACGTAAATAATTCATTTTATAACCTGGGGTTGGTTTATATATCAGGAAGATGTAATGCTGATGAAATAAGAAGAATTGTAGAAATAAGACTAGAAGAGTTTTAATTGTCTTTGGAAAATAACATTGTGGCCACCATATCTAATGGGCCAAGTGTGATGAAACGGTTTGTTTCCGACAGTCCAGTAGTAGGTGCTTTCTGCTGGAATCATGCAATTCATTTGGCAGTGAAATAAAATGTTCAACATTCTGATATTTTTTACTTTGAATTCTCACTACACAGACTGCATTTGTACTGAAATAGTGTTTTTTTTTAACAATAATTATTTATATAGGCGGTTTTCATAAACAATTCTGTTTAAAAACATTTCCCGGGATTCCCGGGAATCCCGGGAATTAAATTTTTTCATTCCCGTTTCCCGGGAAATAAAAAAGTCCGGGAAATCCCAAACCCTAGTCTACATACAACTCCCCCCAATTATTCTAAATCCACTACAAAGTTGTGCGACTTATAAATATCGTTTTTTTTTTTTTTTTTTTTTGTAGAGCAGTGTTATTAATGCTTTCGTTTAATATCAACATTTAAAATAATTAAATTTGGTTATAAATAAATCGATACCACTTTATTGCTATATATGTAAGGTGACCATTTTTTTCTGACTTCAAATCAGTACAAATTTAAAAAAAAAATACTATCATAAAAAAAAATTATTATGCAGCCAACCTAATTTGTAGTCAAACGAATGGTTTGGTTGAGGCAACAAATTTTTCGGTTAACCATCATACCATCCTTATAAATCTTACACATTTCTCCCTATACAGCCCAAGACAAAAATTTTTTCCGCATCAATGATCTATTACCATTTCTTTTCTAATTTTTTTTGTAACAAATTGATGAAATATAGCCATGCTACGAATTTAGTCAAATATGACCCCAGAATAGTATGAACGTTAATTCTTCCGAATTTTTATTCAGGCCAACGAATTTCTGTTATCTCGAGCAAATTGCATTTTCTAAACTAATTTTCTGTACACACACAAAATAAATCAGTTGGAATTCCACTTCCACGGCCATTGTTTTACTTCTGCAACAGCATTTTATTTATAATTGAGGAAAAACAGTTGTATTAGGCAAATATTGGCTTTAATAACCATATATTTTAAAGTTTACTATTAATAGGTCACAACAGCTACAAATATCTGTCCTCCCAACCAATTTGAACGAAAATAAAAACTAATAGTTTTATTTGGTAGCGGTAACTATCAGTAATGCTTAAAATTTAATATTTTCCCTCGTAAATTAGGAATATGCATTATTTGTCAGTTACACCAATCAAAGTTTAAAAATGTTTCTCTACTAATGCCGTACTAATTGTTTTCTACCAAATGATGGTTGCATGTACTGAACAGAAAAAAGCTCTATCAGATGTGTAATGTATTTTCGGTTGTGGCGCACAAATTAAAAACACAAAAAATGCCATTCTAAGAATTTTGGTCACCATAACCAAGAATAAACAAACGCAACCGAAAGATATTTGGATTTGTTTCAGTTGTCAAAAAATAAAAATATAAAACAAAATCAATAACAATAATTAAAGCAGAATAATTTAAATAAGAAATTTTTTGCTATACTGGTATAAATTCACTGTTTACAATTTCGGTAGTACAGTAAACTAAAGGTATGTATAAATCTTTCATATGTACACTCTAAATTTATTTATTTCATATATTTATTAGGCGCGGCTCATAACTTGGATCGTTTTAAGAATTAAAATCAGATGTGAAGGTAGTGTGCAAAATTCCCTTCTTTGTTAAGTTACAGGGCTAACTTTTGAGTTAAATTCTAATGGATTAAAAAAAAAACGATAATATTTATGAGGTATTTTCTAAAGATTTTAAGGTATTTTGAAAAAGAAAACATCCGATTAAGAGGACTTTTTCCAATAGGAAACTTCCCAGACTTTAAGGACTTTTTCCTATAGAACAAACCTTAGATTCTGTGGACTTTTTCCTATAGAAAACCCCTCAGATTCTATTCTATTTTTCTTTTTTGTAAAATTTAACTGTTTTTTTATGTTCTACTTGTTAATTAATAAAAAAAAATAAAAAATAATGGAAACAGTGTTATTTAATTCGATTGAGGTTTCTAAAAATTATTGGTTCGATCTACTGAACGTTAAATTCGAGCAGGTAGTACTAAAGTGATTCGGTTGTGTCTACTGATTTATAATGTACTAGCATAGTAGATATAACTGCAGATATCGATAGCTGCAACCGAATAATGTGATAGTACATGGAACTACCAGAATTCGGTTGGCAACAAATTCGGTTGACAAAACGAATCTGTTCTGTGTGTGTAGATACAAACTAACCAATCGATTGGCTGCAAATTTAGCTGCCAGAACAAATCTTTTTTCTCTTTGCTATTTTCTGCATGATTTCTGAAATAGAAAAATTTCACATTTTGGCTACGTTTTACTACAAAAACACGTAACGTTTTTAAAAATGAAAATCTTAAGGTTTTGTGTACTTTTTCCTATAGAAAATCCCACACATTCGAACATTTTTCTATGGAAATACCCACACATATATCTTTAGATTTTAAGGATTTTTGTATGGAAAAATCTTCAGCTTTTGATATCGTTTCCTACATTTAGAAAACAGAATCATTCTGACAACGGGATAATTAAGATATTTTTATCGCAGTCAAATAATTGTTGTATCAACTGATTTTCTATTATCGCAATGGAACCGTTTGATAAATTCGGTTGTCACCACGAATCTTCTCTGAGTATGAAACTACATATTAGATTTAGAAATTTACATGTGGAAAAATCATTTTGAATACTTTCTGGTAGAGAAAACCTCTCACATTCACAAAAATTTATCCTATAAAGAAAAACCTACATCGTACTTGCATTGTGGATTTTTCTTTTACTAAAAAATTTAATTATTTTTTAAATGCTAAAAATCAGTACAATCAGTACAAATTTTAAAAATTCAGTACAAATCAGTACACTACTTTTTCATCAGTACACGTGCCCAAAAATCAGTACATGTACTAATCAAATCAGTACGAATTGTCACCCTATATATATGTCAAAACAAAGCAGCAGTATTGTGGAAGATGACAAAGCAAACTGTTATAATTTTTGTTTTGTTTTTCGTTGATATTTAAGATGTTTATTAACGTTGCTACACTGAGAGGATTATCTGCATAATATTAATGAATTTTTGTTTAAAACCAGTGAAGTTTCACTGGAACTTGTCCATTGAAACTTTTCATTGAATTAATGGAATTTTTCATAAAATGTTCTGAAAAATTTCATTTATATAATCTAGTTTCATTAAAACTAGATTCATAAAATATGTGGAGCTTTTTCATAAAATTTAAGAAAATTTTCATTTATTTTCTGAAGAAAACTTCATTAGTTTACTGAAAAATTTTATTAAAACTCGTCCAGCAAAATAAATTATAAAATGTAGAGTCAACAAAAAGTGCGTGAAACTATAATCAGAATTTTAAATGAAAATCCGGAAAATTGTTCAGAATTCAGGCCAGTGGATAGATATTGGGCATTCGTAGAAGAGTGACGAAGAGCACAAAGCATGTCGCCGATAAAGTGAAAAATTTTTCTCCAAAGTTTGTCAAGCAAGAAGATCACTGAAAATACCAAACTCCTAATGGATGGTATTTCAGATAAAAATTATTGCGATTAATTCGTATATTAGTTATTCGGCCGCAATCCTTATATATTTAAAATTTCATGCAACCAATGAAAGAATTTCATAAAAGACTCGTTTCATAAAAATGGAAAAAATGTTTCATTCACTTTTTGATGAAGACTTCATTAACTTACTGAAAAAATGCATCAAAACTCTTCTAGGAAAATTCTCTCTCTGCATATCAAAATATTTTTCATAATTTGCTAAATAAGTTTTGGGATTTTAGCATTTTTATATTATATTATTATTATATTTTTTATTTTATTAAATTATTCTTTATTCGAAATTTGGACATTTAAATTATTCGAACAATTTTTGGGCAAAATCTTTCGATTAATCGAATAACGATTAGTAAATTGAATACCCTAGCAACTGTATATCTTACCGACTGTTTATATATTTCGTCTCATTCGGATCTTTAAAAAAATAACTCATTATTTTAATAATTCAATTTCTAAAAAAGAATCAATAAAATTTGTTTTTTATTCGCGAATTATGTCTGAATTTATTCGCGAATTAAAATTGTATTTTTATGATTCCCAAATCAATTCTAGTTATTAATATATGTATCTGTAAAAAATAAACTTTCATAAAAAACATTGACTTAACAATAATTTTAAATGCAAAACTAAATTTACTCTCAATAAATCAATGTTTTAAAGTGTAATGCAGTCTTCAAAACAAAAGAATTTGATTCACGATTTTTTTTTATTCACGAATTTATAAATCACTTTTCTTGCATCATCTTTGAAAATAATTCTTTTTTTATCAATTCTTCAAAACTCCATTTTATGACATACACAATAGAGCACCCATATGTGCAAAAGTGTTATTTTTGCAGTTCCCCGCCCATTTTCAGATAGGATGAGAGTAAAAAATAAGATATGCGCAAAAATTGGGTTTCTGCGATGTAAACCGTCCAGGCCGTTTACATTTATGTCCTCAAAATTACCCTAAAAAGGGTTCATGGATTTATACATCTATAACTCTTAAACTAGAAGTTTCTGGTGATTAAGTTACATAGCTGTTGTCTACGCAATGAAAAGGCAAACATTTTCTTTATACAAACTTTTAACCCTCCCATGTCCGTTAGTGGTGTTTTAAGCGGTAAACATAAACTTTTTTGTCAAAACTAAGCTTTAAATATCTCTCATTTAATTTTGGAGACTTGTAAATAAGTATACTCTGCATCACATAATAGGAAATTTAGCGTAGATTAAAAGCAAAATAAGATTTTTTTTTAAATATTTCGTTCATTCCATGACAGAAAGCCAAAAACCTAATGAGTTATAGATTTTTTACATATGTGCACTAGGAAGCCATGGAAATCTTCCATTTTGGGTATAGGATGTCTTCAGCGAACTTATGTAAAACACTACGAGGTACAGTTTTGTGGAACTATTTAACCCTCTAACTCTTCAATTAAAGATACTTTTTTGGCCCCGTTTTTAAAAGGGACAAAAATACCTGTAAGCTGAAGAGTTAGAGGGTTAAAATGTTCCACAGAAATGTTCAACATAGTCCTTTACATGAAATAGAAGAGTCACATGGTTTCCTCCTAAAATTTAGGTTTGTGGGCATTTCAGCGGCAATTGTGTATAAGTACGAAATTAACCCTTAAACACATTTTAAGTTTTGACTTATTTCTGGCATTGAATTTAAATTTTCAACCTTGTTGTCTTCAGAGACTTACAGTAGAATTTCATGATAAATATTTTTGTGGAATATTTTAACCCTCTAACTCCTCAATTAAAGGTACTTTTTGACCCTTTTCAAAAGAGCCACAAACGACCCATAAGTTGAAGAGTTAGAGGGTTAAAATGTTCCGCAAATATATTTGTCATAAAATTCTACTATGGGTCTCTGAAGACATCAAAGTTTAAAATTTAGGTTCAATGCCAGAAATAAGTCAGAACTTAAAATATGTTTAAGAGTTAATTTCGTGCCAATCTGAAGGCTCTAAAAAGAGCACCCATATGTGCAAAAGTGATATTTTCTCACCTCCCCACGCACTTTCTGGTAGATTGGCTGTAAAAAATAATATCCCGCGAAAATTGATCCTCTCGGATTAAAACAGGCCAGTCACCCGCGGCTTTTAGCCCTAAAAATCGACTAAAATTACTTCAAAGTTTATTTGCGCATAACTCTTAAAGAAAAATACAATATAAGCATATCTTCAGGCAATAATGTGGCTAGCATTTTTCTTGTACATATTTTTGACGTATCGATGACGAATCATGGTGATGTATGAGGTTAAAATCAAAGTGATTTAAATGGTTAAACACAAATTTGGCTTTAACCACCTAAATCACCATGATGGGTCATCGATACATCAAAAATGTGTATGAAGAAAATGCTAGGCATATTATTTCCTGTAGATATGCTTATTCGGTATTTTTCAGTAAAACTTTTACTTTAAGAGTTATAGCGCAAAGAAGCTTTGATTTAATTTTAGTCCATTTTTATGGCTAAAAGCCGCGGGTGACTGGCCTGTTTTAATACGAGAGGACCAATTTTTGCGGGGATATTATTTTTTACACCCAATCTACTGGAAAATGCGTGGGGAGGTGAAAAAAATAACACTTTTGCAAATTCCATATATTTCATGGGTGCTCTAATACACAATTTTCACTAAAATCTAAAGGTTTGTGTTATGAGATGGTCCTTGTGAGTAGAATATTACATTGAAGGAATTCACAATTTAAGATAACGATAACACGTTGTAAAATAGCATGATTTTTTAAGTTTAACCCATAGAAAGTTGTCAAATTTACTTCATAAAATAGAACTGTGAATTCTATTATTATTTTACAAATTTTGTTTCTTCAAAATTTCGCTTATTTTGTGAAATTCTTTAACTTCCCCATAAATTTTAGAATTATTGTGATTTACTAACACTACATCAGAAGCATTTAATTTATATCAAAGTGACATAGTTGGCAATACGTAGTAGTGTGGATATTAAACAAATACAAATGTCTCCTAACTGCCATTTAGCCGCCAGCCTGCACCCATTCGCATACACTCACAGACACTGACACAAGTCATATTTATAATTTTATGAATGAATGAATTGCCTCAATACTCAAATAAACTATAAATATTTTCAAAACAGTACCCATGTGTAGTAAAATATCACATTTTATATTCAACACATACATTGATTGCGTTTATTTATGAATTAATTTTGAACAATTTTAATTGACTTTATGTTTTTGACAAATATAATAAAAAAAAACTTATGATTTTGCTAAATAAAATTAGCATTTAATGCAAATAGAAATCTAAACACATTGAAATATACAAAAAAAAAAAATGGAAAATACAAAAAAGTTTTCAATTAGATTTCCAAAAAAATATTTGAAAATTGTGTCACACATAGTATGAACACATTTAGCTAGTGGCATATTGGTAAAGACATAAAATAAACTTAACTTTACTATGAGAATATCACACTGTAAGACGAGTTACAACTGGAACTGCAGGCTACAAACTTAAGATTTGCTTGTAAAGAAAAAAATAAATCTTCAATGGTAGGTGAATTAGTGGTCAGATGTGATTTAGTTCAATATTTTCACCATTGGCGATTAATTAGGATTAAGCTAAAATGTACTAATGAAAATTGTTAAACTAAACAGAAATACGTGTACTATCAAACTCTCTTAAAAGTAAGTGATTTCTGTCCTCTCTTATTTATATTTATTGTGTTAAAAAACATACCAGAAAATAGTCTCTTTAAAACAGACCATTTTTTTTTTGTACAAGTGGCAACACTAAATAAAAAAAAAGAGTCCAACACAGAATATGAACACATAGAAACGAAATTCAGTAGCCTGAAGAATCTTTGGGTTTCAGATATAACTTATGGGACATTTTTGTTCTCTTTTAGTTTTAAATTTGATTATATTTGTACTCAAAGTTTTCTTTTTGTTTGCCGCTTGTTGATCCAATTGTGTTCTGTATGTGTTGTTGTTTTTTTTTAAATTTCCATTTATATCTGTTTGTAATAAGGAGAAATACCAACCAAATTCAGTCTATGTAAATTAAAATTCTATAACTACAAGTAAATTTGCATTTCATGCGACAAATGTAAAACATTTGTTTTATAGTTGACACTTAATTAACAAATTTAGGTTAAAAATTTTCTTTGTATACACTAGGCCAAATAAATTTGTCCAAAATATTTAAAAATTAAAATTTTGTTATTTTAATTTCATTTGTATTTTTTACATGAACTGTTTCAATTATAAATTGCATTTACATTTTATTTTAGAAATTTCTCTTTGGATAATAAATTTGGTTTATTGTGCGGCTATATTTAAATTAATTATTATTTTAACATATTCTTATGTTTTTATTTAATGCGGTAGAAAATTTAAAAAGTAATAATAATATTGCAAACATTTTATTAAGTGCAAGACTTCAAGGCTTTCTGCTACCTACAATAGTTTTATTTTTACATAATACGAGTATTAATTGAAATATGTACTAATTATTAAGGGGACTCACAATTGTGTTTTGCCTACGATGCAAACATGCACGGTTTCCATCGTCATATGTAGCTGCTTAAGGCTGAGAAAATGCAAATATTAATCGTAACTTTTTTGCATCGTATACAAAACACGATCGTGAATACCCCTATTGTCTTATTTTATGTTAAATATGCATAATATTAATAACTTATTATTATTTTGATATTTAACCATTAATTTGATGTAATAGTTATAAATAACTTGTTTAATTGCGTATAAAAGTTTTTTCTTTAATAAGTTTGAACTATAGATTATTTTTTGATGTTGGAGGCTGAAAGGATTTTTCAACCTTTAAATTCCCTGAAGGATCCAAAATTGGAACCAGGCGGATACAGGATTTTTCATTGCATTTTATAGTAAAATTTTAATGAAATCGGAGAATTTAGCTTAATGTACACTTCTTATAAATACCCTGTGGGTAAATAGAGGTCAGTTGCATTGCGAGCATCTGCCCCGTGACCGGTGAAACAGTACCAGTAAAAAAGCGACCTACCTCGTGACGGGTGAAAGGACCTGACCCATGACTAGTGAAAATACGAAAGGCACTTTCCTATGACTGATGAAAATAGAACTGGTCTAAAAGTATCCGTCTTGTGACTGGTGAAAAAGATCACCAGTCTGAAAGTACTTGTGCCGTGACAGACGAAAGGCATAATTTTAACCCTCTAATGCTCTTTCTTCTGATTACAATAATATTTAAACCATATATTTGGCGTTGAAAATCTACTATGGAACAAATATTAAAATTTTAATTTATTGCTTTATTTAGGCGATATAGCACAACAAAGGTTGAAGACGTATCTTGAAACCCAGTAGTCAAATAATTTGCGTTTTTGCTGTAAATAATGTTATCAATAAAATAAAATTACGTACCGAAAATTGTTGCTCAATTGTTGTTATTTCAAAAGTTATGGCGATTTTCGCTTTTTGAAAATTACGAAATTTAGCGAATTTGGCACTAAACATCAATAAATTAGTTCTGCTTACTACTGCCTTTAAGTATGTAATCTGTGTTTAATTTCAAGAAAATCTGTTGGCTAGTTTTGGAGTTAGAGAGATATTTGTAAAACGTATCCTGCTGTTATCCTGTGAGACTCTAAACTAGCTTTTTCATTATCGGTAATGCACGTAAATGTATTTTTGGTAATTTTTCAAATATTTTTTTCTGTTTTAAAAAGTTAATTTTTTCAAATTTTCAATTTACATGCTTCTCGCTTGAAAAACGTTCCTCATACAAAAAAGTTTGAAGACGAAAAATGTAGGCAGTTAAGGTTTCTATGAATATAATACAACTTGTTTAATAAAATAATCTTATTTATCCAAGAGCTTTAAAATCAGAAGACCGCCAAAAGGCGGCCTTGGGCATTGGAGGATTAAAATTTAAATTAAGAGATGTTCTAATTTTTTTTCCCCCAAAAACAATTTTTTCTGCAAAAAATACTTTTATTTCGAAAATTATTTTTCACCAAAATTTTGTTTTGCTTTGTGTTTGAAATTAATTCAAGTACGCTGAAATTAATGCTGCTAGATGTCATGCAAACAAGTTTGCCATCAAGTGACGTCATGACTGGAACACTCTAACAGTGGTGAACATTTGATTCCATGTTAGGTGACATTTGCTGGAACTTACAAGAAAAAATACTTGGAATAGAAGAATCATATAAAAATAGATAAACAAATTGACACTAAAACACAGTTTCCTTTATTCTCTCGTGTTCCACATATTTTCATAAATTGATTAAAAAATAGGAGTAAAAAATTTCGCCAAAAAATTAATTTTCACTAATAAAAATTATGTTATTTTGTGTATATTAAAATATTTGTTTTTTACCAAAAAAGTGTAAATATTGCACGTTCAATATTAGGTGAATAAATTTGGAAGATTTATAAAATTTTTAAACACTCCAGCAAAAAAAAATTGCAAAAAACACTGTTTTTGTTGCATCCAAAGTGTCTGTTAGTGTATTTTTATTGCTTTTTATACCCTACACCACTATGTGGTCAGGGTATAGACCCACCTTATAGTATACCGATCGGCTCAGAATTTTTTTTTATTTCGATTTAACGATGTCTGTCTGTCCGTCCGTCCGTCCGTCTGTCTGTCTGTCTGTCTGTCTGTCCATGCATTCTTGTGAGCACTCTACAGGTCGCAAATATTAAGATATTTTGACGAAACTTGGTACACCGACTTATGTCGGCCCAAGGACGACGCCTATTGATTTTGGTGAATATCGGTCCATATTTAGACCTAGTGCCCATATAAGGGTCCTACCAAAATTATATTGTTTATACGCTGCAGGTCGCAAATATTAAGATATTTTGATGAAATATGGTACACCGACTTATATCGGCCCAAGGACGAAGCCTATTGATTTTGGTGAACATCGATCCATGTTTAGACCTAGTGCCCTTATAAGGGTCCCCCCAAAATTATATTATTTATACGCTGCAGGTCGCAAATATTAAGATATATTGATGAAACTTGGTACACCGACTTATGTCGGCCCAAGGACGAAGCTTTTTGATTTTGGTTAAAATCGGTCCATGTTTAGACCTGTCCCCCCAAAATTATATTGTTTATACGCTGCAGGTCGCAAATATTAATATATTTTGATGCAATTTGGTACGCAGTCCTATGTTGGCCCAAGGACGAAGCCTTTTGATTTTGGTGAACATCGGTCCATGTTTAGACCTAGTGCCCATATAAAGGTCCTACCAAAATTATATTGTTTATAAGCTGCAGGTCGCAAATATTAAGATATTTTGATGAAATTTAGTACACCGGCCCAAGGACGAAGCCTATTGATTTTGGTTAACACCGGTCGATTTTTAGACCTAGTGCCCATATAAGGGTCCCCCCAAAATTGGCTTGGTTACAAACTGCAGGTCGCAAATATTAAGATATTTTAATGAAATTTGGTTCGCTGACTCACATTATAGAAAATTTTGACACAAGTCCAATTTTAACCCATTCGAATTTCGGATCCAAATATTAGTTGGGTTTTAAACAGGCTGGTGTAGGGTAATGTATAGTCGGCATGCCCGACTTTAACCTTTTTACTCGTTTAGAAGTAATTCTGAGCAACCCAGCAAAACCTTGGAAATATATGGGTATTACTTTGCATATTACCTGGTAATATATCAAACCGCTTACCCTTGCATTACCTTGGACCCTTAAACCTTGCCCTTGCATTACTTATAACACCAAATTCATACGGTTGGATGTCTTGATGGTATAAATAATTAGTTTTTCTAGAAAATAATAATAATAATAGGTGAGAGTAACATATAAGTTCAGAATAACATACTACTAGTTAAGGAGTTTTTAGTATTGGAATTTTCGTCCTTTTTCATCTAAATGGCAGAGTTTTCGAACGTAAAATTTCTTTAAATTTAATTTTATTTTAAGTTTGCCAACAAGAATTTAATTTAAAATTAGTCAACAATATAGCATATCAATGAATGAAGTTATCATTTATACTGCTTTATAGCAAGCAGTACTATTTGCTGGGTAACAATATTAGATGTGCAATACAAATGCGCTATGATTACTGGCTTTAGGCTGACAGTTTTGATAATTGACAGTTTGGCAGTTCTGAAATCACACCCATGTACAGCATCGGTAATAAAGGGTTCAGTGTTATATGCATGTATAAAAAATTATAAAAGTTGATCTTCGAGGGCAGTTCGAAATGTTCTTAGCCTAACAATGAAAAACAAGAACTAGATTTTTAAAATTATTTTATTTTTCAATATATTCTCCTGAAACTTCAATACACTTAGTGCAACGTTTTTCTAGCAATTCTAGCCCTTGTTTAAAATAATTTTCCTGAAGCTCCTCAAAATAATCGTTTACAGCTGACATTGCATCTTCATTCGAATTTTTCTTAGATTTGGAAACAGGTAGAAGTCAGAGGGAGCTAAATAAGGAGAATAAGCTGGGTGGTCAAGCAATTCGTACTTCAATTCGTTTAATTTTGAAATTTTCATTCGAATGCGTTTTTGGTCAACTAATGTGTAATGACTTACTTCACTCTATAAAAGTATGAACTTATTTTAGCTAACTAGTGAATTTAATATTACAAGTAACAACTTATTTCAGTACTTCCTTCGTAATCACTTATTTTATCCTATACCGGTACGACTTAGGCAACCATTTACCCCCAATGACACCCCCATGTTAAAATAATGTGTTATGCGACCAAAGTGTAACTAGTTACAATTTTTGGTTTCTTATTACATTTCCCTTTACCTGGTAATAGAAGGTTTTGCTGGGTTAATCTTCAATGCTTGTACAACCACGTTTAAATTAAGCAACCTAATTTTTACTTTTGCATATGAAGGAGCACTTTCACCTAACACATTCACCATATCATTATGAATTTTTTGTCCTTTCTTGTGTAAATATTTAATTACACCACGAATTTCAAATTTTTCCATTACAAAAAAATCACTGAAGCGCCTTTTTTGAACACCTGTTACTATACGGATGAGTTGACAAATCAAAATGAAATTTAACATGTGTTCATATGACGGATGACAGTTTCCATTATACAATGCTTTCTGCTGTTTATACCGACATCTCTATTTCAGGTTAAGAACATTTCGTACTGCCCTCGTATTACTACATTTAAATAATATTCATTGATGACTGTTTTCATTCAGTTCCTACTAAATGAAATCCAGTTTTTAGTATTAATTAATTAATTTCAATATTTACTCATTCATTCAAAAAAAGTTTGCATTTAAAACTAAAAGTAATTAAAAAATAAAGTTGTACCACTATGTATTTATTTATTACAAGTTAATAATAAATTATCATGTTAAAAAATAATAATAAAAAGCGCTACAATAATTGTAGGCGTAATTTTACTGCATTTTATTGTCATTGATTTGTTTAAATATTAAATCGTGTTTTATATATATAAAACAAAAATTGAGCAAAACACATTTAAAGTAAAAAAGGTGTGATAAATAACTTTCAAATAGATTTTAATTAAAGAAAATGAAAAAAGGTCACAGTGGTACGAAATATAGATTTCCCCAGAATGATTTTTTAAATACATTTTTCTTCAAATACCAATTAATAAAATTTTAATAGATATTACCAAGCAATTAAGCGAGTAAGTAACACACAAAGAGTTTTACTAGTTACCAGGCTATTTAATAGCTTAATTACTTTTATTCGCATGTCCCAAAATTAATGGGTGAATTTTCCAAATTAGAAGTTAGGAAATACGTGGTTACTAGGGATACCGATCCCGAAATCCCGATCCCGAAATTCCCGTGATTTTCACCATCGATAAAAATGGTGGTACAAAAGTTGAAAAGTCTTCCTGTTAACGGACTGAAACCTGAAATTTGATGAACGGTTTAGTGGTGGTGTACACCACTGTCATGTGACAAAATTGAAGAATTCTTCATAAGGGACCTCATTGAAAGTTCTTTTAAAAAAAACTACTAAAGCGATCGCAACGAGTGATAGCTCGTTGGAAAGGTATTGAATCAGGCTTTAATTGAAAAATAAAATTTTCCTAATTTTTCTCAGAAATTTACCTTTTTTCCCATGAAAATTAAATTTTCCCATGAAAATTAAATTTTCCGATTTTCCACAGAAGCTCCTAAATTTTCCGGCTAATTTTTTTTTTTGGATTCCTCATAATTTTTGCTTTAAGAATCAGGAATAAAAAAATGGGCCCCGACTCCTTGTTTGGACAGGAGAGGAGCATTTAAGAGACCACCTTGTTCTCATTGTTTTTATATTTTTTATAATTGAATTATTTGTAATTATTTAACATTATTTTATTTTATTATTAAAAGTACATTTTAAAAATTATTTTACAGTTAAAAATACATTTATGAAGAAAAAATCAATTTTTTTTAAGAGCCCCAAGTTGAGTGTGTAGTGAATATGGTCTGTCTGCCTTCACAAGATCGGCCATAAATCCATGGATAATAGCAGCAGTGGCATGTAATGGCACACCAAACCCGACTGAGGCTACAGGTCATAAAATGTTTTGTAAATTTTTTAAATTACCAGGTAATAAATATTTTGCCTAAAATGACACGTGCAGAAACCAATCATTAAACACGGATTTTCCATAAATATGGCGAAATATTTATTACCTGGTAATTTAAAAAATTTACAAAACATTTTATGACCTGTGGTCGGCTTATTGGCAGTAACCAATTAAGTCCCTCTTTAAAAAACATTTTATGACCAGTAGTTCACGCAAATTTTCCTATTAAAGAAAAGCAAATATCGCTTATTTTTTTGACCTATTTTTTACCAAAAAATAAATATAAATACTTCACACACTCTGAGTCAAATTTTAGTTGAATACTAAACGTGAAAGTGTTAAAGTGTTTTTTTTTTTGTAAAGTAAAGAGTGAAGCTGTAAAGAGAATTTAAAGTAAAATGAATAAATTTTGCTGCAATCCGTTTAACAAGAGTGGACATCGTTCGAAAAAGATAAAAGTATTAAAATTAACTGGTGTTTCGAAGCGATACATGAATGAATTAAATATATAATACGGTGAAGAAGCAGAATTCATTTGCCCCAAGTGTAAAATCGATTTGTCTCAACAAGCAAATGCATTGAAACAAATGCAACCACAATCCGAGAGTGAAATGACAATTGAACAAAATGTTTCATCTGATAGTGAGGCAGACATTCCGATGGTCAATATGTCTTTGAGTCCTTTGAATGAGACTATTACCACTTTAGGTGAATCGCCTATTACAAAAAGAAAGTTGCGAAGTGAAAAATACAGGAAAGAGAAAAAAGGCAAGGTTATGAGTGCAATCGCGACAATATTTGATGAAGGCTCTTATAACGAATGCAGTCAAGCAGATGACGTTGATGACGGCAAACAAATGATTGAGCAGTTGAAAAGAAAATTCAATTTAGCGACCACTTTTCCGGAGAAATATTTCATTTTATCTGTGCTGCCTCAATCATGGTCTATACGCAAGATTTCTGAACAGTTTCAAACATCTTTTTACATCGCGAGAAGAAGCAAAGAATTAGTTCGACAGAAGGGCATATTGGCGACTCCCACCAAGAAATTTGGCTCAAGGACCCTCAGCGAAGCAACGGTGAAATTGATTCAAGATTTTTACTGCAATGATGACAACAGCCGCGCCTGCCCAGGTACACGTGACTATGTTATCACACGTGAAGATGGAGAAAAAGTACACAAGCAGCGCAGATTATTATTATGTAATCTATCCGAAGCATACCATCAGTTCAAAGAGAAATACCCAGCAGAAAAAGTGGGATTTTCTAAGTTTGCCATCCTACGACCAAAAGAATGCGTGCTGGCATTAGACAGGCACGGAACGCATTCAGTCTGCGTTTGCATGTTTCATCAAAACATCAAATTAATGTTCTTTCCATGCAAGAAATTGAAAGTATTTCACGGTGAAATTGAAACATATAGGGACCTCCTGTCGAAGTCGTTGTGCGCATACCCCACGGAAAATTGTCATCTTTGCAAATGCGACAATTGTCCGAAGATTGACGAGCTAGAGCAATATTTGGCAGAAAAGTTTGAACAGCTGTTAATTCAGGAGGTGCATTTCAAACAGTGGATAATTAGCAGCGGCAGATGTTCCCTTGAGACCGTGGTAAAGCAGATTCCGGAATTCATCGAGGAATTCGGATTCAAGTTGAATGAACTGAAGGCGCACCATTTCATATCCGAGATGTAATCGAAATTTCTAAAGGAAAGTAAGGAGAAATTAGCCCAAAATGAATTCATTGTGATAAGCGACTTTGCCGAGAATTACACTTTTCTCGTTCAGGATGAAATTCAGGCTTATCACTGGGCAAACGACCAGTGCACGGTGCATCCTTTTTGCATTTATTTCAAAAACGAAGATAACGAACTACAGACCGTAAGCCTTGTTGTTGTCGCGGAGAGTTTAGCTCATAATTATGTGTCCGTTTATTTATTTCAAATGAAACTGTTTGAATTCTTAAGATCAAAATTCGATGCAATCGACAAAGTAACGTTTTTCTCAGACGGCGCGGCTTCTCAGTACAAGAATAAAAAAATTTTTTACAATCTTTGCATAATTGAAGAAGAACAAAACTACAAGGTCGAGTGGCACTTTTTTGCGACGTCCCACGGTAAGGGCCCATGCGATGCGTTAGGGGGAACCCTAAAACGCATGGCGACTAAGGCAAGTTTGCAAAGGCCATATACTGACCAGATCTTAAATGTACAACATTTGTTTTCGTGGATTCAAAGCAAGGAAATTGCCATTAACACAGAACACGATGCCATGGAGCGACGAATTCAAAACAGATATAATAATGTCAAAACTATAACTGGAACGCAAAAGTTTCATTGCTTCATACCAAATATTTCTGATATGTCAATTAATGTAAAGCGGTACTCTTCGTCTGCCGACGTGCTAAATTTAAAGTTACTTTAATTTTATAATGATGCCAAGACAATTGAAATTTTTAATAAATATTGTAATTAAGTATAAGCAGCAAAATAAGAAAGATTTTTTCTTCATAAATGTATTTTTAACTGTAAAATAATTTTTAAAATGTATTTTTAATAATAAAATAAAACAATGTTAAATAATTACAAATAATTCAATTATAAAAAATATAAAAACAATGAGAACAAGGTGGTCTATTAAATGCTCCTCTCCTGTCCAAACAAGGAGTCGGGGCCCATTTTTTTATTGCTGATTCTTAAAGCAAAAATTATGAGGAATCCAAAAAAAAAAAATTAGCCGGAAAATTTAGGAGCTTCTGTGAAAAATCGGAAAATTTAATTTTCATGGGAAAAAAGGTAAATTTCTGAGAAAAATTAGGAAAATTTTATTTTTCAATTAAAGCCTGATTCAATACCTTTCCAACGAGCTATCACTCGTTGCGATCGCTTTAGTAGTTTTTTTTTAAAACAACGAGGACCCTTATGAAGAATTCTTCAATTTTGTCACATGACAGTGGTGTACACCACCACTAAACCAGTCACTATAAAAAAAAAAAAAAATATGTAGGTACATTATTTTTTGCTGGGCAATCGATTGAGACTATTTATTTTAGAATCGGAGAGGGGTCGTCCAAAAGGTGATCGCTTTCATATGGAATTGCTCTATTATTGAAACACTAGACAATTGGAACTAAATGGGATGGAAAGGGAAACGAGTGTAATAGAAAGCTAGATAATAAAAACGAGATCGAAATGGAATGGAACGGGAAACGAGACTAAATGGAAAGGAGAACGAGAGGAATTGAATACTAAAATTAGGAAACGGCATGGAATGGAAAGGGGAACGAGCGAAATTGAAACAATGCACAAGTGAAAAGAAATGCAATGGGCTCGATTCACATTAAAGTAATGAAATTAAATGGAACGTATAACGTAATGGAACAGGAACGAGTGGAAATGTGACACTAAAATTGGGAAACACTAGACGAGTTGAGAGCAATGGAATGGGAAGGGAAACGGACGATGTTCATACACTGGAAAATTGGAACAAAATGGAATTGAACCGAACGCAGAAGGAATGGAATACTAAAATTGGGGAATGAAATGGTACGGGGAATGAGGGAAACTAAAATACCGGGCTAGTGAAATGAAATTGAATGGAATTAAATTGAGCGAGTGGAATTGGAAGACTAGACAATGAGAACGTCATGGAATGGAACGGGAACGAAATTGAATTAAACGGGGAACAAGTGGAATTAAAACAGAGTAATTGGGAAACGAAATGAAATGGAATAGGTAACGCATTCATTGAATGAAATAGTGTAAAGAACAAAGTTTTTTTTTTGCTTCGAAAATGTCGAATTTTGTTCCAACAAAGCATCATTTGCGAGAAGTTTTGCTTTACTTCTTCAATTTGAAGAAAAAGTGCAACTGAAGCACATCGATTACTCACCGAAGCTTATCCTGAATACGTTACTTATACGGCATTTTGGAGGTTAAACATCTGTCATTTATTCTCAGTAAGTTAAGTTATACGCCAAATATTTTAGCCGTACGTCTACCGAATTAGATTTCATCACTTTAACAGATTTTTTAGAAGGGCCAACTTGCCGTTTTTTTAGAATTTAATAACATCTTTTAAAAACATTACGGTCTAAGTCAAAAAACACCATAAACAAAAATTGTTTACAAACGCGTAATTTTTCAACATTAGCAGCTGGAAAATAGCATTCATGGCGATATTCCTTTTTTTATATTTTGTGGGTGGTCGTCGACGGCCACCATTTTTTATAACCAAAAAAAAAAAAATATTAATTGTAAGTATAAATGATTTTTTTGGTTGCTTAAAACTTAGAACTGTTCTGTTTTGGCTGTGTTTGCTCAAATGAAGACATGGTAACAGATTTTAAGTGAATAAAGCGATCGTGAAAACTTCTGCAACAACTTCTTATTAAATAAACAAAAAATTATTATATATATCTTAACGCATAACACTTTTTGCAGGTATATTTTGTATATTAGTTACACATAGCACTTTTTGCTATCTTCTAAACCAATGGTTCCCAAATGGGGTTCCGTAGACCCCCAGGGGTATGTAGCAGAATTCCAGGGGGTCCGCGAAGAGATCCGACAAAAAAAAAATAAAACAAGTTATTAAAAAAATAATTTTTTTTATAATTTTTAAATTATTTAACAAAATATTGATTTGAAAAATGTGTTTTTCCTTATTCCTGCTTAAAATTGGCCATCATTTAAAATAAGCAGGTGCTTTTATTAATTTTGCCTCATAATTTATAAAGTTCCTCCCGCTCAACACTGGTTTGGGGGTCCGTGAGCTAGTAGAAATATCTCAAGGGGTCCCTGTAGCCAAACTTAGTGGGAACCGCTGTTCTAAACCCATTAAGATATGGCAAAACCGCTTGGTACATACATATATGTATGATCAATAGAGCTTCTCAATGGTACAATAAAAAATATCAAAATAGCACATGACACTACTTGCAGGCTAGCCGACGATATCTTGTTCACATATAAAAGAGTAATGTGGCTCACTGACTGAACGATGAGGTGGAAATTTCCCTGGAATTTGGGCTGATACTTGGAATTTTTGTAAGAAATAGAAGTAGGAGATACAATTCGTATCGGATTGCACATTGGACCGGACATCGAACAGAACATTATGACCTTGTCAGACAACGCCATAATGTGCTCTGACAACGCCGTAATATTCTGTCTGATGTCCAGTCCGATGTGTGATTCTATAGCGATTGTATCTCCTAGTTTTATATGCTTCCTGCAAAAACTACAATTCATACCACTGTGCGAAGTCTAAAAGCTAAAGTTTGAGAACATGAGCTGTCTTATGGGTTTGTAAAAATGTTTTCATAATTCTATAGTTCTATATGAATTTATGAATTAAATTGAATAAAATCATCTAAATTGTAGTGTTAACATAATTTCTTGTTATTGTTGGTTGTTAACAAAAAGTCTGAACAAACAACTAACTACATACCTACATTTATTTGAAATTTCTATAGAAAAATACAAAACAATTGACAGTAAAATTAATTAATGAGTTATGAACATTTTGTTAATAGTTAATTGCAATTATTTTGCTGTTATTAATAATAAAACAACAACGTTACATCTAATGAGCACAAAAAATGGTATATTGTAGCTTTGGCTCTTGTTTACAGCAACAACAAATTTCATAATCCAACTGACATGTCATAAATGACAACCTACACACCGGAAGTCGCTACTTTATGAATTTCTTAATAAACGTATTGTTAGCTAAAGTTATAGACGATGATGTTTTACAAAATTTTTCGATAATTTATGATACAAAACTAATTAAATCATAAAACCAAAATTTAACATTTGATTTTGTCAGATTTCGTATTTGTAAAAAATTTTATCACTTTGTAAATCAAAAGACATAAAATAGATCATGAGTTAATCTTTTGATAATCTTTTTAGTTTTTCTTTTATTGTTTATTTCATTTTTTTTTGTTCGACCATACTTTATGTTCATTAATCTTAAAAAAAACTATAATAGATCAACCGAATATTTATATTCTAAAATTAAGTTACACACCTTTTATTTTTAGTTTTATTGAAAAAATAAAATACAATTTCGATTATAAATTGTTTAATTTTAAAATTCGTTTAAAGAATTTGACTTAATCAAAAGCACAAAATTATTTCTTGCATGTTAAAAAAAATTCAATCAAATTGAAATGTCTTTCATGCCCTAAATATGTCGCAAACAAGGTGGGAAATCTTTGGCACAGTAGGACTAAATAAAACATAATAAAAATTCTATAAAATGCAGATAAAACTTAGTTTGTTGATTTACTTAGATATTTTTATATAGTTTGTCCAGTTACTCTCGAAAATCAAATTTTTAAATTTTTATCAGGTGTCCGTTATAAGAAGATAAATTTATACTGAAATACAAAAAAATGCAGCAATTATCGTCTTACACTAAAGAAATATAAGAAGAAGGCTAGGCAAGCCAAAGTCGATTCTTGTAGGACGTTTTGTGAGAAGGTAAATAGCATAAGAAAGACAGCTACAATCTGGAAGATCTTTCAGAAAGACAATGCAGTGAAGCAAGCGAATTTAAAAAAATGTCTATAAAGAAATATCCCCTTATTGATACCAAAAACGTTGTTTGCTAATAACAATACACAACCATTGTGGCGTCAATAAGGTAATATTTCTTTAGAGGTCTTTTTTAAATTCCTTTACTCTTAAATTGCGAATTGGGTCACCCTTATTTTTTCGGTTATTACAAGAAAAAATGTCAAGCTTCCCAAGAAACATTTTTACGGACTCTCCGGCACGTACGGATTCATTAAACCGGCTTTTACGGCACGTTAACTATCCGTAATGCACGTATCCGTCAACTCTTGTACGTATACGGAACATTAACGGACCGTGTAAATGGATTTTAGAACACAATACGTTTTAACTCCGTTTTAGTGTATCCGTTTTCGTACCGGTTAAAACGGACTTCACCTGTGTTTGTTTTTAAAATAAAAGTATAAGAAGCAAAAGATTTTCGCTTAAATTTTTTATAGTTTTAACGATCCTAAATGGCTGGTAATTTTTGGTAAAGTTCTCATTCGCAACAATGGATTCTAGATCGTCAAGACAGCGAAGAAAAATATCAAAAAGTATTCATATTCTTTGCCAATGTCAAGGTTTTGGGTGAACAATTAAAGCTACGCCAGCACATTATTACCACCGGACGGATGTTTTTTTGTTATATTCATCATATCAGATTGCCATTGCCTGTTTACAAATTGCTTGTGTTATCATACAAAAAGATTCAACGAAACAGTGGTTTGCTGAATTAAATGTGGACTTGGATAAGGTGCAAGAAATAGTATGAGCCATAGTAAACCTCTATGAGTTATGAAAAGATTGGAAAGGAAAAGGTTAAATACAAAATTTGCTAGCGAAAATTCGTAAACCGAAACCAGCACCATAGCGTTAAATACAAAGAGGTATATATATTTTTGATAATTAAATTTTATAATTATTTAAAAAAAAGTCATTGAATTCTATTATAGGCTACTATTGACCCTATGCTCCTTGCAGGAGTAAAAGGAACAAATATATATATATTGACGCATTGGATAGAGGCGTAACCCGCACCAGATGTAAATATAGTATAAATTTAAATAATCAATGTTAATATTAATAAATCTAAAAAATAAAAATACTACTCATAATATAAAAAATAGGTTGAATTTATGTAGATATAAAGTCCGTTTTTTGTTTAAAAAATCGGTATCGATACGGACCGGAAACGGAGTGACTCCGTTTTTACACGACATAACGGTCCGGAAACGGTCCGTCATTGACGGACTTTTAACGGACTCATGTCCGTTTATTACACGACATAACGGTCCGGAAACGGTCCGTCATTGACGGACTTTTAACGGACTCATTTTTTACACGATATAACGGTCCGTAAACGGTCCGTCATTGACGGACTTTAAACGGATTCGAATCAGATTCGATGTTCCGTTTTCTGGTCCGTATACGGATCCAGAAAACGGTGCGTAAACAGAGTAGGATTCCGTTTACGACGGACCGAAAATGGTACGTAAACGAAACGTATTGTTTGTTGGGTTTCCTTATATTTGGATCATTTAATTTTACATCTGCTGCCAAATGAAATATGTTTGCCTTCAAACATATAATGGGGGTACTTATTATAACTCGTTAATTCTTTAAAAACCTTGTATAAATACAAACCATATTTTTTATTTATGGAGTTTACGAGTAGAATACGAGTTTATATGAAAACTCTTATTAAGGTTCTATCAGGGTTGGCAGGCAATACCGCTAAAATACCGTTATCGATTCAAAACCCTTTCAACTGACTACCGTTACCCCTAAAATACCGTTACCGAAATAACCGAAATACCGTTATCCTTAAAATACCGTTACGAAATAACTGAAATACCGTTATCCTTAAAATATCGATACCGAAATAATCGAAATATCGCTACCCTTAAAATAGCGTCACCGAAATAGTCTAAAATAGCGTTACCCTTACCGATAACCGCTTCGTTTCGGTTACCATCCATGGGTTCTATGCAATCATATATCATTAGTTCGAAAGAATTATAATTAATTTCGTAACAATGGCAGAAAATAGGTGTATCTATGTAAATTTTTAGGTCTCTCTATATTTTCTTGGAAACACTTGAAAATCCAAATGAATAAATCTATTGTTTGGCAATTGTTTAATAAATTTTAATTATATATATATTTGTTCCTTTTACTCCTGCAAGGAGCATAGGGCCGCATAAATTTTAATTGTATCATATTAAATTCTTAAGTGCCGCATAGATTTTCAATACTTTTGACATATTTTTGGTTGTTTACAAGAACATCGTTTTCACTAGATGGCACTTTGTTCAAAAAATTGACAATTTTATTTATTTTTATTTAAATTCAAATAATAACAAACAGCAAAGCAAAAAACAAACGGATATTTCAAATTTTATTATTTAAATATATTCCCCGCTTGTTTTTTCCTTATTTTGAGCAGTTTTCAGCAGTTTTTGAGTTTTTAAATATAGGCTCCACTGATACTAAACTGATACTAAATAGTTGCTCAGGTATTATGAGTAGTGGAAGTTTTGATTTCCTGTCTCTATAATAAATAGTCTCTGGTTTCAACGAAATTGAAAAATTCAAAATAATATGGATTTTTGTTTTTCCATTTCATATTATTGAAAAGTGTGTGGTCAATATTAAAATGTTAGTTTTTTTAAATTTGTTTTTTGTTGTTGAAAAATAAATAAATACAATTGAAGGGCTTAGTGCAATAAATTAATAAGCCCCAAAATAAAAATGTTGAAATAATCGCCGTTAAAGTTTAAAAAAAATGTGTAAAATCAGCTTTTAATTAAAAAACACTCTCGATGGACGTAATAAGTGTTTAAGGAAGACTACTACCTCATATCCATCGATGGATACCAGGAGCAAAGCAGAAACCATTGTTTCATAGAAAAAGTGTGGCTTATTAAGTTATTGCAGAAACTTTATTCAAGATTTTTTTTATTTTGAGTGATAAAGTAAGTCTTATACTATATATCCCTCGCTGGAAGACTAGAAGACATTAAAACGGTTTTATTAAAATAGTGTGGCTTATATTTGGAGAAATTTTATTCAAGATTTTGTTATTTTGAAGAAATTTTAGGTGTTTTGCAGGATTTTCATACTCTATATACATTGTATGAGTGATAAAGTAAGTCTTATACCATATATCCCTCGCTGGAAGACACTTGTCACAAGTGCCAGAGTAAGACTTCTATCTAGAAGTGTAAGGGATTCTCTATTTAATTCGGGACCTTTTTTTTCTCTGTTTAAATTTTTACCTAAGTACAATAAAATTTCTGCAATAATTTGATAAGCCACATAATTTTAAAATAATGGGTTGCACTATCTTCCATCCTTAAAGCGACGAATTTGTGCTAGAGATTTTAACATAGTACTTATCATAAGTATCTAAATTTTTACAGTACTGCAATAAATCTACCTTTCCTTCAAAATAGAGGTATCTCTAATAATAGTTCCGCAATAACTTGACAATCCACATTTTTGAAATAATGCATTTCAATGGCATCTAGTGATCCAGCAACGGATATCTGATAGTAGTTTTGCATAAATTCTGAGTACAAGTATGATAGTCCTGAGAAGGAGCTACGATTTTTCAAAATAAAAATATCTTTAAAAATTTCATCAATAACTTGATAAGCCACAAAAGTTAATATAAATCACATATCGCTGGTTTCTGAAATTACTTCACCATCAGTTGGTAGAAAATCTTTGTCCACCATACTACCATCATTATGTTCACAAAAAACTTTATTTCCGCTTATATTTTCTTCAGAATTCATCTTTTTGTTTAGAGGTGTAGTTTATAAGTGTGGCTTATCATGTTTTTGAATACAAAATTTTCACAATAAAATCGAATTGTAAAAAGTAGCTTTTATCCTAGATCCGAAATTTATTGCAATATGGCTTAGATATTTTCAGTGGATGTTTTTACGATATTAGGTAATACAATAAACAAATAAAATCAGTTTTTGAAATCATGTGGCTTATCATATTTTTACACTAATCCCTTCAATTTAAAAGGCATATAAATTATTCCAAAATAAAAAATAATCACTGTAAACGTGGTTTATTTTAAAATATGCTAAATTTTGCAATTTTTTATAGTAAGGAAAATATTGATTAATTTTAATTTCATTTACATTTTTCTAATATTTTTGAAAATGTGTGTGAAAAGATCAATAAAATCAAAGAGTACCCCCTCTTAGCCAATTTTTCCCGCGCAAATAATCTTGACTTTTCGCGAGTATATATCTTTTGATATATTTTTTGATTGTTTTTGTACAAATTTAGTTTTAATTTTTTCCAAATTGACAAATGATTTCAAACAAATTTGCTTTATCTTCCAAATGATACAAAGGTGATATTGCCGCAATATTGTCATAAAAAGTTATGAAAAAATATAAATTTTTTCCAATTACCACCGAATTATCTTCCAAATGATAAAAGGAAGACAATTTCAAAGTAAATACTACTTGATTATTTTCATTCAAATGACAAACAGAAGATAGCGCTTTAATATCTTCTTGGAAGATATCTTCCAAATGTTGGCAGGGTCATTATGTGCGCTAATTGTATGACTCAAAACATCGATTGTAGCCAGGGATGGAAAATGATAATTTAGTTATTATAAAAATCAAGAATGGAACCTTAATTATACTATTCCAAAAGTATTATATCCCTAGATTATGAATTTTAAAAAACCATACATAAAAAAAGGCAAAATAATGTCGGAATGCGAAAAAATGCTTTGGGGTTCAAAAAATTAATTAAAAGACTTAATAAGCGATTTATATTCTGCAAGCGATGCCAAAATTTTCTTTTTTTGCAACTAACCACCAAACTTTGCATTATAAATTTAAAAAACCGCACTTAAAAAATTGCAAAATAAAAGCGGAACGCGAAAAAAGAATTTGTGTAAGAAAAAAATTGTTAAAAAACTCAATCAGCGATTAACAATCTTGCAACCTTTTTGCAAATATTGTTTCGCGATTTTTTTTGCAAACTAAGCACCAAACTTTAATGTATAAAATTGGTACTATAGTCCCTAGATTATAAATTTAAAAAAACTACACTTAAAAAATAGCAAAATAATCGCGGAAAGCGAAAAAAGGCTTTATGGTACAAAAAATTTTTTAAAAAACTTAATCAGCGATTTACATTCTGCAAACAAATATATTGGAAAATTTATTTTTCGCGATTTTTTTTTGTAACTATTTTTCCACCGACCTTTGTTGTATGAAATGTATATTATAGATTTGATTATAAATTAAAAAGAAACGTACTTAAAAAATTGCAAAATAAAAGCGGAACACGAAAAAAGACTTTATGGTACAAAAATTTAATTAAAAAACTTAATCAGCCATTTAAAATTCGGTAAATAAGTAGATTGATGCTAAAAATTTCCTTTTTGGAATTATTTTCGCGTTTGTTTTTTTTTTTTTTTGCAATTCACCAGCAATTCTAGTCCCTATCTTATACTTATATTTAAAAAAACCGCCCTTAAAAAGTTGCAAATAACGGCGGAATTCGAAAAAGGCTTTATGGTACAGAAAATGAATTAAAAGAACTAATCAGTGATCGACATTCTGCAAACCAATATATTGTTACAAAAATTTCCCTTCTTGCAAATATTTTTTTCGCAATTTTTGCTGATATTAATTTGGTAATATCTAAATATTTAATTTTAATTTTTTTAACGAGCCAAAGAGGAAGCTATTTTTTAGCTTCCGATTGAGTGAGACTTTTCCATCCCTGATTAAGCAGTCGGAGTTCGTTCCTGTTCGAAGCCGCGTAATATTTTTCCCATAAAAAATATTGAGAGAGTTGCAAGGCCATTGATAAAATGGAAATCAATTATACAGACCGTGTGTGCTCGGCTTTATAATTTTTGTTTTAAAATTAATTACAAAAGTTTTTTTTTCCATTTCCTTCGAATTCAATATAAAGGCCCTTGCAGCTAACTAGATTTACCATCTCTGTTTTATTGCATTGATTTTGTTTAAATATAAAAATATCGAAATATTCAACCATAAACTTATACATAAATATTTATCTTGGGGGCTTCACGATATGTATTACGTACATCAACCAAGCAACCATATCGTATCGACCAATATTGTCACCCATAAAATCTTTAAGGTGCTACAACATAATTTTTAGTGTCTCTAGATTTGTTAGTGTTTTTTTTTTGTGTTTGAGAATTTTCCAAAGCAAGATTTATGTTAAACAAATTTTAATGGGAAAACTTTGGGGGGAAGTAGCGATATAACTTTAAAAAAATATAAGGCCACATTAAAAATAAAAGCAAATGATTTAGAATAGATAGATTTAGATGCTCTAGGTTATAAATTAGTCCTATGTTTAGTTTTGAAAAAAAATCACATCAAACAAAAGCAAAAAAGTATTCAAGTCTTTTAATAATGAAAATGAGATCAATAGATGGGGAAAATGAAATTAGGGTGGTATTCAAGTAAATAATTATTGCTTTCATTATACAAAATCGCGAAAATAATTCGATAGAGCCAACAAACACAATGAATTTGTGAAACTTAAAACTAAGCCCCCTAAAATCCAGGTTTGTGGGATATTGGAGCGCCAATTCTGAATATGTTCGAAATAAACCCTTAAACACATTTTAAGTTTTGACTTATTTTTGGGTCAAAAAAGTCCCTTTAATTGAACAGCTAGAGGATTTAAATGTTTCACAAAACTGTTCCTATTAGAATTTTTTAGTATTTTATTTAAACACATACTGTACCTAACATGGAAAATTCAGGTGGTTTCCTATGCTGATTCACAATAAACATTTGTAAAAGGAGGTTAGTTTTAAGTTTTGATTTTTTTCTGGCTCTGAAGTTAAATTTAAAACTTTTTAGGAACATTTTAACCCTCTAATCCTGCAACTTACGGGTCTTTTTTATCACTTTTTAAAAAGGGGTCAAAAAAGTCCCTTTAATTGAAGAGTAAGAGGGTTAAAATGTTCCATAAAAATATTCGTCGTAGTGTTTTACATGAATTCGCTGAACACATCTTATACCTGAAATAGAAGATTGACATGGTTTCCTATAACGATACACAATAAATTTTTGCAAAAGGGGGAAATTTTAGCCCCCCAAAAACATAGGGTCAGAGTAAACTTTGAAAATGCGTGTATTTTTTTGTCACCTCTACGAGACCCACTTGTCTAAATCTTGTTATTTTTTTTTTGTGTTGTACAGTGTGGTCTTAGCAATCACAGTGCAAATCTTAGCAAAGACATTATAGTTATAGCGATAGGTCCACACATGGACTGATTCTATCTTAAGGGTGGTCCAACCATAATGCACGATGTTAATTGTGAGGCACACCTTAACGTCAAGTTTTTTGCCCAACTTAATTTGACATTTCCTTTCTTCAGTGTTTGACAAATTCAACCATGGAGAGGTATACAATTGATTAGCGTGTTAAGATTGTTGAAGCCTTTTACGAAAATGGGCGTTCAAATCAAAATGCATTTCGTGCACTTCTTTGGTACGTATAATCGACCAAATGTGTACACAGTCGGGAGAATTGTGCGCAAATTTCAGAAAACCGGGTATGTAGAAAATGTGCAAACACCTGTGCATGCTCGCCCAGTTCGTTCTGCGGAAAACATTGCTGTTGTTCGCGATAGTGTGGCAGAAGAGCCGTCAACCTGGATCCGTCGTCGTGCTCAGCAATTGAACATCTCACGAACGTCACTGATGCAAATTTTGAATTTACACGCTTACAAGGTTCAATTGACTCAAGAACTGAAGCCTACTGGCCATTTCAAGCGTCGTCAATACGCCGAATGGTTGGTTGAACAGATAGAAGTGAATGGTGACTTTACAAAGAAAAGTCAGCGACGAGGCACACTTTCACCTCAGTGGATTCGTTAACAAGAATCCACGAGTGATTGTTGAAAAGCCAATGCATCCACAAAGGGTGACTGTTTGGTGCGGTTTATGGACTGGCGGCTTCATCGGGCCGTACTTCTTCGAAAATGAGGTCGGCCAAGTAGTTACCGTGAAACCGACTTCTTGTGGCCAGAAATTCAGGATATGGACCTGTACGATATGTGCTTCCAACAGGATGGTGCCATTCGCACACAGCCAACGAAACAATGGCTCTTTTGCGTGAGAAATTTAATGGCCGTGTTATCTCACTTCGTGGCGATGTTAATTGGCCGCTACGATCATGTGATTTGACACCGTTGGACTTCTTTCTTTGGGGATATTTAAAAGAAAAAGTGTACGCCAATAAGCCAAGAACAATTCAAGAGCTAAAGGATGAAATAATTCGGCACATTAACGACATTAAACCTCAATTATGTCTCAGAGTACATTATGTCTCAATATGGACCATCGGATAGAGGTATGCTACCGAAGCCGTGGCGAGCATTTGGCCGATATTTTGTTTCACACATAATTGTCATAGATCCTTCTAATAATAATAAGATATTAAGATAATTCTCTGCATTGTGCGTATTGGTTGGACTACACTTTATTTGCGACCTGAAACGGACATAGGTATAAATATATGCTCAAAAAAATAAGTTAGTAGAAAAATTAGTAAAACGCCTTGTGTATCAAGTATACTAATTTTCAGCAACTTTTTTACTTTTCAGAAAAAGTTTAAGTTATATTTTTTCTAGCAATAAACTAATTTTGAACCAATGTTTTACTATTTTTTTGCTATCAAAGTTGTGATGACGTACACATTTATAGTGCGGACAATTACCAGATAGACAAGGTATGGATGTCCGCACTAAAAGGGCGGACAAAGAAAATTATACTAAAGCCACAACTCTTCTAAGACATATAAAGAATACAACAGTGAAAGATTTTTGTATTTTCTGATTTTCACCAAAACCCCTTTTGCTGAAATTACAAACTCTTTATACGGCTACTTGGTCTAAATAAATACGCTTTGTCCATGCGCCCATGTGTACCAGTGTACCAAATTTCATTAAAATATTTTCGTATTTGCATGCGAAAAGCCAATTTTTGAGGGACGTTTACATGTTCATGAGTTCCAAATATGGACCGATTTTAACAAAAAATAGGCTTCTTTCTTGGACCGATATAACATAATTCGGTGAACAAAACTTCATCAAAATAGCTTAATATTTGCAAGCTGTGGCGTGCGAAAATGCTCAATTTTGGGGATCTTTATATGGGCATTAGGTCTAAACATGGACCGATTCTAAAATTAAACAATTTCCCTATTTCATTAAAATGTTTTTTTGTGGCGATTTGTAGCGTGCGAACAAACCAATTTTGCGGGGATCTTTATATGGGCACTAGGTCTAAACATGGATCGATTTTAACCAAAATCAATAAGCTGCGTTTTTGGGCCGACGTTGTCGGTTTACTTAATTTTATCAAAAATCCGCAATATTTCCGACCTGTAGCGTGCGCACAAAGATACCTAGAGACAGCCAGATAGATTCGCTCATGGATAAGGGGATAGATGGATATCTATACAACATGATTGCCGACTGCCTTGAAAATCGGGTACTTCTGTATGATACAGAAACAGGACTGAGGGAATACCAAGTCACGGCTGGCGTTCCACAAGGATCGGTCTTAGGGCTTTTCTTACTACTGAATCTTTTGATGCAGGATGGGGCTAAGCTGATAGGATATGCTGATGATATAGCCCTGGTAGTGACACAACCGACTACTGAGCTGATAGAAATAGTGACGAACGGTTGCCTAAGCCGATGTGATATATGGTTGAGGGAACATAGTCTTTAACTGGCACCTACTAAGACGGATGCTATTCTTGTTACTAACGGGAGAGTTTTTGAAAGCCCAAACTTAGTATTGCGGAACGACAATATAGAACTTAAGAAGAGTCTATTGTATTTAGAGTGCAACTCGATGAGAAACTGAACTTTGCATTACGTACGGCGGGAATATTGGCTAAGATTATGCCAAACTGCAGAGGTCCTAGGACAACCACTAGGAAATTGATAAACAGCGTAGTCCACTCGCAAATTTTGTATGCGGCCCCAACCTTTACATCGGTGATGGGAATTAGGAGCAGGGTAAAGGAAATAGAGAAACCTCAGAGGATCAGTGCTCTAAGGGTAATATCAGCCTACCGAACGGTATCAACAAGTGCTGCATTTGTACTTGCGGGAATCCCACCAATAGATCTGCTTGTGATTGCGGGGAAGTATATAATATGGTCAGGATTATAAATCAAAAGTCTCTGGCAGCCGATAGAAAGAGGAGGATAGAGGAGGCAAGGAGAACGGCAAGAGATGTCCTTATATCTAGATGTTAAGCACGTTGGACGAACGATCAAACAAGTAGGTGGATTCACAGGTTAATACCGGACATAGGTGTGTGGATAAGTAGAAGCCACGGTGAAATGAACTACTATCTCACACAGGCGTTCACTAACCACGGTTGCTTTAACAGCTACCTTAGAAGATTCTGTCTGAGAGAATCGGCACAATGCAACTACTGTGTTTTGGAGGAGAAAGACTCAGACCACACCTTTTTCGAATGTGCAAAGTGGAATGGACAACGGCAGTGACTTAACACACAGCTTGGCTTTGCTGTCAAAGTGGATAATCTCGTGGATGTGATGCTGATATCCGAGGAAATGTGGAAAATGTGGGAGGACTCTATAACACGTAAAGGGTTCTTCATGATGGAAAGTTCATTTACAAAAGTTTTTTTAAATAAACCAAAAACGGTTTTGGATATCAATGAAATTCTTTATTCCTGTGAAAGTACGTTCGATGCCATTATGTATGGAAATCGATCTCTCTTGCATGGCCACCACGGGCACGTTTGCAGAAGTCTAGACGCTGAACCCAATTTTCGACAGTTTTCAAGCATAAATCGGCCGATATTCGTACGAAGTTCATCAATCGTCGCTGGCTTGTTGGCATAGACCATAGATTTGACGTAGCCCCACAGGAAATAGTCCCACGGCGTCAAATCTCACAACCGAGGGGGCCAATCGACTGGACCATTTCGTGAGATAACACGTTCTCCAAACTTGGTTTGCAATAAATTGATTGTGACATTTGTTGTGTGGCTTGTGGCGCCGTCCTGTTGGAACCACATGTCCTCCAAGTCCATATCATCCAATTGGGTCCAAAAATATTCGGTTATCATTGAACGGTAGCGATTCCCATTCACAGTAACGTGCCGGTCTTGATCATCACGGAAAAAGTACGGCTCAATGACGCCGCCGGCCCATAAACCGCACCAAACCATAATTTTTTCGGGATGCAATGATGACTCATGGAGTACGTGTGGATTGTGGTCTGACCGAAGCCATTCATTATGACGACCATAAATTGGACGTAGCGCTCTTAACGCTGAGGCCACTGACTCCGAATGTCGGTAGTAAATTTTAATAATTTCAACTCGTTGTTGGCTCGTATATCTTTCCATCATGAAATGGCAAACCTTACTGAAGAGAAATGTCAAAAGAGCGGCAAGAAATATGGCGTCGTTTGCTGTCCCTGTCTTTCTACTTTTGTAGCGTCCTTGTTGAAGAACCCTTTATATTGAAGTTCAAGAGTGCAGTAAACACGAAGCCCTAGGAAGTTGGGAGAGGTAGTGTACGATGCAGTGCGACTGGATATGTTAAACCGCCCACCCTGAAGAAATGCGGCAAGCAGTACCGGGGGGGATGGTGGAGTTCGTGGGGCCACTAGATGATAGCGCGCTATCACTACATCCAGTAAAAAAAAGACAGACAGACGGACCGTCATCTTTCAATCGAAACAAAAAGAGATTCTGAGTTGGCCGGTATAATGAAACTTGGATCCACGTCCAATATTATTTGGTTTTACAAACAGGGTAGGGTATAATATTTAATGGGTATGTATAATAAAAAGTGGGACTGGGTTGAATATTTTTGGTAGTAACAAATATCATCTCAAATCCAAAGAATATAGGCTAAAATTCTATAAAAACGATGTTTAGAGTTCAAATCCCGATTTATTTAATATCGGAATGGATAGGGGCTCAGGAAAAGATGACATATATTCTGGTTTCCGAATTGAAACTAGGCATAAATATCGGCTACAAAGTTTTCAAGGTAAATTTAAATTGACTTTCGTGAATTTTGCGTGTTTATTCGTTTTTTGGGGGTTCTTGAAAGTCTTCCTACACGCTAAAATCTTGGCGTTTTAGCCGGGCAGGCGCCTTAAGGTCATTCTATCAGTTAGCCCCGGTTTGTGTATTACGAAAATGAAAGTAATTGTCAATTTCTTTCGTTTAGACTATTTACGATTAATTTAACAATTTTTAACAAAGAATGAAAAAAAGGTCCGAAAGAGCAATAAAAATATAACCGGGAACAACTGAGTTCGATGCAGGATTTTCCCTGAGCGCTGTTTAATTAATGAATAAAATTATGAAGATCCTGTAAAAGAAATCACTTTAATCGATTTGGATTTTTTAATAACATTTAAGATCAATAGATTCAAGTTGAGGTACGACCCTGCAATGTCCAATAGCTTTAAACACGGACCGATATTAATTCTTTTTAATACGGTTTGTCCTTGGAGCGATTCAAACTTTTAGAACAAATTTCTTTCAATTATTTTCAATATTGATGGATGGACATCACTAAATCAGTCGACGAGTTATAGCCAAAAAACCATATAAACAATATGAAAAAATTCGAACTAACATAAGCAAACGCCGCGATACGGGTCTTCTAATTTAGCCTCTATTTTCACCACTCACTCTCAGAATCGACCTAACTTTTGCTAACCTGAATTTGTTCCACAGTGTTACACAAACCTATTTTACCCTGTCCACGTAGTAGTTAGTGTAGGGTATAAAAAGTAAAATTACTGAGCTATCAAATTACCGATGCAATCGCAGTATGTTGTGCTTTGTAATTAATTGTATTTCGTTTGAAAGTATAAAAATAATTTCCATCCTATTGAATTTATTTTTGTTCAGGTTATGTATCATTTTGGGAAAATGTGTGCCAAGTTTTTTAGGTTTCCATGCAAGTAGCCAAAGCAGTTGTTGTTTAAAAGTTTTTTTTTTTTTTTGTTCTTTTGGTGGCAATATTTAATGATCAATCATCATGATAATTAAGTTGATCTTAATAATCATCTTGGGCAGAGAAAGAGGGGGAAAATAGATCGATTTGTATCGCTTAATAATAATGAGGTAAAGCGTTGCGTTTTTTATATTTTGTCTATTTTTTTTTTTTTTTGTGAACTGAAATGTTGATCCATTCATTTGACATGATTGAGTGTTAGCATGTTGTTTGCAAATGAGTTTAGTTATATATTTAGATGGTTCGGTATTTTTAACACTTAACGAATAATTTTGTTTGGGACAAATATTTTATGATTTTAGATATCTTTAAAGAAACTACCACGTAGTCCCATATTCAAAAATGTTTCTCAAACTAAATAGAAACAAAAGCAGAATTCTTAAGAATTATGAACATTTCTGAACTATTTCAAATTTTAATCTAAAGACCAAGCATTAACTCTGCTGGTATTTTATTTTAAATGTTACACTGTCTATCTTTCAGTCAACAATTAGCCACTTTATGAAATTTTAAATATGCAACCAAATTTAATGGATGTCATAAAATTTTGTAAAATCAATTAAACTGTTACAACAATTCCAGTTTCTGCTCTAAAAACTTATAGTCAATAAATTCTGCAAAAACATAGTTTTTAAATAACCAGCATATTTTCACACTGACCAAAATGACCTTAGTAACTAACTGCAAAATTCAAAACTGACTACCCGCTTAAAAAAGATCATTATTACCATTCCCCAAGTTGTTAACGACAAAATTCTATGAACATAACTGGTGCCAGGTATGTTCATATCTGAGCAGCTATGCTAATGATACATTTCATAATCTGCCCAGAATTTTTCCTGAATTTTAAGTTTGATCTGGTAAAATCAGATCTAATGATATCTGTAGTGTGATTCTCTAACTATTTAAAGACAAAAATCGGTATTTAGAATTACAATAATTGCAAATAAATATACTTAAGTGCAAATTTAACAAAACTTTTCATTAAGAATAAGGAATTCTCGTTTAAAAATTTGCATTTTAGTGCACTGTGTTATGCTTCGATTTGCTATTAAAATCTTCTTCCGAAATAGTATTCATTAAACTCAATTCATAACGCTGACTCCACACTGCATATAGACATGATGTACAAAAATTGCAAGGGCGAAAAAGAAAGGAAAAAAATACTCTCTGCATATTGGAGTACACCAGCATTGTAAATCCAGCTTTATTGGGAGCAAAACTCATTAAAATGTTAGGTAGATGGGCATTAGCCGCAAAATGTAAAAATTATTAAACTATTTCACAAGTTTGACCCAATAACAGCTTGGTAAACCAATTTTATAGTTTAAACAACACTTTAAGATATTATTTATCTTAAAAATTAAAAAAAAATTAAACATTTTCTGTTGGCTATAACTCGTCGACTAATTGATATTTTTTAAATCTGTAAAAGTCAAATTATTGCTAGAGACCTGTTCAACAATTAAAATTTTTAAAAAAATTGATTTGATTGATTTTTTTTTTTTTTTAATTGTTGCACATGTCTCTAGCTATAATTTGGCTTTTACAGATTTAAAAAATATCAATTAGTCGACGAGTTATAGCCAAAAAACCATATAAACAATATGAAAAAATTCGAACTAACAAAAGCAAACGCCGCGATACGGGTCTTCTAATTTAGCCTCTATTTTCACCCCTCATTCTCAGAATCGACCTAACTTTTGCTAACCTGAATTTGTTCCACAGTGTAATTTTTCAACAAGCCGCCGGCTGTAGGAATCGAACGTGTGAATTCGAACATTACAAACGTAACTATACAAAGGTGCGACAGCTAAGCCATCTCACCCAAGCAAGGCTTTGAGTGCAATGCAGCTTATTCATAGTTTTATTTCCTATTCAGCTTTATGTTATTGTTTTTTACTTCAGAAGTGATAAAATAGACACATACAAACATTCTACTTTGTAGTTTATATTTTTAAATTATTTATTTATTGACAAATATTTTCTATCAAACTGTTTGCCATTTTTTTATTTCTACGGAACATTTTCTAACGAATAATATCGTTAACACCATTACTCTGAGTCTTGACGAGACATTGATTTGTTTGCCCAAAAACTAATCGTTGGCAGAATAACGGGAAAAAATTTGTCCATTTGTTTTGGGTGGAGAATACGTAATGTCAGACAATTCATAATTTTTTGTCTTTTGTTGGAGTAAGTCACAAACGAAACAATTTATTTTCATGTTTTTAATGTGTTTTTCACAAATTTTTTTCCAGTAATAAAAAGTAAATTGCATTAAATTCAATAATAATGCAAATTATTTACTTTTTCTTAACATTTTATTCATTTTCTTTTATTTTCTTAAGTTTTTAGTAACTAAGTAAAAATTAGATCTGGCATCGTGGTTGATGTTGCACATAGTTGTGAGAACAATTGTGCTGACAACGTTGTCTGAACAAGGACAAAACATGAACTAGAGTGGTCCACACGAGACAAATTCATGGGTGAACAAGAAATTGTTCGTTGGTTGAACAAATCGATGTCTCGTCAAGACATTAAGTTAAGAAAGTTAGATAATCGCACTACTGGTAAGATTTTGTTTTTTTTTACACGGGTATTCAAATGTATTTCGTAAAACTATATGATGAATACATGTACTAATAAAATTATTTTATGATATCGACTTTTTTTAGAAAAATAGAAAACACCCACTGTGAATGGCAGGCACACTTCGTTAGACGCCACTTAACCTAAATCGTACTTATGTAGATCCCATATTCTAATGCAAAAAAAAAAGATACCCCAAAAATAATGGAGGAACTAAAAGAAAAAACTTGGGGCACTAAATATCATTTAATAAACACAAAATGGTTAATAGGTGGTACTAGTGTGTAAAAAAAAAATAAACTCCTGCAACTGTTCTTTGGAGTATATTTTCTTTACTAGCAACTCCTGGTCTATGCACTATGGAATAGAATAAATTTAGTTTCTGATTAAGAACACGTCCATCTATATCTAGGATTATAATTTTCGTTGATGTATTAACTTTCACCATCCTTAAAGATAAATCTTTTGGACTTGCGCTCTCTGCACTTGTAAGTCTATTAAGCAACAGGCTACAGATAGACTCTATACATATTCTAAGCTTCTTTGATAAATTGGTATAACCAGAGCATGGCGTACTACAGGCTTTGCTAAAACCTCATTGAATCTTAAGCTCTTTAGTTGCTCTCATATCTTTAATGTGTCCAGTAGAGCATACCACCTTACAGGCAAAAAAAAAAAAACAGTGCGCCGTATACCCTCCAATATAAAGTATTTTTGCAAGGAGGTTTAAAAAAAAATTTTTGGTTTTTTTGCCGAACGTAGGGGTCGCCATTTTACATTTTTCGTTATATCTTTGGCATTTACAGTCGGATTTTAAAGTATTATACATCGATGCTTTTCTCTCGAGGAGGCCAGTGTTTTGCTCTAAGGGCCATTGAGCTCAAGTATCCGGTTCTAGTAGTTACCCACCAGATCTCAGTTGCTACGATTCTAATGTACTGCCCTAATGTTAGAAAATCAAAGCTCGCAAAAAATCATTAAACTTTTGTTAAGGAAGTTTTTCGATAAACCCAGTAGGAATTTTTTTTATATATTGGTTGCCTTTTTAATTTTTTTTTTCAATGGATTTTTCCTTTATAGCAACACACTGGTCTCCTCGAGGCAAAAAAAATCGATACATCACACTTTAAAATCTGACTTTAATTGCCAAAGCTATAACGAAAAATTTAAAAAGGTGGCCCCTACGTTCCGCAAAATAAAATTTTTTTTTTTGAAATTGCCTTGCAAAAATACTTCATATTGGAGGTTGTATGGCGAACTTTTTTTTTTGAGGTACGGTCTAGTGTCCAGTGTGAGCGTTATAATGTAATGGTTATCACTTTTTCATCATTTTAAGAAATTGTTCATATATTTTGTATAGAAAGCTTCATTCATTTACTGAAAAATTTCATTAAAAATCGTCCAGCAAAATTCTCTTTATGTAGCTAAGAGCTAAATAATTAAATTTGTCAAATCGGTAAAAAAAATCAACTCAATCCAGAGGAAGTCTTCACAACGCATCATAGCTCAAGCTTGTTCCGTAAATTGCGCTTGACCTCTTCATCTCACCTTCCCTTTTAGACATAAACCAGAAAAGTACGACACTGCAATGCATTGGCATTAGGATTTATATAAAAAAGTAAGGCCTCACATTTTAATCCCAAGTATGGGATTTAATAATAATTATAATCTAAGATTTTGATTATAATCATTTGGATATTTAATAGAGAAAAGGGATTTAAAATTGTTGAACATCCTGGATATTTAAGGATCGATAGGTTGAAGGAGATAAAAATTTCCATCAGGTAGTGCGAAGCAACTGTTTAAGCTTTTCCTCTATCATCTCTCCTCTATTCCCTTTCCAACATAGAAAGAATTTCTAGAGTGCTGCGTCTATGATTTCCGCAATTTTCTTTTCAGTTCTCCATTTTAATGTTAATATTCTGATCTTCTGTCCCATAGTCACTGCTTCATTCTATTAATAGTAGACAATATGTACCACAACCAAAAAAAAAAAAAATCGTAAACTCTAAATGGCAGTTATGATCCGTTTTTTAAAACTAACAGCACACAAAACAGAACAACAGAAACTAATGAAATGAAATTACAACACTGTGTTACTAAACTGACTCTACTCGTATGTGGCAGGGAGTCCGAAGAGAAGCTGTTCACAGCACACATACAACAAATATGACTGTTAAAATGAAAGATGACATAAATTGCATTTAAATATTGGTCACTGTAATAAAATTTTAACGGACATGTACACACACAATAATATTAATAGGAATAACTGAAAAAAGTTTACAGTTTAGACCTCAGTTACACTGGCAGTCAGTCAATATGGCCGGTGGTTTGGTTTGTTGGCTGGCTGGTTATTTAGTTGGTAGCTAAAATGTATTTTGTTTTTGGTATGTTGTTTGGATTTGGTAGAGAGAAAAAAGACAAGGTATGAAATCATAGCATAAATAATCTACCAAAATATTAAGTGGTCGGCTTTTGAGTCTGCAGCTTAGTTTAAGTCTAGTTTAATTCTTTCCATATGTAAACTCCGTAACGATGAATAAAAAATGGTATACAACTACGGGCATGTAAGTTTAGCCGTGTACTAATAAATTGATCCTTAGTTGTTTTAGCGATTTCATTCTTCAAATTTTCATATTTTTTTTGGACAACAAACTGTTATGTTTAGTTAATGTTTTCAGTGATCTCTATTCATAAAGTGTCTACTAAAACTATTAAAAATAACTACAACTAAAAGCTTTTAAATAGAATTCTACAGATAGATTAGGTTTTTATTGCATATATGATGAGTTGAAATAAATACAATCATCACTCACACAACACAGAACATAAATAATGCCTGATATTAACAGTAAAACTTCCTTAAAACAGATGGTAAAACAGTGGTCTACGGCATTGATCAAGAAATTGTCTATTGTAGGAAGGTTTCCGTTATTGAAGAGAACGAAATTAGTTATCCGAAAGCGTTTCTAAACGAGTTTACCAGGCTATAGTTATCAATGCTGATTTTAACTCATTTGGAAAAGAAGGGTTTTGGGATGAATCTTTATGAAACACGTGAAAGGTGTTGAAAATTGACTTGCATAAAAAGTAAAGAATGGATGTGACTATTGAAAAAAAATGTTGGTCCAATAGCATCATGGCAGGGAAGTCACTTTTCGGTCCTCTTTCTTAACTCAGCTGGTTAAGCGGCCACGCTTCGTTTGAATTAACTTAAACTCGGAGGTACGATCACTAGAAATGTTTTTCTTAATTATATATTGGTGTTGTCTCAGAGCAATATTAGTATATAAATCGAAATTAATCCGTTTTTGAAAATTTTAAAAAGTTTTAGTATTCGAAATCGTACATGGCACGACAGAAAAATTAAGTAGAGCCAAATGCTTGTTTCAGTGGTGTAATTTAATTTCGATATAAGGTACATATTTTATGCGAAAGGCAGTTTTCCATTATATTCTAGGAACTCCGTCCTATTTAAGAAATTCTTCGGTCTCCTCCAGCCCATTCTCTAGGGTTCACCCAAAGTCGGAATAAATATTGTCACCAGATAAGTGTTCGACCCTAATCTTTTCAAAGGCCCGACAACCACAAATAGAGCGTTGTAGGGCCTCATTTTACTACCCGCAGGCCTTTCTAGCTACCTAGCATGCGCGGAACACTCGGAATAGTTTACTGAGTTTCACTAGTCTCTTAGTTTCCTTCCTACCCCGGCCTTCCCATAGAATCCTGGTGGTCTTACCAACTTCCGCGGTACACCATATTGTTCTGTGAGCAATAACGGTTCGATGAAGTAGTCCAAGTTGATTGCGCTCTAAAAAAAAATAACCTTTCTTGGCCAGTTCGTCACCCATTTCAAACCCTGCCATGTTACCAAGCCCCGGAATGCATATGATTTTAATACTGCCCTTGGTTGAGAAGTTATTCGTTTCCTCCTTGCATCCGAGGTTATTGTAATGAACTTACAGAGTTCAAAGAGATTGCTAACTATCCCTAAGGACCATAATATTTCCGATAATCCCTTCAATAATACATTAATAAATTTAATGTATAACATGATTGCCCTGATATCCGTCTGAAAGACTGTATTATGATTCGGGAGGTGAGAGAATATTCCAACAGAGAGGTCGAAGCTACAGAAGCCCAATGCAGTCTCCCCCTCCTTCCCTCAATTTTTAAATCATTGTCGCTCTAAAACGTATCCTTCAACCAGAATTCCCGGGATTCGTGTTGGACACCTTGCCATTTTTCAGCTCTCGCAGATCCTACCACGATTGTATTCTGTTGTGTTGTATCCAGATAACTCATCTAAGATCTTCTGTTGGTTGATTTTCCGATTATCACAAATCCACTCACGAGTTCAACTCAGATGAAGTATAGTCAAGGCTGGGTCATAATATAGCTGAATTTAAAAAGGTCGGCAAAACTGTCAATAGTACCCTAGTGGATGTGGTTCTGATGGAACTTCGCATAGATGTCCACTATACCACTACCGTATAAGCCGAAATGGATCTGACCAGGCTTGAGTAGAAGCAGTGGTTTATTCTTGGCTCCATTTGTAGCCTAAAGCTCTTATACATGGTGCCTACGCTTAGTAAGCCTTAGTGACCCTGCTCTCGATGTGTTGTTTGGACTATAATTTCGTGTCAAGAATTACTTCAAGAGATAACCACTTTGAAGACACTAATGGTTTTAACTGGGAAATGAGGTATGTTTGCCTTCCGAGTGAAAGGGCACATCAGTTTATTCTGATTTCCGCGGCCTACGACAATTGTAGAGTGCTTTTGAAGCCCTCCTTCTCACACTTCTAGGATTTGTCTTCCACATCGACTGTATAGCAGACAGGTTGGAAACCCTCATTGGCTAAAATCATGAGAAGACTGTTTATGGTGGTTACCCATAGAGAGGTAGAAATGTCTAGCCTGTGGAGTTCCACGCCTAAACCTCTGTCTAATACTGAGGCAATTGAGCAGGCAGTTAATATATGGATTGTCTACCATATGACCTCGGTTAATGTGAAACTGGTTTAAGGACCGGATAAGCGATTCGGTAGAAATATTAAATGTGAGAATATTCATGTGTATGTACAGCAAATGATCTCCCTATGTCTTAAACTATCTTATGAAAGGCCATTTCCCAAGAATGTCCAAATAAATACTGGTGTTGCTTGAATCTAAGCAGCTCCCTAGGGATTTAATACTTAACCATGACATCTAAAATAGTCTCCATGGCTTTTAGCAAGATCAATGTGAGGTTAATCGGTAAGGTTTTTGGGCTTTTATAGCTTTCCCTTCCAAGCTTTGGTTTAAAAAAACTTTTAGGGGTGTGGTGGATTCAAACCGATCACGCTACTCACATCACTAAGAACACATGTTCATAAAACATATGTTATATTTAACGAAAAAACCCTTTTTCATTTGTAAACAAATAACAGCTGTTGAATTTAACTTAACGAAAATAAAGATGTAAATAAAATCCTAGACTATAAGTACCGTTAGTTTAGTTTATAAGAAGGACAAAATTGTAAATAAAGATAAGTTTTAAATCAGAACTCAGCCGAGCAATTGGCTATTAGTTTCAATTATTTAAACTAAAATTTAGCACTCAATTGTGCTTTGCCTTGGCGCTCTTTAGTGCCGGCAATCTAAGCCAGTGGCGTTTGAAACGCCGGCTAAAAATCCCTAGGTAGGGAAATAAATTTAAAACACAACATTACACGGGTATATGTTGATCCTAGGAGAAACTATTCGCCATATGTATGTCAAACAGCTCAATGCTCTGTTGCAAATGAGAAGGAAATACCCCATCTGGTCCTGCTACTCTAAAAGGGGAAAAGCTATTTGCAGCTCATTTAGCCATATCGCTCAAACCTGATATTTTGCATTTGGCCCAACCTGTCGGCCTTCATTTGGTCCACATACCATTAGGTCCACCTTGATATTACACATTAAGTCCAACATATTGCTACACATTGAGTTCGACTTGTAGTTCCACATTGGGTTCAACATATTGTCACGCATTGGTTATATCGTTTTCTACAAGAAAGAGATTTGCCCTTAGAATCCTTTAAGAGTTTTCCAACTAGTCCGCCAAATTTCAGTTTCCGTAACTAATAATTTTACGCTGCGCATGAGCCTTCAATAAGAATTTCGTAATCTTCGAGAAGTCGTTTTCGCTATTTACAGAAAAGTTTCCAGCTGTTGCGTTTTGCAGTTCGAAGCTTTCCATTGTAATCTCTGACCTTGCTGTGGTAGTCATTCCAGTATTCTAAATATCTCCAAAGATGTGCCCTATTAAAAAGTCATCTTTTCTGATGTTGTAAATGGCGAAAAAGAGACAACAAGAATATGTAAGATATTTTGAAAAGATAATGCAGCGAAGCTTTTCTCTCTCAAAAAACCCGGTGGTATATTCACGAACAACCTGCAGAAAGTCAACGCTATTCAGGAATCCATTGATCCGGTGCGATATCAGGGTGGTTTTCATTCTCAAACTTGGAAGAAGAACAAGACTTTAACGAAACGATTTAGGCCGATCACTTTATCATTCTTTCCACTAAATAGCCCGAAACGATCTATCATAGGGATATTTCGGACAAAAAAAAATGTTGATTTCTTGTAAATCATATGAACGGAACCGTAGCTGGGTATTAATTTGTCATGGGTAGTCCGTAGACTCATACATGAGAACTGTTTTCATTAAGAAATGATCAAACGGATCTACTCACTTCAACTTGATAACATAGTGTTGCATTCCACCATGTTGATAGAGGAACAACTGTACATAAAATTTTGGCACAATTTTGTATATTAATAATCACAGATGTTTAAAAGTATCCAAAATGTTAATGTATATGGTTTACTGTGTATGTGTTGACTCGTTGCGCATGTGTTCATGAATCTTTAAGCCTTGAGATTTTGTTGTTGCATGCGAGTAAACTTAATGAATGGGAGCGCCCGTCTTTAGTTTTGATTTTCTTTTATAGTAGTACAACACACGACTTCATTTTTTTCATGCCAAGTTAAATTTGTTGTATTAATTTTTTTTTTTTTTTAAATTTTGTGTCTTTGATTTCCACTTTTATTTATATAAAAAGAAAAAAAAAAGAAACTTCTACTAAAATTAAGCTTAATACGGACAGACAGTTTGATTTTATACCATAAACCACCGCTAACATCAGCATCACAACTGACTGCAGCACAGTACCAAATCTTAATCCACAAATATATGAAAAACACCCTCACTTCTTGCTGCACCTCTTGCACTTGGTATATCACCTTTGTAATTGCGTTGTTGTGTTTGTTGTTGTCTGTATGTCTGCCATTCAGCATGACTTCCAGCCAGCCTGCTCTTTGACTGTGTTGTCTTTGCATCCGCTTTGACACTGAAAGCATTTTGGTTACAACGTCTGCGTGGGCAGACTCATTCATAATTTTTTTATTTCGTATTTTTTGTTTTTCTTTTTACTAAATTAAACTCTTTTCATTGCTGGTTGTCGTTGTTAGTTACTTAAGATACTATTTTTTTTTTGTATTTTTAGCAAAAACAACATAAGCACCATCAACTTATGTATGCTAACGGAGGGAGACCGTATGGTTGTTTCCATTTAATTTTTTGATTTGGATGAAAAAGGCCATCATCGGGTTCTCGTACAAAAAAGACTAGATCGTATCAGCTCAGTTAAGATATAAATATATATTATTGAATCTAATTAGATATATCAGATAAAATTATATATGATAAGATATGGCATATGTGCTACACTTTATGACCAAATCTGATCAAAGCTTGTGCCAGATCAGTTCATAACTTAAGTTATATGTAAAAGGGGGTGCTTTTCATGACCAGATGTGAGTAGATCTCGCCAGATTTGCAGCAGATCTTATCCGTTTGAGCTGACGGCAAAATAAAATTGCGGATACACATTTTCATTTCATATATTTATTCATTTGTAATTGTTTGAGGAATTACTTGGTAAGAAAAACAGTTTTTAGGTATACTTATGTTATTTAATTTTAGTTTAAAGTCGAAATAAAATTAGACGTTGTTCTATATGGTTAGCCAGAGTCTGACTAGACTAGTATATCTCAAATTTGTCCCCAATTGTTATCTGGTCTTTTCTCCATGGGAGAGCTTTTGTTTAAATTGTGTACGAGTAGCTGTCAAGTCGAATTCTTGATTTTATTAAAAAACCACAAGTATATAACATGACTGTTGTTGGAATTGCATTTTTGGAAGGGAGAGAAAAGGGAATAGAAAAAGAAATACCACACATTTATGCGTAATTGATTTGATTAAGAAATGCCAAGGAAAATTGAAAACTTCAAGGCAAAAAAGTGATCTTCCATAATTTTCTATGCAAAATATATGTGGGTCTGAGCAGACCACATGTATTACGAATGTGATGAGTACTATCCCTAACCTATCCCTAAAACTATCCTTGTCATCCTTGTGTTGGTTTTTAATCCTGTGTTTTGAATAGATCGATAGGAGCAGAGAGAGCATTTCGCTGGACGAGCTTTAAGGAAATTTTTCAGTAAACTAATGAAGTTTTCTTCACAAAGTAAACGAAAACTTTTATGGAAAATGATATTAAATCAATGAAAATTTCAGTAGACGAGTTCCAGTGGAAATTCATTGGTTTTATGCAAAAATTCATTAATATCATGCACATAATTCTCTTAGTGTATTTAAATTACTACCACAATCGAAAAGGGTCTGAGCAGAGTAAACTGTACGCCCTTAATACATGCACGATTTTCTTAATTTTGTACAAAAATTCGGCTAAAAATTATATTAAATATTACAGAAATTTTACATACCCAGGAGAGGTCATTTATAATAAAAATTGCTTACCTGAAAAGAAAACAAAAAAATGATAAAATTTGAAATATATTAAATTTAAGGGGTTCATTTCTAAAACATTTCGGTAAAGCCGAAAAAAAACTAAATCATATTTATTAAACAGTTACTTTTGATAGAATCGATTAAGAATGTAGTTTTCATAAATATGATGAATAATTTTTAACATTTTATGAAAAATGTAATATTTTTTTTTTCGCCGAATAGAGTATCCCGAGAATAAAAATAAATAGCCCGATGAAAAAACAGAAACCTTACATCTAGCATATGTTGTCATATCTCATTTGATATATGTACATCGACATTTAATCTTATCCAGGTTTATTTGAAAATTGGGGTATCCAGCAATATCCACTAAGATCCCTCAAATTTATTACAGCATTAAATTAGATCCAAATATATCCAATAATATCACGGTAAGATTCTTATAGATGACAAAATATCCCATGCGATTAATTTAGTAAATACAATTAGATGCAAATAATATAATATAATTTTGGCAGATCGAATTGGATATTTTCAGATTAAAATTTATCCTATGATATATTTGGAGATATTTAAATATTAATAAAATTTAAATAATAGCACAACAAATTAAAAAAAAAAATTGTTTATTAAAAAATATTTATTTAATAAAAAAAACTGTCTACAGGATTCGAACCCAGATTGCTGCAGTTGTAAAGGGTCATTTAACTCATTCAGCACACACTGCTATACAAAATGATTGACTGTATGAGAAAACATTCTTCGTGAGTTTTGTTATATATAATTATATAAATTTATATATGAGGAGACGCAGAACAAAACGTACTCTTTTGCATTTTTTGAGAAATTTTTTTTTTTATTTTTGTATTAGTTTGGTTGAAAATTTTTAATATTTTATTAAACTAATGTGCCTTGTCATGACCAAAAACAACATTTTCCTCGAAATCCGCAAAAATCGAATCGACAAGGTAAGGGTTAACGTTAATTATTTCGTCCAAAAATTTTACCATAGTAACTTCAAACATTATGTTATAATATTTTAAATCACATTTCCTAAAATTAATTGGTAGTAAGCAAAAAATTGACTTCTTTTGTAAATTAAAAAAAAAAAATCTGGGGTCATTTTGGGCACCAGGTCCACATGGGTTAATGATGTCCAAAAAATTTTTTTGTCAACCTTGGGTAGCGATGATAAAAAAAAACAACTAAGCTAATTTTGAATTTTAAATATTTTATGACAGCAAATAAGCCGTGTTATCACCAAAAAACGCAATTTCCTGGAAATCCGCAAAAATCGAATAGTTGCCCTACCCAAGTGTGCCAGTGGATATTTTTAAATTTTTTATTTTCATTCTCTAAGGTGTTTTAAACAAGCTACTGGACTCCAAACCTCAATTTTTTCGGTTTCGTTGAAGAAAAAATTTTGAAATTTGAAATTATAGATTTCAAAAACGTCCCAAAAATTTTGTCCGCGTATGACGTCATCTTACGACAGGTCTACGACACCCAATAAAAAAATCTTTTCCGATATCTCATAGCCTTGAGTCTTTTAAGTAAAAAAATTATAACTTAGTAATCGATTTCAAAAATATTTATGACGTGTGGTCGAATTTCTCAATGAAGTAATAATTTAACCTTTTTTGGTCCGGGGCATTATTTATTACTGGGCTGGTTCTTAACCGAATTTGAATTTTTATACCTTTTTGAATAGATAATTATCTCCTTATATCAAATAATTTAACATGTAGAATAAAATTTTTTCCCATTATTGAAAAATTTACATAAGTCTCGAAAAAAGTCATTTTTTCCCCATATAAACGCATTTGCAATTTTCAATCGCTTTGAGCGACCTCTAAACATTTTTCGATTGGCCCAAAACTTCGTATTTATCACTTTTTTGGCTATTCGCATATTTCTGGGGGGTGAGACCTTAAGATTTAACACTTTTTTTTAAGGGCCACCCTAATATATATAGACCTAAACCTAAACCACATAAACGCAGTGTCGACCCCATTGCGACGTTTTGTCGATAAAGCAGTTTTTGTATTTTCTCTATTTGTCACTGCCGAGAACTTAGAAAAGTTTCTAAATAAACAAGAGCTTTTTTTAAACAAAACGCTAAAATGGCTTGGGCTTTAGAAAAAATAAATTAATAACATTCTTGAAAAAAAATAAAAATTAAAATTTTTAAATGTTTTCACTCATGGAAGAGAAAAAAAATATTTGTTGGAGGATCTAGGCCCCCATTTATTTGGTTCCAAAGTTTAAATATCAGCAGTCTTTAGTTTCTAAACAAATAATGGGAGAAGAACATCATACATGTCGCTGAAAAGGTAATGTAGATGTCGTTTTACAGCATTTTCTCATTTAGAAGATTTTTTTAGAAGCTTTTTAAAGGAATTTTCCAAAAAACTTCTTTTTATTACAAAATACTCCTATCCAAAACTTTTCCACAATTTATTTTCTTGGCATTAAAAGTAGGAGTAAAAAAATATTGGGTTTACAGCTAAAAAATGCGGTATTCATAACAGATGGCATATCTTCTACACATGGTTTGTGTGTTTAATAACTTATATGGCATTTTGTAGTGAAACATCTGCCATTTATTCTCACTTTGTCATTGAAACAAATAGTGTAAACAACAAAGTTTTTTTTTTGCTTCGAAAATGTCGAAATTTGTGCCAACGAAGCATTATTTGAGGGAAGTTTTGCTTTAGTTCCTTAATTTGAAACAAAGTGCAGCTGAATTACAGCGATTGCTCACTGAAGCTTATCCTGAATATGTTCTATCGATTTCAACGTACGGGAGATGGCTTGTACCGTTTAGAAGTGACGATTTTTATACGAAAGGCAAAGACCGCCCAGGTCATCCAAAAAAGTTCGAAGATGATGAATTGGAGGCATAACTCGATGAAGATTGTTGTCAAACTCAAGTAGAACTTGCTAAATCATTGGGAGTCACTAAAGCTACAATTTCAAAGAGTTTGCAAACAGCAAGATTCATCCAAAAGCAAGGAAATTGGGTACCACACGAGTTGAAGCCGAGAGATTTCCGATATGCACAATCATATCGGAAATGCTGCTTGAACGTCATAAAAAGGAGCCATTTTTACATCGGATCATTACTGGCGATGAAAAGTGGATCCACTACGACAACCCTAAGCGCAATTAATCATATGTGATTAAAACAAGGACAAGCCGAATATCCATGGTCCCAAGGTAATGCTCTGTGTTTGGTGCGACCAGAAGGGTGCCGTCTATTATGAGCCACTGAAATCGAGCCAGATGATCAGAGCGGACCTGTACCGAACACAACTGATCTGTTTGGAGGGAGCATTGGCTGAAAAACGCTCGGAAAATGGGACCAGACACGCAGCCGTAATATTCCATCATGACAAGGCTCGGCCACATGTTGCAACATAGGTTAAAAACTATTTAGAAAATAGCGGTTGGGAAGTTTTGCCTCACCCACCTAATAGTCTAGATCTTGCCCCGTCCGACTGCTATTAGTTTCGATCGCTGGCATGCACTTCACTGAAGAACAGGGTATCCGAAATTGGCTTGATTCGTTCTTGGCCTCAAAAACTGAGTAGTTCTTTTGGAGCGGAAACCACATGTTGCCAGAAAGATGGAAAAAGTTCATAGCTGACGATGGCCAATACTTTTAATAAATTTATATTGTACCAATGTTTCACAATAAGCGCACAAAATTTGCCAAAAAAAAATACCGCATTTTTAAGTTATACACCATAAAGTACCCAGCAGAAATTACTGCTTGCTTGGAAGCAGTTTTGTCAGGGAAAGTTGAGCAGTGAAGCGATTGCATTATTGATGATATCATGCCTGATTTTTGTTCGAGATAGCTCGCGTGAAAGCACTTGTTTCGAGATCCAAAAAGGCATGAGTTCACCGCTTTTAATTAGTGCTCCTGTTTTTCTTTTAAAATGTCGATAATTCATGCCTTCTCAGAAGTGCATATTATAAAGCTTTTCAACTATTTAAAATCATACCTTTTCAAAAGCACAATATTCCTGAATATTTTTCCGTGAAGAGAAAAAAATTTTAAAAAATTTTGATAAAAGAACCGCAAAAATATTTAAGCAATCAAAATGTGATGCTCATTTCATGACTTTTTTGAAAAGCACAGCAAAAAGCGATGTAAACAAACAATTAATCACCTTAGGCCTTTCATTAGTGCTGTTTACGAAGCTATACATTTTTAGAAGTTGTAAAAGTAGCAGTAAGGAAGCAGTAATCGTTTTTACTGCTTCCACATTTTTGCTGGGTAAGAATACTCAAAAAGTATCCAAAGTCTGCTGGGTGGGTAAACAAAAACTGGAATTGAAAGAAAAATAATTTATATGGAAACTACCATAATTTTAATTTTATGAATAAGACGAATATAATAATTGAATAATCTTGTGTTTTTAACCACTTTATAAATAACGGTTTAATTCAACATTATTACGTTATTAAATGAATCTCCAGAATTATCCTTTTTCGCTTTCCAAAATTAAATTTATAATTAGATAGAAAAGAGACGCAAATACATTAAGCACTGTTAAAAAACTGCGGATCAAAATCGTAGTTAAAAATGAGCTGAGGGGAGGAAAATTTATTTTCAGTTAGAAATGTTTTAAAACACTGCTTAAGGCCGGATAACACATTGCCCAGTTAAAATTTAACCTAAAGTTAAATTTAAAATTTATGTGGTAAACAAACAACAAATGTGTCAGTTAAAGTCTCAGTTAGCAGCTAACAGGACATTGTGTTAATGGGGGTTACTAAGAAATATTTCATCTAAGTTTTACCTTAAAAGAAACTGCGCTTAATTAAAATTTAACAAATACACACAATTACAAAATTTTAACAGAATTTGGGTAAAATTATGTAACAACTTTGGATATTTGCTAATTCTGAACTGAAACCCCTTAACTTTTAAGCCCAAAATTAAAATCATTAACTTTGCTACTTTTAATTTTTTAGAAATTTAAGAAACAATTGAAATGAAGTTATTTCTTAGTATATAAAAGATTGAATTTTTTTTTTCATCTTAACCTCAAAAAATTTAAATTTTCAAAAGAATAAGTAGAATAAATAAATAAAAAATATACTCATTATGCTCTTTTTAACTGTCAGCAACTGACATTTGAAATCAAATGTCAAGTTTTACATCAACAAAAACTTAAAAAGAACTTAAAATTAGATAAAAATATAAATTAAAAACTTAGAAAAAACCGTAGGTTGAGGCGGCATACAAAATTAAAAGATTGTTTTTGTGACTAAATAAGGCAAACAGAAAAAGAGAAAATTAAAATTTGTAAAAAGCATAAAACAAAACCTTCAAAATAAATGACACTAACTGAAACATGATTGGATAAGAAAAAATGTATAAAAAATTTTCATAACTTGAAGTATGGAATAGAAGAAAAAATCAAAAAAACGAAAGATATAAATGAAACAATCTAAAACAAAATCAAATATGAAGAGGCGTCGAATTTGTAGCCTTGTTAACATTTTACCATTTTTGGAAAATAGAAAAAAATAAAATATTATAAATGCAAAAAAAATAAAAAATATAGTCATTAAAACAACAGCTTAAATTGTATACAAATAACTATAAATAAGTCATTTGGTAAAAATACAGAAAAATTCGAACGATCCAGTGCACATTGGGGCTAAACTAAGTAATTTCTGGGATTAATGAAACCGCTGATTTCAGGCATAAGAAATTTATACCAATTTAAAGTGCACAATCTCTAGACTTTAAAGTTGCGAATACATGGTGGACTTTTATCGAGAATTCAAAAAAAGAAACGACAAACGAAAGTTAAAAATCTAATCTAGGGTGATTTTAGGAAATATAAGGTATGCGCCATTAAAAATTTAAACATTTAAAACAAAGTCGAATAAAAGATTATAGAAGTGAGTTAGAATTAAGAGCAAAACTACCCAACCAGAAATTGTCGATTGTAAAAAAATTGAAGCTCTGACATATGCAGCACTGATTGACAATGGTACAACAAATAATGTGCTGGCGAAGCACTAATTTAGAACGCTCTGTCAATATTAGTGCTTTGCCAGTACCTAATTTACCCAAATTTGACAAACGTAAAAATAATAAAAGCACCGGAACAGACCTCTCTCCCAACGTTGAAAAAAGTGCTTTGCTGTACCTAATTAAAAAAATGTATAAACGTAAAAGTAGTAAAAGCGCTAGCATAGCACTGGTTAATAATGCTTTCTCAACAAATATTTCCGATACAATTATATATAATTATTAGGGTGGGTCGATTTAGCAATCGATATTACGTACTCGATTTTTCGAAAGCTTTTAGCATGGGGAAAAAAAAGTTCCTCTACGACATATCAAATAAATCATTTTCGAGGCTCCCAAATTTAAATTTTTTGCAATTTTATAATAAATGCTAGATTAGCGCCATCTTGAGGTGGCTTTTTGAAACAACTAATAAAGTTTTAAACAATATAACATTACAACCTTTTCAGAAAGGTATTACTTATGAAAATCGGATAAAAAATGTGGCAACTAGAGGTAAAAGTATATAAGTAAAATTATTTTCTGCTTGATGATGAAATGATGATAATGATGAGAAATGATGATAATGATGTTGATGACAACAAGGAGAAAATAATTTTACTTATATACTTTTACCTCTAGATGCCACATTATTTATCCGATTTTCATAAGTAATACCTTTCTGAAAAGGTTGTAATGTTATATTGTTTACAACTTTATTAGTTGTTTCAAAAAACCACCTCAAGATGGCGCTAATCTAGATTTATTAGAAAATTGCAAAAAATTTAAATTTGGGAGCCTCGAAAATGATTTTTTTGATATGTCGTAGTGGAACTTTTTTTTTCCCCATGCTAAACGCTTTCGAAAAATCGAGTACGCAATATCAAAAAATTTTTATCCATACAATTTGACCCACCCTAATAATTATATATATAAATATATATTTTTCATATCACAATATCTTATTTGATCCAAAAAATTTAATTTTTTAACATTAAAGGAATTAAATATGCTAAAATCCCAAACGTATTTAACAAATTGTGAAAAACAATCCGTTGTAGGCATGTCCCTATCCGGATTTCATTCTTGCCTAAGAAAATCATCAGGGGACGACGTTTTTAAAATTTCTGGAAATATTTGTTAGGTTAAATTACAAAGTCAATGAGAATTTCTTGTTCTCGTCTAGGAGCGTTATTAAACATTTAAAATATCAAAGAAAAAACAAAAACAACAACAAAAATTTTTACACAATTTGCTCTGTCACCTTCCAATGTATTTTTTACCAATGAATTTTAATTATTTCTTATTAAAAAATGTTGGGTCATTTTGACACCATGCTCTCAAGTAGATTAATTTTGATCTTTTTTATAGAAAATGCTTAATTAAAGGTTTTTATTTCGAGTTTTATGTCTAATTGCACTTTTTTACATTTCCTATTAAAAAAAAGTTAATATGGAGCTTTATCCCGATCAAAATAACATTATATCTAATATACTATATGTGTCATATCTCATTTGATATAGATCGATATTAAATCTTATCCAAGTTCATCTCAAAATTGGGGTTTCCCGTAATATCCAATAATCTCCCTCAAATATATTACAGGATATAATTAGATCCTAGTAGATCTCAAAATTGGGAGACACAATAATATCCAACAATATAAAATTAAGATCCTGATAGATACCAAAATATCCCATGCGATTAATTTAGATTCAATTCGATAGAAATGGATAAGCTAATTTTGGCAGATCGAATTGGATATTTTGAGATCAAAAGTTATCCTATGATATAATTGGAATTATTTAAATCTTAATAAAATTTAAAAAATAACACAAGAAATTAAAAATAAATGGTCTAATTCATAAACTTTTACAACAGTCTTATTGCAGGATTTTAAGCTAATTTGTGAAAAACAGTATTCATATTTGCTTAATAACGAAAAAAAAAAAAATATAGATTTATAGTCGATACTCATTAACTTTAAACCTTTTATAAAGTTTGGAGTGAGGAAGGAAGGCATGAAATGATTTATTAAAGCCACCCCATCCCTAGAATGTATCGTTTTCAACAACTTGCATCCATCAAACTGAAAAAAGCTACAAAAATTGCGTAGCCAATGACCTTTTTCGAAAAAATTAAAAAAAAAAAAATGTAAAAATAAAATTAAAAAGAAAAACATAACAATAGTGATATACAGACTGTCAAAACATTATTCGAAATTCGATTACTTTTGTATGCTTCGAATAATATGTTCAAAAAAATTACTTTTCTACACACATTTGCATTGATTTGTTTTATAAATAAAATAAAAAATATTTTTAATAGCTTTTAAATTTATCTTAGCACATCATTAGTTCTCTAATTTAAGAAAATACATTTTCACTTCCGATTACCGAGTCAATCGTTTATTAAATTTGTACATCACTTGCTACTTATTTGAGAGAAGAGAGAAAATAAACAATAGTGTTGCCAGAATCAAATCGAAAAATTAATTTATAGTTAAAATACGATTATGAATCAAGATTTCTAATAACTCTTTATTAAGCGAAATATGTACTTTGGTTATAGCAAGCTTCAAATACCAAATAATATTTTTTTATGAATTAGCACAAATATATTTATTTATTAAACAAATATTTATTTTATAAAAAAAAAACGCCGTTGGCAGGATTCGCCCCAGATTTCTAGAGTTGTAGTCGGTCACTTAACTCACCCAGGCACACACTGCTATACAAAATGACTGACTATATGAGACAACATTGTTCGTGTCAGTGCGTTATATATAGTTATATAGATTTATATATATATACATGATTTAGAAAAAATAAATTAATAACATTCTTGCAAAAAAAAAAAACAAAAATTAAAAATCTGAAATGTTTTTCACTCACGGAATTTTTTTGGTGAAGAAGATAAAAAAATGTTTGTCTAGGCCACGATTTATATCGGTCAAAAGTCTAACTATCAATAGTCTGTATTTGCGAAACTAATAATGGGATAATAACAATATACATGTTGTTGAAAAGGTAATACAAATGTCTTTTAAATAAGGTATGACATGTATAAACTTAGAAATCCTTTGGAAAAAAATACTCTTATCCAACACTTTTTCACAAGTTGTTTTGTTGGTATAAAAAGTAGGAGTAAAAAATAAGAATATTGCCAAAATTTCATGTAGAAATATTACAAAAAAAATCATTTTCGCTCTAGAAGAACTCAAATTCTATTGACATAAAATGGTATAATCTTCTTAAGATCTGTAAAAAAATATTTAAAAGCAAAACAAATTGAGTTAAAAAAAGTAAAAAAAAAAAATTTTTTTTGTGCCCGAGGTGGGATTCGGTAATACATATATAATTATGTGTGGGGTTATATATGACAATATATAATTACATATTAAAATATTAGTAATCCCAAGTTGCAGTAAACATAACTTTCAGCTGCTGTTGGCAGAAAATGGGTTAATTTTTTTAAGATCTGTAAAAAAAAATATTTACAAGTAAATTACAGGGTTGGCAGGCAATACCGCTAAAATACCGTTATCGATTCAAAACACTTTCAACTGACTACCGTTACCCCTAAAATACCGTTACCGAAGTACCCGGAATACCGTTATCCTTAAAATAACATTACCGAAATAACTGAAATACCGCTATCCTTAAAATACCGATACCGAAATAAATGAAATACCCGAGTAAAAATAGTTATATATTGTCATATATAATGTGATTGGATTATATCTGAAAATGAATGGAGTCACATTAAGACACATATGATTATATACAACTACATCTACAAATGATGTTATTACATATACCCAAATCTGACTCCATATATAACTACATAAGCCATAGAAAACTAATCAAAATATACGTAGTGACCGATATGATTATATATGGTTCGATACTAAGTTATATATATGACTGTACTTAAATTTTTTTGATTGCGGAGTTACAAAAATTCAACTGGACGAGAATTTTGTACTTTTGTGTATACAAAACTACAAAATCAACTCTTCATTTGTCGGCAATAAGAAAATGATAACTTGAAAACACAAGTTATCATTTTTAAAAAATTTTTGAAAAGACCCAATTTAATAGGAAGTGGTGGTAGCAATACTTTATCTGTTGGTACAAGAGGTTCATGGATAACATTAGCTGTTCCAACACGAAAAACGTCTCTCTTTTCCCATTTTTGTACTGAGAATAAAAAAAAAATTCGTAAAAAATTGATTTTTTTAGCCTCATATACGAAAGTACATAATTCTCGTCCCGTTAATTTTTTGTACCTTATGTAATGTCTCGGTTTGTGTAATAAAGCTATCATTTTCTTATTGCAGACAACTGAAGAGTTGGGGTGGTGCCCACGAAATAATTGTATTGTCTATCATGAAAATGAACAACCTTCTTTGAAACAACAAATAAAATCTAATATGAAAATATCATATTAGAATTTGGACTTGAGGTAGAACAATATTGTAACTAAATTTTTCTCAAATTTTTTTCACCCTAAGTTCCTGACCAGAGTAAGTCTTCTGTTCGAAAATTTATTCTCATCGTTATATTTTGTTTACGCTTGAGGGGAACCTTTCTTGCAATTTGTCCGAGTAAAATGGCATGCTGTAGACGAAGGTGAACACTTGGGAGATTGATTTCTTTTCCAATCTCTGCATAAATTAACCTTCAAGAAATGAAAAGATCTTTTTGCCACCACAACAATACGTCGATCTGTTTTTACCACTATCCTTTACCACTTTTACCACTTTCTTTTTCTGTCTACCACTATCCTTTTCTCTTTTGTCTTTTTTGTCAATGCTTTCTGGAAAAAATTCGAAGAACGCCCTAAATTATTGGATATTTCCAGTAAACTTTTTCCTTGTTTTATCACTATTTGAACTATTTTTCGTTGTTCAGCGCTACAATGTTCTCATCTTCCCATTTTATTAAAAATTTCACTTTTAGTACACAATTTTTTTTTAGTTAAAATTTAAATATCCTTTCCTCTTTATGTTTTACAAGACAGATATGAGTTAGATTTAAATTGAAAATAATAAAAAACCTGACAAATAATTCAAGTGAATCTATTATTATGATCAACTATTTCATATAGTTTAAATGGTTACAAAGTTGAAATTAACGTATTAACGTACTTGCCATAGTTTTAATATTATTTTCATTGCAATAGTAAACTGTTGAGAAAACAACTAGACTTCGATATTTAAAATATTTGATATTTATTTTAGAAATTTTTTCAGTGCTCATAAATGACTCAAAACTGAATCATAAATGGCTCATAAGCAGAGAAGACAGAAAAAAGCAAAATCCGGTGTATTTAGTACTGAATTTGGACTAAGCAAAAACTGCCTAGTTTTTGTAAAAAACTAGTTTTTGTTTGTTTTTTATCTATGCGTTTTGACAAGTAAAAATTAGCAAGGGCCAAAAACTTGGTAGTTTTTGTGCAGTCTAAATACAGTATGAAGAAAAAAAATATTTAAAAAAGCAAGAAAAAAGCAAAAGTAAAAAAACTTGGCAAAATAATAATAAAAAAAATAAAAAAATAATTCAAAGAGAAAAAATAGTTTTTTGTGAGCAAATTTTTTTAACCGCGATTTTTTTTTAAAAGATCGATTTTTCGACGAAAACTCGTCCGAAACCTCAAGAAAAACATTTTTTTGGAAAAACTGCTATCGCCATCGTTTTTAGCGTACACCTTGAAAAGGTAATATTTAAAAAAAAAATTACATCAGCCGATTTTTTTTTATTACCTACTAAAATGACATTAAAAATAAAAGTTGAGAAAAAGTCAAAAAATTTAAATTTGGGCGCCTCGAAAATGATTTTTTTGATATGTCGTATTGGAACTTTTGTTTCCTCATACCAAAAGCTATCGATGGCACAATATCGATTGCTAAATCGACCCACCCTAATAACCACTTCTTTACTAATTTCTAGGTAACCAGTTATTCCACCTTTGTGGGTAACCACTTATTATTTCACTATGAGTAATCTTTATTCGCACTTTTTCTGTAAGCGAGAGGGTAATGACGGCCAATGCATTCTGGGCATCGCGAACAGAAGTAATTAAGCGAATAAATAGCCTGGTAACTAGTGAAACTTCCTGTGTGCTACTTACTCACTTAATTACGTAGTGTAATGACATATCATTATTTTATGGACCAAATATTTACACTGGCTTACTTTCTGATTTATTTTAAAACATATAGTAATGAGTTATTAATAAATAGTTACTTTTTCCTTTATTTCAAAACAAAAAATAATGCGTTACCAATATTGACTTATTTTTATCATTATTTCAAAAGTTAAGTAATATTCTAGATTTTTTGTAAATTTTTTGAAATCTATTTTTAGATTCAATATTTTTTCAACACTGTTAAGTAAGAATATATGTATGTATATAATCACATATTTTTTATATGTTGGGATGTAAGCAAACTTGTGCGCAGCAGGCCTGTTATGTTTTTAACTCCCAAATATAACATGTCGAAATAGCTCAGATGGTAGAGCTATCGGATGGCAATCTGGAGTTACATATCCAGCACTCGCTGTTTGATAATGTCTATGTTTTAAAATTTTTGTGATTCTTCCATAAGTGAAATCTGTAAACTCTCCATAATTCCTGAGTTAAATTTTTTTACTATTTTTAAAATCTTTTTAAATACATTTTTAGTGCGAAACACAAATTGTTAACTTCCATCACTGATGTGTACTTCAAGGATATAAATTTCCAAATAACTACTCAACGTATTCATTTTAAAGGAAATGCATTATATTGCCTATAATAAAATTCTTAAAATTATGGTGATTTGAACTCATATTTAAATGTGAATTAGTATGAAAAATTGTATATAAATGTATAAATCAATATGAATATCACAACCTACATTCAACATACTTTTTTTTCTGAAGCTACCTTTGTTTTATTATTACATTTTTTAAGGCACGCGTCTATACTTTGCTAAGATCAATACCAGCTACCAATTCCAAAATCCAATTGATTTAAGATAATGGCAAAGGCAAAGCAAGAAAACTTTATTTTAATACCGACAAATCCGTAGGTGTCAAAGATCAAACTTGAAAAATCTAAATACAAAATTTATTTTTTTAATTAAATAGTAGCTAACCTTAAAACTCATTTCGTATAAATTTATATTTTTTAATGAATGAGTTTTAAAAATAATCAAAGAAAAAAAAAACTACAGAAGCTGCTAATCACTGAAATTGTTTCATAGTATTCAAACTGTACAATATTGAAATTATTGCATTTATCTACAACACTGACGCACTACCACATTTAAAGATTCGATAACTTTGTTTATTTTTGTGGTTTAACAAATTTATGAATGAATTTTTACAAATTCGTTACATGAATTGTTGTTACAAATGTTGTTTAGGTTTTGTTTTTTGTTCAGTTTTAGTATAACTACAACAACATTTTCACGGTACATGTATTTGTTTAAAAGTTGTTGTTGATTTTTATACTAAGTTCATTCATGTTTTTTTTTTTAAGAAATACAGTAGTGATATATTAACCAGGGAAGTATACCTAACAGAACAAAATATTATATTATTTTGATTGAAATAGGGTTTAGTTGTCGTAGATTTGCTGAAGTTGGATTGTAAATAATGTATAGATTAAAAGCAGAACAAATTTGCAGAACAATGTTGAAAAATTGTAATTGAATTCTTTTTAATTGGGATTGGCCTTTAAAGGGATATCAATTAAATAAACCATTGAATATGAACTGTTCAATTTATTTATTTTATCGGAATCACTTTTTGGTTCGATTTAACGACGTCCGTCTGTCTGTCTGTTCGTGTATTTTTGTGCGCAGGCTACAGGTCACAAATATTAAGATATTTTGATGAAATTTAGTGCACCGACTTATATCGGTCCATAGACGAAGCATATTGATATCGGTTAAAATCGATAGAATCGGTCCATGTTAAGACCTAGTTTCGACCAAAACAATATCCGATCCCTAGATCAGTGCGAGATGTGCTGCGCTATTTACCATTTCGTTGGACTCACCGAACATCCTACTGGACCTTACTCCATTTTATAATTTAGGTAAGGGATAAATCATTATACTAAAATCTATATCGCTGTGGAATGATGAAAATGGTAGAAACAACATAATTTTAGGCGAGGCGTGTAAAGCATAAGATGTGTTGCCCCGAAGGTTATGCACGAAAGTTACTATACCATCCAAATATAGTTTAGGAAAGCTACTGACCAGAAGAAGAGTCATTATTTTTTATACACTAATAGAAATAATCCCGTAAAATAGCAGAAAAAGCTTCTAAAAATTAGTTAAAAATTACCTTGCAGAAGAAACCGACTGAAATTAGCGAAATTTTTTGCTAAATACTATTAAAATCAGAACAGCAAAAATAAAATTGTGAACTAATGGAAAGATTTGTAGAGTTACGAGAGACACCTGGCCTGCTCTTGATTGGGGTCGCACATGTACACTGCTTTGCTCTTTAAGACAGATGTTTCGAATCTTATGGCAATAATAACTGGAAGTGCCTAATAAAGAGCCATTAAGAGCGATTGCATGCCTTATATAAGGGTTTTGATGGAGCTGCATGGACGAGGAAGAATTGTAGATTTTTGCCTAGGTTCTTGTCAGTTGAAACGACATTTTTCATGACCTCTCTGATCTGGCGGGTGTCAAAATTTCTCATTTTCTTAGCTTCATAAGAAATTCCAACTAGTTCAATGCTAATAAAGCCTCTCTTATGGGTAGTAGTTATGGATACATTATTGGATAATCCAAGTGAAAGAGGAATAAAATTTGTTGCAAATACAGACGATGTTTTCATTTTAGTAACAGATCCGTTTGTTTTAGTGATTAGTGAAGTAAGGGATAGTGTGCTGAGTGTGGTCGAATCCTGTGCCACAGGCTGTAGTCTTTTAGTAAACCCGAGCAAAACGGAGCTGTTACTTTTTACGAGGAAACCAAATATTCCACATTTTCAATTACCATCTCTCAGTGGATAGCCTTTACAACTTTCTCAGACAGCAAAATATTTGCGAGTAATTCCTCACACAAAATTTGAAGTTGAAGTTTAACATTGTACAAAAGGTTAAGATAGCTTGTATCACCTTTTATGCTTGTGAGAAAACATTTGAAAAAACGTTGGGATTACAGCCGGTAATGGTACTATGATTGTACAAAGCTTCACTCCGACGAAGTCTGATCTATGGGGCCTTGTTCTGGAGGGAGGCACTGGATATACAATAGAATGTAACAGACTGAAAATGTAGAGGATACAGAGAACAGCTTGCATTGGTGTAACTGGCGTATTGAAAACATACCAACTGACGCTCTGAACACCATCTTAAATCTCATTCCAATTGAACAGGCCATCGGAAACCATGCGGATAAACCGCGGATGTTGTCGCAGCTTTGATGACAAGCTTGTGGAGAGTTGCTAGAACATTTCTTATTGCTTTGCCAGGAGGTTAAATCTAGGAAGGCAGTTCTTGGACAACCTTAGGGACGTCGGTAATGTAGATACTAGTTCGATCCTACAATTTATTACGAAAAATAAATGGACATATACTTTTAAAAATTTTAATCCTCTTTTCAACCTTCTACTTTTCAGAGTTTATGGTATTCAAAATGCCATTTACGCTAACTGATGCAGCAGGATTCATAAACTAATCTGTACCGATAATTCGAAGTTATTTGGAAATCAGGTTGGTTTTTTTTTAACATAGACTAACACTGAGGGGATGCCTCCTATTATAGGCAGTACATTGTGTTAGAATTAGGAAAATAGGTTTTGGGAGAGGGAAAGGGGGAGTAGTGTTTGTGGACATTTGACTTTAATTTCTCTATATTGTAAGCGACTGGGAAGACTTACGCGGGGAGTTTGTTTTACATACGGTACGATTGATAAACGAATTCTGGTTGTAATGCGTTGTGTGATCCACAGGGCAATCGGCTGCAAATGAACATGATCTACTAGAAAAGCGAGTATTCCGAACAAAAACCCTGGGGGAACTAGTTCACTAATCTCGGCAGAACACTTCCCATGGTAATATGAGTCAATAGAGCTGGAAACCCTTTTTTCATTTATGAGCGCCAACGCTCTCCTTTTAACACGATCCAAAAGCTCCAAAATAGATTTTGAAGCTCCGCCCATATATGGGAGTTGTATTCCATCTTCGGTCGGATATAGGTGGTGTAAATAGTAAGGAGATCGGATGAAGTAAAATATTTCCTACACCGTTTCAAGAAACCAAGACAGTAGAATGCTTCTTTCGATACTTCAAATACGTGTTTGATCCAACTGACATCACATTGAAGTCGCATGCCCAGAACACCAAGAGTTTCACATTCCTTAATATCGATAACACCCATGTAGACTGATGACACTGACGACCCCACAGAGCTATGGGTAAACATACAACACTGGCGCTTACGTGCATTCGGAAGACTCCAAAGAGAGATTGTCAGAAGGCCCCGATTGAGTGTGTCATTTATAGTTTGCATTTTGCCCCCAAAATCGAAAATGCCGGACCAACAATCAAACCAAAATGAATGAAAAAGATTGGAAGTTTGATCGAGAAGAGCATTGATAAAGATGAAAAAAAGAGAGGGAGAAAGAACCGAACCGTATAGTACGATCTCTGAGAAAGCTCGAAATAAATCGAGAGAAGTCATTACCGACACCAAAAGCAATAAGCTTTGGTAGCAGTGGGCCGTGCCGTGCCACACACGAACCAACGCAAATATCCAGAGCAATCACTTTACTTTCACCAAACTGGTGAATAAATTGATTCTAACGCTACGAAAGGCACGTTAACAGGTCTCCCGTAGACCGACCTTTATGAAAGCCATACTACCGGTCAGTTTAAAGTGAATTGGACTTTAGATTGTTGACAAAGACGGTAAATAACCATGTTCTCCATCACCTTCGAGAGCGCTGAGCAGATTGCGATTGGACGGTTGTTTTCAGCGTTATTAGCCGCACCCTTCTTTGGGATTGGCTGAACTTTGTCAACTTTCCAGCATGAGGGGAAGACTCCCGCATGGTACGAAGAGCTAAAAAGGTTACACAATGGACGAGCTAGCGTCTAAGAGCGCTGCTTCAGTATCAGTGCTGGCCATCCCGCCACGATGTCTTATTTACATCGAGATGACTTATTTACACCGCTTTTAGCTGCACTAACTCAGAAGAATATCTTAGGCATTATACAAGATACTCGTTCGAGTTCAGCCTGTGGTTGATTGCTTTCTTGAAAGTATGAATTTCATGATATCATTCCATCTAGAAGGTCAACCGGGTCAGTGAATATTCGGTCATTTGTTAAAAGAGTTAGGAAAGCTGAACTACCATTGTTACTTACTCTTTTAACGAATGACCAGAAGCTTTTACTGCCCTGAGAAGTAGAAAGAACTTTAGCACGAATAAGCTGTTCGTAAAGAAATTTTTCACGTTTCAGTACTTTGGAACACTCGCTTCTCGCCTGTTTGCACAGCAGTTCAGAATTAACATTTTTGTTATCACGCCGAATTCTAAGCCCTTACTCTCTGGATATGACTGCGTTCTTGCAAGTCTGGCTAAACCAACATTTATCTTTTGGTTTAGCCGAAAAGCTTTTTGTTGGAATGAATGTTTTTATTCCGATCAATATTATATTTTCAACCATTTTCGCTGCAGGATCAACAGTATCGTTGACGCAACATAGTTTCCAGTTAAAATGCCGGAAAAAGACATTGAGCTCGGCCCAACGTGCTTTTTCTTATGAAAAAACCGAATCTTTCTTAGTTGTTGTTGAAACGCCATGAAGATTAAGGAACGAAAAAGATGTGGAAATGGTACAATGATCTGAATTGCCGAGAGGTGCAAATGTTCTCAATTCATACTTGTAAGGGTGCGAAGTGAGGAAAAGGTCGGGAGTATTTTCGTATTCACCTTCAACGCGCGGAATGTGCGAAACCAACAAATTCTGAATCATACACCTACAAAAAAAATTGTTGTGGCAACCGAATTTGGTTCCAACCGAATCGTTCGGTTGCTGCAAACGAATTTTTTTGTAGGTGTACGGAGATTATATGCATGCCATGGTATTGCCAAATAATAGGGAAAAGGTAAAACTTGAACTGCGTAAAATGACTGTCACTGCTTATAGAACAATGTTAAATAGTGCAGGAACTAGGAGCGAAATCAAGGGACTTTTGAAATTCTGTAAAAAGAACTGCCTTAGCAATGTGTGGTGTCTCTGAAAAGGATAATGTGATATATTTGACTGTCCAGCCTTTGTAAGAATTAGGATTAAACACTTATCTGGTGAAAATAATTCCACTTTGGGGACATTAAATTTCTCTCAAAAACGTGAAACTATCGACGGCATCTTGGTAGGCTTGAGCCGTAAGGATTTTCAGTTAAGTGCCCAATTATAATAACCTATTTATTCAAGACATAACAAATGAATTTCAGAATGAATTTATAAATTCTGACTTATGCTCTCTTTGTATTTGCTAGCATGTTATTGCCGATATCTTGATTATTAATTGTATAGATGGACGGCTATTTCAAAATATATTACACTATTCCACAGGTGTAGGATAATAATATCGGCGACACCACCTAAAATTCTGAAGCGATATAATTTATTCTGCAGCCGGTTACCTAGCGCAGAACACTTTTCCGTTTACCTAAAGTCAGATTCAAAATGCTACAGCACATTGGTTGGAATTCTATCGGAACCAACGAAATATTTCCATCATTCAATAATTTTAATTGCAATCATTTAAAATTCATCATAAGGAAAGTTATATTTATTTGTGAACAGAAAATATATATGATGAACCAAAACACTGTCACATTATCCAAAATATTGGTTTTTCTAATCAATATTGAAAAAATACTAACTTCCACATTACCTTCATTACCAACAACCAACAATTTATCGAAGATTTAGTCATTTGAATAAAATATCGGCAGCAAAAATCTAGTATCAGTTGTGTTCCAATAAAATCGATCACTCTATCCAAAGTATTAGTTTTTCAAATCAATTTAAATTTTTTTTTTTAACTTTAGTAGCTTTAACCATTAATTTCCATTATTTTGGTAATTGTAATAATATATTGAGACAAGGAACAGAAATTTTATTTATCATAATAAAATTTTGGAATCTATCATATTTTTTCGTTTCATACATATGCGTGTTTAAATTCTAAATTCTAAACGTAAGTATCTGTGGCGCAGGAGGTAGAGATACAGCCTAATAGCCTAGAGATTTGAGTTCAAACCTCAACCAAGGCATTACTTTTTTTTTAAATAATTTTTTTATTGATTCAAATTAAATGACACAATTGATTTTCTGTTGTGAATATAATTTTATACAAAACCAAAATATTCAAATTTTCAACCTGAAGAAATTCAAATTTGAAATTTGACAAAAAAAAATTTATGTCGAGTTTAGCCTAGAGGAAAAGCAATGGGCTGACAAACGGAAGGTCGCCGGTTCAATCCCGGTTCGCGATTTAAATTTTTTTTTAACTTTTTTTTTCATTCAAATTAAAAGACACAACTGATTTTCTGTTGTTGATATAATTTTATTTATAGGCAAAATATTCAAACCTGAAGAAATTCAAATTTGAAATTTGACTTAAAAAAATTAAAACAGAGCTTAGCTTAGAGGGAAAGCAATGGGCTGACAAGCGGGGGGTCGCCGGTTCGATCACAGTTAGCGATATAAAAAAATTTTAATTTTTAAATAAATTTTGTGGAACGTATTTTTCTATTTATAGAATTTATAATCCACAAACATTAAAGTAATCTATTAACACAACAAAAGTTCAAAAATGGTAAATAAATTTCCGTAGTTACAATGGTATTAAAAATAAATAAATAAAAGTGATTGTACCTGGAACTACAAAAAATTCGGTTGGTACGAATCTGTTTTCTCTGTGAGTACTCCACTCTGCACAATGGATTTTGTTTTTTTATCTTTCGCACTTACATATTTTTTATATGATGCTTCCTTTAGTTCACTCCACTGTGCAGAGCACAGTACACCAGCATTGTGAATTAGCTTTAAAACATCATTAGGATTTGTGAGTCTGTGTGATTCTTACTGACAGCTGAAATTGTTGCAACCCAGTTTAGAAAATCATTACCAGATATGTGGTTATGTAACTATACACCTAGTAATGGTAACTAGTAAAGGGCTGAATGAATGTTTTACAAAACATTCTCTTGCATGCGCTGATGCCAGTTTTGACGATTTTTAATACTAAATATAACAAAATTTGACAATTTTGATTATTTACAGGATATTAAGATTTAGATCATTGTAAAAAAAAACATAAAACATTCAAACTGGGCTCTAGTAACTAGTTACTTTTCTTATTACATTTCGTATTACCTTTGTCTGGCGATGTCGCGAAGAATAATGAGTTATGCTTACACACCAGCATACGAAAAATCTAAAAATTACCTATATGCTTACCAGTACTGAAAAAAGAATGAGTCCAAAAATAGATTTTTAAAAAAATTAATTTTATAAAAAAAAAATTTTTTTATTGTAAAATTTTTTTTTATAATAAAATTTTCTAGTGCGGGATTCGAACCTAAAACTCCAGGTTGCTAGTCAATTGCTCTAACATCTGAGCTATATCAACATGTAATGTATGATAGATAAAAACATAATTGACCTACTGCACACAAGTCAGCTTACTCGCCAACCTACAAAAAAATCAAAAAATATGTGGTTACATATATCCTTACCCGTGTTGACTAAATATTGAGTCTAAAAATAGATTTCAAAAAATTTTTAAAAAATGTTAATTTTGTAAATTCTTTTCGTTTATTTAACCTTCTTCTTCAATTTTTAACTCTACTATTTTCTTGAGCTTAAGGTTTGGTTTTTATTTATAAAAAGTTTTTTATTTTCGATATTTCGATATTATTGGAGTAGCGAAATATCGAAAATAAAAAACTTTTTATAAATAAAAACCAAACCTTAAGCTCAAGAAAATAGTAGAGTTAAAAATATAAATTATTACTATTTGAAATAATGATAAAAATAAGACATCAGTAACTGATTATTATGTTTTAAAATACTGCAGAAGGTAAGTGGATGTCATTAATGGTAGTCCAAAAAATAATGATATGTCAATAACGTTTCTAAACTGCGAAGTTAAATGGTTTGAGTGGAAAAACAAAATCTTTGGCTATTCTTAATGAACCTTTGATGACTAAGGAAAAATTGTGATGTCGTAGCTTGTATTTTGTAGTCCCATCGCAAGACTTCCATGTCAAAAGATTACGTTAAAGTAGCGATATTTCTATTCCGGTAACTTCCCCTATTAGCTGCAGTTTTGTTTTATATTTTCGAAAAGATAGACAGTCAAGTTAGACTTACGCCTTACTATCATTTCAATGTTTTATGCAAATTTTGTAACAATAACTGACATTTGCATATAAACACTGAGAGAATTATCTGCATGCTATTAAAGAATTTCAACATCAACTCAATGAAGTTTCACTGGAATTCGACCATAGAAACTTTTCGTCGAATTAATGCAGTTTTTCCTAAACTCATATTATTTATTCAAAATCTCAAACACCACATGAATTAATTTCATTAAAAATAGTTTAATAAAAAAGATGAAGTAATTTCAAAAAATTTAAGAACTTTTTCATTCATTTTGTGAAGAAAACTTCATTAGTTTAATGAAAATCTTCATTAAAATTCGTCAAAGAAAATTTTCTCTGTGTACATAATACATCGCACAAACAAACATATTTAGTTAAACTCACTCGAAGTAGCAACTCTGAATGTATGAAAATTGAAACCACCAGTAGCTTTTGATTATAGGACAAGAAAACTAAGCATGTGTTGGTCATTTGTTTCTGTTTTCTATAAGAAAACTACAAACTAGATTTGTTTAGTCTGTGAATCTAAACTAAAACTTGGTTTATATATGAAAATCTTTCAAAGAAATTTAACCAAAAACACCAACGGAAGTTGTAAATAGATTTTGATCAAATAAAATAACAAAAACACATACACAAAGTTGTTAAATGTATAATTTTCATTTTTGAGAAGCTTAAAGTAATGTCTTTTAATCCCTTTTTTTATTTACTTAAAAGCTCCTTAATCTTCTAATGTGTATTTAAGCCATAAGTCTTGATTATTCGTTTTTATTATGTTTGTAAGTTGGAAGACTTGCAACATGTATGTCATGTCTCTAAGAGAGTTGCAACTTTTGAATAATAATAAAAAGAAAAAAAAACTATATTACTTAAAAACACAAAAGTTAAGCTACTTGATTCATATGTTTAAAAACTACCCACGCAGTTTTTGATATGAGTTTGTTGTTATTGCTTTTTTCTCCATATGACAGTATAACTCACTAACTGGATTTGAAAATATTGTATTCAAAAAAAGTTGTTAGTGTTTAGTTTTTGTTGTATTTTTGGCAACTGAACAAAACTAATGAATGAATATTTTTTTACGTTTAAACCTTTAAACATTTTTACACAACAGTTTTATGACTGAATAAATAACATGACTTTGACTACAAGTTTTATATAAAAAATAAAAAAAAAGTATAAAGCACTATATGTCGCAATTTCCTCGGAAGTCTCGTTTTAACATTAGACACTATTTGCTTATGACAATATATTAGTAAAGTGGAATGTTTGTTGGAACAAACCTTTGAATTTTAAATGAATTTTGTTGTAAAACCTATTTTTTTTCATTGATTAATTCATTTTAAGAATGAATTAATTTATTCAGCTACGCAGAGATACGTTACGTTTACGTCTGGCTAACTTTGGCTTTAAGATCTTACGTTACATCAAAAACCCATTAAAAACAAAATCAAAACAAAAATTAAAATGAATCTATCCTTGCCTGCTGCATGGAAAAGCATTGAAGAAATTATTGAGAATGTAATAGGCAAAAATCTTTCTATCTACAAAATTCGTCCCTTTAATTGAGGAGTTAGGGGGTAAAAATGTTCCACGTATTGTTTTATATAAGTTCCCTGAACACATCCTATATCTAAAATTTAAGATTCATATGGTTTCCTACACTGAAAGAATTATCATCACTTCAGCAATGAATTTCTACATAGTTTCAATGAAAATTGTCACTGGAACTCGTGCAGTGACAATATGTTTCATAGAATCTATGAAACAGGTTTCATTAAAGTCAATGTTTATGAAAAGTTCATAAAATTAACGAAAATCTTCATAACATGAATAGACCACTCCTCCAATGAATAAATCATTCAGTCAATGAAGAGCTTCATAAAATCTATGAAGCAATTTCATTTATTATTATTTATTATAGTTGACTTTTGTCGTTGCTAAGCTGAAGTGGATAAATAAAAAGTAAATATTTAGCAAATACAAAAACCGTAATAAAATTGTAGCATATTTTACGGATGTACAAAATATAATGAATGAATACATTAAATTAAAAAGTTTCATAAATTCTTATAATAAGATTAATTCAATTGATGAAATTCCTTAGTAATGTTTCGAAAAAATTAATATGATTTACAAAAGAAAATTTCATAGTCCAAAATTAATAATAAAAAATTAATAAAAATAAAAGTTATAAATAATAATTCTCTCGGTATGGAAATTACATAAAACTATTGTATTTGAGAATTAAATGTTTAATATAAAATTCTAATTATATAACAATTTTTAAAAATTAACGAAATGACGATATTTTATGAAAAACTTAAAAAAGTAAATACCTACTATTGAACAATTTCACATATGGGTGAAATCAAAAAATGTGATAAATTTTTGGGCCAAATTTGTGAGAAGCAAAAAGTGTTAATATTTCGGTTTTTTCTTAATGGAATCAGTAAATTTAGTCATTATAAACCTAATTGCAAAAAATCGCTTCTACAAGTTGTCGCAATAACTTTTTTTGAACAATTTTAATTTTTTTGTTGTAACGGAGTTTACATTTCTGCAAGCAAAAGATATAACAAAAAAAATTGAGTACGAATTTTCTTCAATTTATTAATTTTTCGTATTTGGGTTTTCAACTTGCTTTCCAATGATATATAATATGTGTTTATCAAATTGGCGGTTTCGCGAATAAAAATACAATTCTTTCCGCGAAAAAAATTTTTATTTTTTTTTTAATTTTGTATTTTTCGTCTTTTTAAATGCTTTTCAAAAATATAAAATTTTTTAAAATCCAAACAGCGGTTGCGCAGTTACAAAATAATATATTAAAAACATAACATTTCGCGATCAAAAAATCCTTAAATTGTGTGAAACAAATTTAATTTCTCAAACTAATGTCAGTAATGTCTCGAAATATCGATTCAAAACCAATGAAATGCAAAATCAATCGTTTTTCGCTCCAGCAGCTTAGGATAAAAAACTGATAAATTTTTTTGATTTGACGCAAAATTATTAGTTGAATCGTCTTTTGACGCATAAATATTAGCTGAATCACCTCTGTTAATGATTATTTTAAAATATTTTAAACATTTATCTACATTTATTTGAATGAAATCTGATGCAAACAATTGTGGTTACGGAGTTTACATTTGGTTACTTTTTTCGTTTTCTTTCAGAAACGCTTTGTCAGAATTTTTTTTCCGAAACAAAATCGCATGATGCCTACAAGGTGAATCCAAATATGACTTTGTTTTTCTTACTCGTTAAATAGTTTGGTGTAAAAATTAGGAACGGAGTTTACAACATTTTTTCAAATCTTATTAAAGACATCCTTTTTCATCTCGAGAATGTTACATGCTGCGGAAAAGCTTCAAGTCTGTTATACTGGATGATTACTTACAGTCCAACGATCATTTGAGTATAAATAACATTATACTTTTCGCAATATAAATAATAGATAACTCCAAAATTCTGGTATATGCATTTTTATCAAAAATTATGACGAAAAATCGTTACAGAGTTGAAGTCGTAATAGCTAAGATATACGAAAAAGTTTGTAAAATGTATTAATTTTTGTTAAAAACGGCACTTTTCCTCTTCATAAAAATTCTTACAGTTAGTGTTTAGCTTTATTGGTTATTAAAATGTAAGATATTAAAGTTAAGAAACCTTATGAGTTACTTGTTACGGAGTTAAATTTGGCCTATAAAATTGGTCACAAATTTTATGTATTAACCAAAAATTAGTCAAATTGTTATAAATTTTGTAAAACAGGTGACAATGCGCTGATATATATCGAAGTATAAAACTCAAATGTAATCCATGCATTAGAAATTAGGTGGTTACACGGTTTTTATTACATTTTTTGATATCACCCATATATAAAGAACATTTTCATTAAATTTATCAAGATCTAATTTATGAAATTCAATAAATTTTTTTAATGAAGTTATGAAATTTTATTAAAGAAAAGTTATGAAAAATTTCATAATATTAATTAAATACTATATACATAATGAAATTCTTCATGGATTCTACGAAAAAGTTCTATGAAATTATATCATTAATATCATGAAGCATAATTCTTTCAGTGTATGCCGATTCACAATAAACATTTCAAAATGGGGGAAATTTTAACCTTCCCAAAAATATATGCCCAGGCGTAAACTTTTAAAACGCTGATATACATGTATTTTTTCTTATTGTCCCCTCTCCCAGAATCAGTTGTCAGAACCTGGTTATTTTGAAAAAAATTTGATTTTGTTGTACAGTGTAATAAAATGAAGTGTACTAAAAAATAGAAATTCTAGAAACATCGACTCCTGACGATTTCCTTAGGTAATAATGAAATCCGGATAGGGATTTGCCTTCAAAAGATTATAGGTTATAGATTAGGGATTATAGCACATTTAATTCCTTTGATGATTTTGTGGTTTGTTTTTTCATGTATTTTAATTTAATCTTCAATTGCAAAAAAAAACTTTTACTTTTTAAATAAACTTCAATCGGTTATGGGAATTATATTGGGAGTGTACACTTATAAAAATAAATCTGTAAAAATAGCAGAAAAAGTAATCAAAAATTATGTTGCAGAAAAACTGTTAAATTAGCAGATTTTTTTGTTAAATACTAGTAAAATAAAAACAGCAAAAGTAGAACTCTTAAATTTACAGAATTTTAGTTATATTTAAGTTAACTTTTAGTTAATAGAAAATAACAAACTGTACCATAAAATCTGCAGAAAAACTTACTAAATATTAGTAGAATAAAAATAGAAAAACAAACTGTTATATATACAAAGTTTTGTTATTTTTAAGCTAAATTTAGTTATATGAAAATAGCAGTCTACCCTGTTAAATTAACAGAAATATTTGCTAAAAAAATTGTAAACTGCTGTTTTTAAAAGGCTCGATTTTTATTAGCATTTAAAATTAAAAAAAAATTTTTTTAAATTCATTTCATTTATTTTATAATCTTTAAGCCAATTAAGGCCAAGCGAAGATTCGAAGATTTTTAATTTTTGCTTGATTTTTGAGGCTACTTATCTTAATTATTAACCAAAATTTTCTGCTGATGTTAACAGGTTAAGTTGTTATTTTCTATTAACAAAAATGTAACTCAAATACACATAACTAAAGTTCTGTATATTTAAAGTTTTTTTGGCTGTTCACATCTTACTAATATATAGCAAAAATAATCTGCTAATTCTACCAGTTTTTTCTGCAATGTAATTTTTAGCTAGTTTTTAGTAGTTTTAACTAAATTTTTTACAGACTTTTTTCTTTTTTTTTTAAGCAATAAAATAATTGGTCAGTTAAGCATGACTTCCATTTTTTTATGGGTATATTTATATGAAAGAAAAACGTGATTGAAACTTGGAATTGAGGTTTAGGATAAGGAGGGATTTTTCGAAATTCTTAGAGAAGGGGAAACGTATCCCGCTTGATAGCCTGCCCCAACTCCTTTGGCCATAAATTTGAAATTTTAAACATTTGGTCCCTGGAGTATGTGCTAATTATTTTCGAATTTTCGCCAGGAACGTGGTAAAAATTGGGATACGAAAGCGGGAAATTCTCCCCCTTAACGGCCTGCCCAAACCTCTTTGTCTAAAAATGTGAAATATATAGAATTAATGAAATTGAAAAACTATTGTAAAAATGGGAAGCAAAATAAATGAACTAGGAAACGATTGGAACAAATACTATACAAGTGGAACGAAATGGAAAGGAACATGTAACGAGTGGAACTGAAATAGTAGATAATGCAAGTAAAATGGATCGGTGGAACTGGAACACTAAAATTGAGAAGCGGAATAGAAACGTGAGGAATGGAAAAACTGGAAGAGTAGAACGGCATAGATCTGGGAACGATTGAGTGAAATGGGGAACGAAATGAAATTGAGCGGGGAACGAGTGGAATTCAAACACTAGTCAAGTGTAACGCTAGGAACAGAAAAAAAAAATTGTTAAATATACAGTATTTGAGTTACATTTGAGTTAAATTTTAGTTAATAAAAAATAACAACTTAACCTATTAAAATTAGCAAAAACTTAGCTAAATAATTAGTAGAATAAAAGATCACAAAAAATATTAAATTCTCAAAGTTTTTTATTAAATTTTTTTTTTAATATAAATAAAAGTCGAGCTCCTGAAATCCCAAATTTAGTATTTTTTTTTAGCAAATATATCCTTTGAATTTAGCTGGATAGACTTCTATTTGCCTTGAGCTAAATTTAGCCTAAAAATAACAAAAATTTTGTAGATATAGCAGTTTGTTTTTGCTATTTTTAATCTACTTATATTTAGTTAAATTTTCTGCAGATTTTAAAGTATAATTTGCCATTTTCAATTAACTGAAAGTCAACTCAAATATAACTAAAATTCAAATTTAGTAGGTTTGAGGTTAAGAAGAAGAATAAACATTTTCTTCAAAAGTTATAAACACATTAAATCTGCAAATCCGACTAGATCCAATTTCTGCTTGTTTTGGCAGAAACTGGATCTATTGTTTATATTTTTATTGTCAGATTGTCTCTATATGAATTCTTTCAGACGTGATCAAACATACATATGGGTGATATCAAAAAATGTGATAAAAACCGTGTAACCACCGAATTTCTAATGCATGGATTACATTTGAGTTACATATTTCGATATATATCAGCGCATTGTCACCTGTTTTACAAAATTTATAACAATCTGACCAATTTTTGGTTAATACATAAAATTTGCGACCAATTTTGTAAGCCAAATGTAAACTGCGTAACAAGTAACGCATAAGGTTTTTTAACTTTAATAGCTTATATTTTAATAACCAATAAAGCTAAACACTAACTGTAAGAATTTTTATGAAGAGGAAAAGTGCCGTTTTTAATAAAAATTAATACATTTTACAAACTTTTTCGTATATCTTAGCTATCACGACTTCAACTCTGTAACGATTTTTCATCATAATTTTTGATAAAAATGCATATACCAGAATTTTGGAGTTATCTATTATTTATATTGCGAAAAGTATAATGTTATTTATACTCAAATGATCGTTGGACTGTAAGTAATCATCCAGTATAACAGACTTCAAGCTTTTCTGCAGCATGTAACATTCTCGAGATGAAAAAGGATGTCTTTAATAAGATTTGAAAAAATGTTGTAAACTCCGTTCCTAATTTTTACACCAAACTATTTAACGAGTAGGAAAAACAATGTCATATTTGGATTCACCTTGCAGGCATCATGCGATTTGGTTTCGGAAAAAAAATTCTGACAATGCGTTTCTGAAAGAAAACGAAAAAAGTAACCAAATGTAAACTCCGTAACCACAATTGCTTGCATCAGGTTTCATTCAAATAAATGTAGATAATGTTTAAAATATTTTAAAATACCCATAAACAGAGGTGATTCAACTAATATTTATGCGTCAAAAGACGATTCAACTAATAATTTTGCGTCAAATCAAAAAAAGTTATCAGTTTTTTACCCTAAGCTGCTGGAGCGAAAAACGATTGATTTTGCATTTCATTGGTTTTGAATAGATATTTCGAGTCATTACTGAAATTAGATTGACAAATTAAATTTGTTTCACACAATTTAAGAATTTTTTGATCGTGAAATGTTATGTTTTTAATATATTATTTTTTAACTGCGCAACCGCTGTTTAAAAGGACCAAAAATACAAAATTAAAAAAAAAATAAAAAATTTTTTCGCGGAATGAATTGTATTTTTATTCGCGAAATCGCCAATTTGATAAACACAAATTATATATCATTGGAAAACAAGTTGAAAACCCAAATACGAAAAACTAATAAATTGAAGAAAATTCGTACGCAATTTTTTTTGTTATATCTTTTGCTTGCAGAAATGTAAACTCCGTTACAACAAAAAAAAAATTAAAATTGTGCAAAAAAAGTTATTGCGGCACCTTGAAGAAGAAATTTTTTGCAATTAGGTTTATAATGACTAAACTTACTGATTCCATTAAGAAAAAACCGAAATATTAAAACTTTTTGGTCCTCACAAATTTGGCCCAAAAATTTATCACATTTTTTGATTTCACCCATATACAAAAATTCTACTTTAGATTTCCTGTTAATCTTCTTATTTCCTCCGTGTCACCTTTTCAACAGTTTTATTTTTGCTGTTTTTAGTTTATCAGTATTCAGCAAAAAAAATTTGCTAATTTCAGCTGTTTTTCTGCAAGAGCATTTTTATTATTGAATTAAATACTGTATTTCTTTTCTTTCAGCCCAAACCAAAGGAAACCAAACAACCAATAAAAAAGTGTAAACGGTCGCATTGATTATCCAGTTTCGTACTTGAAATTTTGCATGAAGTTTCTACCGTTATGGTAAAATTTCAGTTATTTTTAACCGCAATTGTAGTTAAAATAACTCTCGTATCAATTAATTTTTAATGCAATAGTAGTGTACATTTAGAGCGTACCACCTTACAGGCAAAAAAAAAAAAAGTGCGTCGTACACCCTCCAATATGAAGTATTTTTGCAAGGAGGTTTGCCGAACGTAGGGGTCTACATTTTACATTTTTTGTTATATCTTTGGCATTTACAGTCGGATCTTAAAGTATGATACATCGATATTTTTCTCTCGAGGAGGCCAGTATTTTGCACCTCAAGTATCCCGTTCTACTAGTAACCCACCAGATCTCAGTTGCTACCACACAAATGTACGACCCTAATGTCAGAAAATTAAAGCTCGCAAAAAATCATTAAACTTTTGCTAAGGAAGTTTTTCGCTAAACCCAGTATAAATTTTTTTTATATATTGGTTGCCGAACGTAGGGGTCGCCTTTTTAAATTTTTTTGAATTGGACTTTTACTATATAGCAAAACACTGGTCTCCTCGAGGCAAAAAAATCGATATATCACACTTTAAAATCCGATTTTAAATGCCAAAGCTTTAACAAAAAAATAAAAAAGGCGACCCTACGTTCGACAAAAAAAATTTTTTTTTTGAAATCGCCTTCCAAAAATACTTCATATTGTACGGCGAACTTTTTTTTTTGAGGTACGGTCTAGTGTACACTTTTTTAACTGCAATTGCAGTTTATTTTGCCGATATAATTATCTTAGTGTACATATTTTTAAATTTAAAGTGAAGTGTTATATAGATGAGATTTTTTAAAAGATAAATATTCCAAAATATTAAATGTTCTATTAACAAAAGTAGTAAAATCTAATAAATATCTAGGTATTTTCAAGAAAATTAAAAATATACGTTTTACCGGCAGAAGATATGAGACTTCTGATGTGAGAAACTGTCTGGCATATATTTTTCATACAAAAGTGTAGAAAATACTCAAATGTCTGAAATTAGTTAAAGAAATATTTCTTAAGTAAAACAGAACACTTACTCAAAATAATTCAGAATATTACATCCTCGAATCGATTTTGAAGTTTTATTGTACGAAATAGTTCTTAAAATACCAAAAAACTCAGAAGCTAAAGTGTTTATGCATAATAATTTTAAAACTTTATAACATCCCAGTCAGAACTCACCAGTGGTACAAAAAATCAAGCACTGGCATACGACTGGGAAAACACGGTGTTAAAAATAAATTACTGGGAGAACACTCATTTGGGACGCTTTGCCAGCGTTTGCTAAAAGCGTTTTTCCAGTATTTATTTCTCAAAAATTTCGGTGATTTATAAAAAAAAAACCACTGGCAAATAATGGGCTTAGAGTGCTATTCCAACCACTGCTTATCCAGTGCTACAGCAATGATTTTATAAAAATACTGACGCTTCATTAGAAAAGGTTTGAAGTCGGAAGGTTCCGAGTTCAAATCCGGTTGCAAGCAAAAAAGTTTTTTTTTTTTATTTTTTTTAATTTAAATTTTTTTTGTTTTATAAAATCAATTTTTTTATTTGTGGGAAAGCTCCTTTAAGACCAACTTTTACTTTGCTCTACCAACGCTGGCATATTAGTCTAGCATTTTAGCACAGCCAGTAGTTGTCCAGCTGTTATCACTCATTATGTGTTTAGCCACAAAGCTTTATATGTCTCGTTAGCTCAGTGGGTAGGGCAATCGTCTGCCAATCTGGCGGCCTTTGTTCAAATCACGGCAGGTCCAAAAAAAATACATATGAACTTTTTTAAATTTTATTTTGGAAAATATATTTCCAGACCACCTATTTTTTGGTTTTGCCAACGTTAAAAATATTTTGTTCTTCCAGTGCTTTTTCGGCGCTTTTTTAACAGCCGGTCCTTTTGTCTAATGATGTTTTCATTTTGGTAATGGGGAACACTTTTTGCCAGTAATTGTATTACCTATTAAATTGCTTTGCCATCGCTTTCCCGTTTGTATTTTTCTGACTGGGACGTTTATAAAATAAATTTTATATAACAATTTAGTTTTATAAGTGAATTACAAATTTTAAAAGTGATTATGCAGATAACCAAAAAAATTTTAAAATTGTATGAAGGTATGTTTAGTTCATCTTTTAATTGGTAAATGTTGGTTTCTTGTTATATTTGAGATCATGCAAGAAATTACAGAGAATAAAAATTTAAAAATTTGATAATTCCAGCAGCATAGAATACATATTTTCTGGTATCTCTACAGACCCTCTTCGGTATCCATGCCTTTATCGGTTAATAATTGATAATTATCTACTCATATTGACTGCGAAACAAATAAGCAAATGTAAACACAACTCAATTAGACTAACATCAACGAAATTTTAACAATGCTATTTTTGTCCTCTGTTATTGCTGTTTTTGCTTTGTACATTAATTCTTAAAGTTTCGTATCCAGTGTTGCCAGGTTAATTGCGCACAAAATCGTTAAATATTTTTGAAAAAATCGCCAAAATCGTCATTGCGTTTTGAAATATCGTCAAAATATTGTTAAAAATCGTCAAAACTTTAATAATCAAATATTTTTATTATTATAACCCTAAAATCATAATACAAAATTAAAAAATCACCCGGTTTTTGGTGTCAGCTATTATTTAAGAAAAATTCTAAAACTCTACTTTTTTATTTGATTGGTTGAAGTGAAGGAGACTGTCAATTTAAATTGGTTTTGTAACAAAAAGAATTTCTATAGAAACAACAACACTTCACCGAAGTGTTTTAGAAAATATTCCTTTAATACTCGTATCTCCAAATTTCAAATAATTTTATGTATGTATGTATGTACTGAAAATTTTCCATATGTGAAGTTTAGAGAAGAACGCATTTAAAGTTTCAAATTTTAATGTTTTTCTCATTTGTATCGATTTTCCCAAGTTCCCGTTTTTTGACACACTAGGTCCCTTTTCTCGGAGAAGGTCATATACTGAAATTAATTGTTCGAAACAAAAAGTTCACTTAAAAAAGATTTCGTATCGAAAAACTTTAGATTTTAATGTTTTTAGTCTAGAGATATTTCACAGGTAACTACTAAAGATTTTACATGAAAAAAGAGTCCGATATGAGATATACATACATCCCTTTGAAAAACACGTTACATTTATTAGAAATTTAGGAAAAACTATTTTCAATAAAAATATTATCAGATTCTGTGTTAGATTTCCTACAAGAAAACCATCAGATTCTAAAATGACTACCGTAAATACGAATTTTATGATAAATATTTACAAATTACCTGAGTAAATTTTTAGATTTATTTAGATAATGGAAAAATAACGTATTTTTTAACAATTGTTGCTATATTTCCTATTGAAAAAAATCGTCATTTTGAAGAGAAAAATCGTCAAATAGTCATTTGGCTATTTCTGATAGTAAAAATCGTCAAAATGACGATAAATCGTCAAAACTGGCAACATTGATCGTAGCTTGTTCTATTCAACTCTGGTCGTCAGAGTGAGCGGTACACCTTAAAATATAAATTATTTCTGCAAGGCAATTTCAAAAAAAAAAAAATTTTTATTTTTTTTGCCGAAATTTTATTTTTTTTTTTAATTTTTTTATTTAATTTTATATAATTTATTAAATTTTTCATTACAGCTTCGGCATTTAAAGTCGGATTTTAAAATATAATACATCGATTTTTTTGCGTCGAGGGGAAAATTTGCTATAAAGGAAAAATGCAATGAAAAAAAAAAAAATTAAAAAGGAGACCCCTACGTTTGGCAACCAAAAATATAAAATAAATTTTTGCTTGGTTTACCGAAAAACTTCCATAGCAAAAGTTTAATGATTTTTTGCGAGCTTTAGTTTTGTGATATTAGGGTCGTACATTGGGTTGGTAGCAACTGAGTAAGTGGTGGGGTCAATGGTCCTTAGAGGAAAACATGGTCCCCTCGAGAGAAAAACATCTATGTGTCATACTTTAAGATCCGACTCTAAATGCCAAAGATATAACGAAAAATATGAAATGGCGACCCCAACGTTCGGCAAGAAAAAAAAATTTTTAACCTACTTTCAAAAATAATTGTATTGAACTGAACGGTGTATGGCGAACTTTTTTTGAGGTACGGTCTACTGTACATGTTGTACAACATGCTTGACCGTCTATAGGTCGCATTAAAAATTTGTTAAGTTATAAATTTTGTTTGAAAAATTCTTACTTAAGAAATATCTAAGAAACAAATCGATCTTAGTTCTGACTATAAAACTGTTCCTAAATGACAAAAGACCGTAAATAACATTTGTGGCAATTAACATCTTTAACTCCTACCCATGATCATAAATTGGTCATGTTGCAAATCAGAAACTTAAATTATTGTTGTTAAAAACAAATGGGAACGTGCCATTTAAATTAACAAATGATGCCACACACAATTCTAAACAATTGCCTATGACAAATTCACCCAAAAAAATATACGAATTTTGGTTATAATTTACACCAAAAACAACAAGAAAACTTTGTTAATTTTCAGATTTAATTTTTGTGTAGGATGAAACAAATAACAAAAAACCACAAACCGCATGAAATTGACTGAATAAAGTTGAGGTTGGCTAGCTGGTTCTTATTTGATTGGTTAATGTTTGCATAATCATCATCATCATCACAACAAATAAACGAAATTAGCTCATACAATACAATCAAACATACATAGTAGACAATTTACCAAAAGCGTGCCACTAATTTAGTGACATATTCATGACAAAAAAAAAAAAACAACACAACAACTTTTACAATAAAATATAAAAGACCTCCTCAGAAAGTTGTATACCGGTAAGTAGATGTTAAAAATATTTGTCTTTTACAAAATAATTTATTATTACTTAAAGTTGGACTATTAAATTAAAATAAAACATTATCGCTTGACGGCCAGCCTGTGTCAAAATAACAACAAAAATTGTTGCGGGTCATAGTGGCGCCAATAAAATTACTACATCCATAAAATACACTAAACACACAGAGACAAACCACAACAACTGTCGATAGTTAGAAATTTGACCAATAAAATTTTACATAAAAAACGACCCACTCACTTTGTGTTTTTTGTGGTTAAAATAAATTTACACTAAATTAAAACCGTTTTGCATTTAATTCAATGTTTCTTTTAAATTTTACTATTTTTTATACCTTTATGATTAGAATTAATCAAATTGAAACTGTCGATTTTAACGCAGAACTAAAAAAAAAAAATTCAATGGATGCACTGTGATTTGGAAAACTTTAGGTCAGTGGTGAAAATCATTGGCATGAGAAATATTATTTTTTTAAATCAGATCAATGCTTATGGCTCCATTAAGCCCAAATTATTAGAACATTAATGTAACGTTACGAATCAGCTGATCCAACCTGTTTAATGAGAAGCACATAATGCTAAGTACTCAACGTAAGCAAATCGTAACGTGACTTACAATTCTACTGAAAATATAATTTTTTCCGTTTTTACGTGAGAGTGGAAAACTGCTGTTTTTATTTGCATATCAGTGAAGGGATTTGTTACAAAATTGTACCATGTTTGACAAAATCAAAGGTTAAGTTACCCAACGGTAAACGTAACTGTAACGAATCAGCTGTTTGGAAACCACATGGAGAGGTATATACAAATGGTTACTAACACGTAGGGTTGCCATTTCCATTTTGAGAAAAAGAGGACGTCAACCTCAAAAAAGGAGGACATTTGTCTTAAAAAAGAGGACAGTTTGTTTTTTAATAAATTCATTTTACAAAAATATACAAAAAAAAATTTATTTTATAAATAAAACAATTTTTATTCGCACTAAAAAAAGATTCACAAAAAAAAAATCATTCTGAACTTTAAATTAGTGGTACATAAATAAACAAAAAAAAAAGCAACGCTTAGTCTTTCTAGTTCAATTTTTTGTAAAGAACTAGTTCGCTCTTCTAGTTCAAAAGCTCTTTGTCAATTTCGTTCAATCGTTCAGAAAACAATTTTTTCGATCGTTCGTTTGGAAATTTTGAATAGGTAGCTAATTTATATAGCTCCTCATTTAGTTAAAAAGGATATAAAATATCAGACAAATTAAGAATTTTAAGAAAAAAAGAAAAATGTTTAGTGTATAAAATATTTTTAATTAATAAAAAGAAATTACCGACCAAACGTAATAAAATGAACGATTGAACTAGAAGAGCGATTAGAAGTGAACTAGATCTTTCGATCAAATGAGTGACTAGTTCAATTGAACTAGTTCGTTCACGAACTACACAAGTCTATTCTGGATTCAACTTTTTTCTGGCGTCCACTGCGCCTTGATTAAAAAAAAAAAACTTCACAAAAACGATAAAAGATCATTCTGAACTTAAAATTAGTAGTGCCTGAATAAACAAAAAAAAAAAAGCGCAGTGGACGCCAAAAAGAAATAAATTTAATCCAGAAACTATTTCTGATATTATTAGAGTCAAATATAATTATACACTACACCACTACGTGGTCAGTGTATTATAAGTTTGTGCTGATGTTTGTAACACAATATTGGTCCTAGACCCACCTTATAGTATACCGATTGGCTCAGAATTTCTTTTATTTCGATTTAACGATGTCCGCCTGTCTGTCCGTCCGTCCGTCTGTCCATGCATTCTTGTGCGCACTCTACAGGTCGCAAATATAAAGATATTTTGATGAAACTTGGTATACCGACTTATGTCGGCCCAAGGACGGCTATTGATTTTGGTTAAAATCGGTCTATGTTTAGACCTAGTGCCCATATAATGGTCCCCCCAAAATTATATTGTTTATACGCTGCAGATCGCAAGTATTAAGATATTTTGATCAAATTTGGTACACAGAGTTAGGTTGGCCCAAGGACGAAGATCGGTCCATGTTTAGACCTAGTGCCCATATAAGGGTCCCCCCAAAATTATATTTTTTATACGCTGCAGGTCGCAAATATTAAGATATTTTGATGAAATTTGGTACACAGATCTATGTTGGCTCAAGCACGAAGCCTATTGATTTTGGTGAACATCGGTCCATGTTTAGACCTAGTGCCCATATAAGGGTCCTACCAAAATTATATTTTTTATACGCTGCAGATCGCAAATATTAAGATATTTTGATGAAATTTGGTACACCGATTTATATCAGCCCAAGGACGAAGCCTATTGATTTTGGTTAACACTGGTCCATGTTTAGACCTAGTGCCCATATAAGGGTCCCGCCAAAATTGGCTTGGTTACAAACTGCAGGTCGCAAATATTAAGATATTTTAATGAAATTTGGTTCGCTGACTCACATTATAGAAAATTTTGACACAATCCCATTTTAACCCATTCGAATTTCGGATCCAAACATTAGTTGGCTTTTAACCAGACTGGTGTAGGGTATTGTATAGTCGGCATGCCCGACTTTAACCTTTTTACTCGTTCATTATATCTTTGGCATTTACAGTCGGATCTTAAAGTATGATACATCGATGTTTCTCTCTGGAGGAGACCAGTGTTTTACTCTAAGGCCCAAAAGAGTTGACCTTAAGTATCCCGTTCTAGTAGTTACCCACCAGATCTCAGTTGCTACGACCCTAATGTACAACCCTAATGTCAGAAAATTAAAGCTCGCAAAAAATCATTAAACTTTTGCTAGGGAAGTTTTTCGACAAACCCAGTAGAAATTTTTTTTATATCTTGGTTGCCGAACTTAGGGGTCGCCTTTTTAAATTTTTTTTCATTGGATTTTTCATTTATAGCAAAAAACTGGTGTCCTCGAGGCAAACAAATCGATATATCACACTTTAAAATCCAACTTTAAATGCCGAAGCTATAATGAAAAATTGACAAAGGCGACCCCTACGTTCGGCAAAAAAAAAATTATTTTTTGAAATTGCCTTGGAAAAATACTTCATATTGGAGGGTATACGGCGAACTTTTTTTTTGAGGTACCTACGGTGAATTAACACAACGGCTGAAAAATCCGTAGGATGGCACCTAGGTGGCGCCACTAATGAAAATCCGAATAATTTTTTGGAACTACCAAACTTCAGATGATACCTGTCGAAATTTAATGAAAATTCGTTCATTAGTGAACAAGTTACAGCTGTTTTAGTGACGCCAATTTTGAGATTTTGAAAATAATAAATTCAAATTAATTTCGTGTTTTGATTTATCATTGCTTTTTAATGGGCAAAAACACCGTTCAAGCCAAAGTTTGGCTTGATAAGTGTTATTCGGACTCTGTTCCACCGAGACAAATGGCAGAAAAGTGGTTAGCTGACTTTAAACGTGGACGCCGAACGCTCTGGTGGCCCAAAAGAGTTGGTGATACCGGAAAACATCAAAAAGTTCACAAAATCGTTTTGGCAGACCGTAAAGTGAAGTTACAGAAGACAGCTGATACCTTAAAGATAATGAAGGAACGTGTCGGCTTAATTTTGCATGAACATTTGCCCATGAGAAAGCTGTTTTCGAAATAGATGCCGCGTTTGCTCACAGTGCACCAAAAACAACAATGTGTCGATGATTCTGAGAGCTGTTTGGAGCTGTTTCGGCGAGATAAAAAGGACTTTTTGCGTCGGTATGTAACAATGGACGAAACCTGGATCTGCCACTTTACCCCAGAGTCAAATCAGCAGTCAGCTGAGTGGTAGAGCTGTAAAACAATCGATAGTACTATTGGTAGTTATATTTTGAATGGACTATAGATAGTTTTTTTCCGATAGCGATACTATCGGCGAAAAAATATCACTAACAAATCAAAGGTGACCAGAGACCTGCTCCGACCAAATTAATTTGTGGCGGCGCACAGTGCTTTGATCACATACTACGAGGAATATTTTTGTGGAATATTTTAACCTTCTAACTCTTTAATTAAAGGGACTTTTATGGCCCCTTTTTAAAACGTACAAAAACGACCCGTAAGTTGAAGAGTTAGAGGATTAAAATGTTCCGCAAAAATATTTGTTATGAAATTCTACTATAAGTCTTTGAAGGCATCAGCATTGAAAATTTAACTTAAGTGCCAGTAATAAGTAAAAACTTAAAATGTGTTTAAGGGTTAATTTCGTACTTATTCAGAATTGGTGCTCAAATGTCCCCCAAATCTGGATTTTAGGGAGAAATAATGGGAATCTTCCATTTTAGGTATAGGATATGTTCAGCGAACTTATGTAAAACACTACGAGGAACACTTTAGCCCACTAACTCTTCAGCTTACGGGTCTTTTTGGGCCAAAAAATTCCCTTTCATTGAAGAGTTAGAGGGTTAGAATGTTCCACAAAAATGTTCCTCGTAGTGTTTCACAAAAGTCCGCTCAACACATCCTATACCTAAAATGGAAGGTTCAAATGATTTGAATACTAAACACTCTTAATGCGTAAAATTTGTGTAAAAATCATGAATTTAGGCATTTCAAAAAATCATTTCTTTTTTAATTTGTGGTAAAAAATATTTATTAATTTTTTAATGATCTATTATATAACAGTATAAACTTACCCAAAAAGGAAAAAAAAATATCTAATTTTTTATAATTTTTTTTTATACTCCATCAAACTTAAGTAATTTTTGGATTTAAAAAAAAAAATGTGTTTTTCGGACCAATAAAAAATAATTGTTTTGTTAAAAACTAAAATCCATATTTTAATTTAACTACAAGTATATTGAAGTAATTAACCCTCTAACCGGCAAGCCCGCCTCCAGGTGTGGTATATTAAATTGACCAGAAATGCGCCAAAGGAGTATTTTATAATAAGAAATTATGCTTTTTCAACAGAAAACAAAATTTATTAAATTTTTTGTGAAGAATTTTTTTGTATACAATGCACGGTTTGGAAGTGAGAAAGTGTCAAAGATAAAATTTCGTAAAATTTCAAAAATTAAATATTTTAAAACAACCAAGATTTTCAAAAATCTTAAAAACATATTTAAATTGACTAAAACAATTGATAGTGATCATGAAGTAAGATTGGAGCTTAAGCTATTCAAAAAGTTCCTTACTTGGGTCCAAGGACGCACAGGATTCCATAAGAATACCTTTAAAGGACATCGCCTTAACTTCAAAACGAATGGATGGATTTTTCTGAAATTTGGTAAAACGATAACATTTGGTATAGGTAGCAAAGTTTATAAGTTTGAATAATATAAATTGAAATTTTGATGCGTTTTCGCTCAATTTCGCGTTTTTCGAAAAACGAAAATCGCTACATCCTCTTAAGTAACAGCACAAAAAATATAATTTTTTTATTGCAATTACATCTTGGTAAGAGAAGTAATTTGTGCCTAAACCTAGTAATTTTTATGCGCTAGTTTTCGAGATTCACCCTTAAACTATCTTGGCCCATATCGCCTAAAGTAGGCAACAAAAAAAAATTTTGTAGAAGAACTTATTGTTTATTTTTCGTGAGGAACACATGGTATAAATTTCATTGCAAAAAAGCTTAGGCCGGTTAGAGGGTTAAGAAACAAATCTTCGAACAAGTTTTTAAAAAAGTGTAGTTTTGAGAATTATTTTCGTGAAACAATTAAAACTCATTTTTCTGTTAAGTAATTTTTGCATAAAATTCTCTGAGTTTAGCGCCCTCTCTTGGCGGCAAAAGCAATCACACCAAATATTTTTTTTCACATTTGTTACTTTCTTATCTTCAAAAACATCCTTCTTTAATCACAATTTGAGACAACATTTTTTTTTTTTTTGTCTATGGGACGAAGCATAGCGGCGGTTTAATGCTGGCTGTGAGCCGAAAGCTGATCGGCTAGCCAACCTTTAAGTCGGCTCATACAAAAAATTGGCTTAGCGGGTCAATAAAAAATAGAATTAAAAAAAAATTATAAAAAAATTAAATAAACGGCCCGTATTTTTAAACCGGTCTAACCGAAAATTTTTCGGAGGCGGCGACAAATAAAAATGAACGGTGGATCGGCTCAGCCGATTTGAATCCATTCGCGCAGTTCCCTGCCGGTGACGCTGCAATTTCATGTAAGTAAACACAAAAACTAGAAAATGCTCTAATTAGTTCCATTATATTTTAAAAACCGTCGGATATTATTTAGTGTTGATGGTTCTGCAAGTAATGCAAAAATATCTGCAGAGAGCAACAGTAATTTCTTACATTTTTATATACATACATTTATTCACTAACAAATATACAATTCTTCAAAATGTCCGATACTATCGATAGTTTTACCACAAACTATCGAAAATATCTAATAGGCCGACTATCGATAGTTTTGCAGCTCTACGGAGTGGACAAAAAGTGGCGAACCTCGTCCGAAGAAGCCAAAGTCGCAACAGTTATGTGGTAAAGTTATGGCATCAGTATTTTGGGATGCGGCTGAAATTTTGTACATTTATTAGCTTGAAACCAATAGCAAAATTTCATCAATAGCGATCGCTACATGGCCCAACTGGTGCGTTTGAAGGAGGAAATATCAATATCTGATGTATTCAGTATTCGTGTCGATAACTATTTATTAGTGTTGTTTTCTTCAAATGTGCCCCATATGAATGTCGCATAAGAAGGCTGTCCCATTGACATGAGTAAATTCAACTTAAATTGCAATACCTGTATATCCTAAGAACCAAAATCGCAATATCTTTGACTAAATTCAGTTTTATTAATGAATGTGTTAATTCACATCTATTCTGGATTAAATATTCCAAAATTTACGATATATTTCATATACCTAATTTTAACCAAACCACTGTGCAGCAATTATAATTTTTGGTTATTACATCATTGATTTAAAAATAAATACTATGTTCATTCACTTGATCATTTTAGTATGTATGAACAACAACAAGAACAACAACATGTAATATGCTAAATAAAATTTTAATTTACACATAATTTATAACAATTTTATTTTAGTAAAATGATGTTGTCTTAAGTTAAGACAAGCTGCAGTTTTTTATGACTTTGACTTATGTTTATTGTATGTTTGTATAAGAGCATATTTAAATATACATTATTTTTTTTTTTGGTTTCTGCTATCAAACAAATATCAGCCTACTCTTATTTTAAACTTTTGGTAGAATTGTGGTTTTCAATTATAGTTAAAAACTATTGTTGTTGTCACGTCGTTGTTGGCTACAACGTTGTTTCGTTGTCCAAAATTATTTCGATTTAAATTTTTGTTTGTACCTGTTTTTCTAGGCTAATCTTTTGGCATATTATAAGCCAATTGTTGTTGTTATTATTATTATTATTATATCGATAGTGGCAGGTCATTTAATATTACACTTTGTAAATAACGCAAACTATAGACAAAATAAAAAGCGCTGCAACCCACACAGAAAAGCTTTTAAAACTGTAAATTATGTAAAGAAAAAAAATTTACTAATCTATACATATTTACATTGTTTAGTTAGAGTTTTAGGCAAGAAAAATTTCTATTTCTCCAGCACATATTGAAATTCAATAAATTCAGGATTTACACTTTGGTGTAATAGAGAGAGTGAAAATATAATAATAAGTGTAATAAACTCACTCCACGACAAGTACCCAGCAAAAACAGATATTACCAAGTAATTAAGCGAGTAAGTAGCACGCAAAGGATTTCACTGATTTATGCGGGGTGTCAAGGGGGGGGGGGGGGGGGAGGGGAAATGAAAATTACCCCACAAACCGGAATCGAAAACGAAAAAAAGGGGACAGAAAAGAAAAAAAAAGGAAAAAGAAAAGTAAAATGGGGAAAGCAAAAATGCGAAAAGGAAAAATAAAAAAAAAAAAAAAAAAACAGGAAGCAAGATATAGGGTTTTCCAATAAGGAGTTGACAACTTTTTTTTTAAATAACGTCAAATGGTCCATCGGCTTCAATTCTTGAGTCAGCTTGATCTTGCAAGGGTGTAAACCAAGATTTGTACGCAAAATTCGCCATAAAGTGGTCTTGGCGATGCCCAGTTCTTGAGAACGCCGCGGAATCGACTGATTGGGATCGTTTGCTACGGACGCCTGAACGGCAGCGATATTTTCGTCACTTCGACCAACCCGTTATCTCACTGGCACGGCAGCATCACACAATGAATATCTAGACTCAAATTTTTGCACTAAACTTGTGAAAAACGTTTAGTGACCGCTCTTAAAGTTGCGGTCGCCGATTCCGAATTTCGGTAGTACATTTTTGCATACGTTGTTAGTTCGTCTACTTTACCATGATTCAAATGTTGAGTTTACTGAAAAAAGGAAAGTAACAGTTAGATGATCAGTGAAATAGTGCGTTGACAAATTAAATTCAAAGTTGTCAAACACCTATTGAAAAACCCCTGGAAACTAAATTTCCAAAAAGTCCAAAACTGTTCTAAAGCAATTTAGCAAAAAGTCTCCCATATACTCAAAAGTATCAGATCCTAAAAAAATACAAAATATTTAATCAAATACGAGAAAAGGAATACACAAATAACGAAGTACTCAAGTTAATTGTTTTTTTTCTGGCAATTTTTCTTTAAGAAAAAAACTACAAATGAATACGATTATGGAAATTTCCCTAAAGAAAATTTGTTATTTTTCGTTTGGGAAGTTTTTTTTTTTGAAAATTATATGAAACTATAAAAAGCATCTTTTTAACAATTAACTTTAATTAAAATTGTGACATTGTTTTTCGTAAGGAGATTTTTTTTTTATAAAAATAAAGTTGTAAAAATCAAAGATTCTATATTTAGGGCGAACGCTTCAAAAACTACATTTTTACAGGAACCTTAGATTTTTTTTTCCCTTGAAAAAACTTCCCTCGAACTTTAACTTTAAAGACCTCAAATGGTTATTTATTTATTTAAATTGTGAATGAAAACATTTTTTATTTTATAAAGGTGATATTACAACAAACACTAAACATCAATTTTTCACCAGATAAATAATAGTCTTATATATTAAATTTGTTTAAAAACAAATGCTACACAATTTTCATATGAAACACTTTATCGTGAAAAACATTTTCTTTTGTAAAATCAAAACAAATTACTGAGCTTCAAGTAAGAAATTTTTAAAAAAGGGTTTTTCAACAAGAGCCCTACAAAACTTTTTTGAAATAAAACAAAAACTGTTTTGGATATCAATGAAATTCTTTATTCCTGTGAAAGTACATTCGATGCCATTATGTATGGAAATCGATCTCTTTTGCATGGCCACCACGGGCACGCTTGCAGAAGTCCAGACGCTGAACCCAATTTTCGACGGTTTTCAAGCATAAATCGGCCGATACTGCTGCAATTTCACGTTCGATATTCGTACGAAGTTCATCAATCGTCGCTGGCTTGTTGACATAGACCATAGATTTGACGTAGCCCCACAGGAAATAGTCCAACGGCGTCAAATCGTACGACCGAGGCCGCCAATCGACTGGACCTTTTCGTGAGATAACACGTTCTCCAAACTTGGTTTGCAATAAATTGATTGTGACATTCGCTGTGTGGCTTGTGGCGCCGTCCTGTTGGAACCACATGTCCTCCAAGTCCATATCATCTAATTGGGGCCAAAAATATTCGATTATAATTGAACGGTAGTGATTCCCATTCACAGTAACGTGCCGGTCTTGATCATCATGGAAGAAGTACGGCCCAATGACGCCGCCGGCCCATAAACCGCACCAAACCGTAATTTTTTCGGGATGCAATGATGACTCATGGAGTACATGTGAATTGCTGTCTGACCAATAACGCATATTTTGTTTATTGACGAAGCCATTCGCAAGAAATGAGCCTCATCGCTGAAGATGATTTTTCGATGAAAATCCGAACCATTTTCAAGTTGTTGCTCAGCCCAATTCACGAACATACGACGCTTCTGGTTGTCAAGCGGCTTCAGTTCTTGCGTCAATTTGATCTTGTAAGGATGTAGGCCAAGATCTTTTCGCAAAATTCGCCACAACGACGTAACAGAGATGCCCAAGGCTTGAGAACGACGTGTGAGAGACACATTTGTGCTTTCTTCAACTGAAGCCTCAGCGGCAGCAATATTCTCGACACTACGGGCACTTCTTTGTCTCAGTTGCACGGGAACATTTTGTACTGTGCCTGTGGATTCAAATTTTTCCACTAGACGCTCAATTGTTGATCTGCTAGGACGATTATGACGACCATAAATTGGACGTAGCGCTCTTAACGTTGAGGCCACTGACTCCGAATTTCGGTAGTAAATTTTAATAATTTCGACTCGCTGTTGGCTCGTATATCTTTCCATCATGAAATGGCAAACCTTACTGAAGAGAAATGTTAAAAGAGCGGCAAGAAATATGGCGTCGTTTGCTGTCCCTGTCTTTCTACTTTTGTAGCGTCCCTGTTGAAAAACCTTTATTATATTATACTTGAGCAAAAACCACCTAGTTTTGTACAAAACTAGTTTTTGCTTATTATACCCTGCACCACTACGTGGAGAGGGTATTATAAGTTTGTGCTGGTGTTTGTAACATCAAAAACATTGGTTCTAGACCCAGCTTATAGTATACCGATCGGCTCAGAATCACTTTTTATTTCGATTTAACGATGTCCGTCTGTCTTTCTGTCTGTCTGTCTGTCTGTCCATGCATTCTTGTGAACACTCTACATGTCGCAAATATTAAGATATTTTGATAAAATTTTGTACATCTTACTTACGTCAGCCCAGGGACAACGCCTGTTGATTTTGGTTGAAATCGGTACATGTTTTAACCTAGTGCCCATATAAGGGTACCCCCCAAATTTTTTTTTACACGCTGCAGGTCGCCAATACAAAGATATTTCAATGAAATTTGGTACACAGACCTATGTCGGCCCAAGAACGGAGCCTATTAATTTTGGTTGCAATCGGTCCATGTTTAGACCTAGTGCCCATATAAGGCTACCCCCAAAAATTGGCTTATTTATTCGCTTCAGTTCGCAAATACGAAGATATTTCAATGAAATTTGGTGCGGAGACGTATATCGGCCCAAGGACGATGCCTGTTGATTTTGGTTCAAATCGGTCCATGTTTAGACCAAGTGCCCATATAAGGGTCCCCCCAAAATTGGCTTGGTTACACGCTGCATGTCGCAAATACGAAGATATTTCAATGAAATTTTGTTCGTTGACTCACATGGTCCCAAGGAAAATGCCTATTGATTCTAAATAGGATCGGTCCATATTTGGACCTATCGCCCATATGGGCTATATTTTCGATTTTCTCTTCTTTTATGATTTTATAGAAAATTTTGACACAAGTCTGTTTTAACCCATTCAAATTTCGGATTCAAACATTAGTTGGCTTTAAATCAGACTGGTGTAGGATATTATATAGTCGGCATGCCCGACTTTAACCTTTTTACTTGTTTTATAATGAAGATTTGACACTTAAATCCACATTGCGGATTCGCTCTAAATTAAAATTTAATTTAATTTCTCTGCGTTTTCTTTCATACTCGCATATTTTCATTCTCACATTCTATTCAATGTTGCCATATTTTCAAAAAATAATTCCATTATTTGGTTATGTTCAGAGATGGAAGAGTTGATACGATCGAACTTTTAGTTTGAAAAATCGCCGTTTTTTCATATTTATTACGCGGTACAACAAAATGAGAAAACTTTAATACATCGGGTTTGCTACACATCATTTCTGATAGACTTTGGGATGCAGATAACGAATATGGCCTTAGAATTTTAAAGTTAGATATAGTTTAAGAAATATTTGCAAAAACGTTTTTGTAGGAAAATTTAATTTTGTAACTAACTTCTTGTAAAAATATACAAATTTTAACAGAATAGTGCAATTTTTTGCAACATTTTAATATGATGGAATAATGCATGTTTTGACAGCTGCGATACAATTCCCTATGCGTGTATTTAGAGTTGAAATTCCTCTTTTTCACGATTTCGTTAATAAATAACCCAAGAAGGAGGGAATATCCAACATTTTAATTCATACCTTTAGTAAGTATCACTGGGTAATTACTTTATCAAAAAAATTTGTATGTTTTTTAGTTTTAACAAAAAGTTAACTAAAATTTAAAATATTTTATTTTTTTTAATACCTAAGAATTAAGGAGTCTGTGACAAATCTTAAATTATAAAACTCACATGAAATCATTCAAATATAAGAAACACATATTTTCTGATTGATGCCAATAAAGTTTTAGATAACACTATGCGACAGTCAAAATCGGGATGGGATGAAACCAACGGGAAACGTTATATCGGTCAAAAACAAGTTATACGTGTCCCGGCGTTTCGCTGGGTCACCCCTAGGAATCGAGATATATCTTTTTTTTGACATAACTCGAGAACCACTAGTCCGATTTTGCTCAAACAATTTTAAAAAAATTAAAAATTAGAATTCCTTTAATCTGTTCATATAACGTTTTTCTATTTACTCAACAGTTTTGCCGGTAAAAATAAATGTTTGTTACCGCTACCATAAAAATCAATAACCTTTTGTTTATTACTTTTTTTTTTTTAATATTTTAGGCAAAAAATATTTTTTTCTTCATACATTTATTTTTACCGGCAAAACTGTTGAGTATATAGAAAAACGTTATATGAACAGATTAAAGGAATTGTAATTTTTAATTTTTTTAAAATTGTTTGAGCAAAATTGGACTAGTGGTTCTCGAGTTATGTCAAAAAAAGACCACCAAAGGTCAAATCGATATATCTCGATTCCTAGGGGTGACCCAGCGAAACGCCGGGACACGTATAACTTATTTTTTACCGATATAACTTTCCCCGGTAGTTTGAACCCTTCCCGATCACTGACCCCTACCATTTATCTTACAGTGTAATTGAAGTGAAAATTACGTATGTTCAAGAATGTACTTTATTTCCTTTTGCCATAATAAATTCATACAAAATCAATTTCAAATAAAAAAGACATAAAATTTGTATTTTGGATGAAATTTTCTGAAAACCTTAATGCAAAAGTTGGGACTCTTTTGATGAAATGAACTTAGATATGAATGGTCGTCAAGTGTTAGGATTTTGAAAATCCAATTAAGGGATTTCAGCGAATTTACAAAATAGGAAAATAAGTGAAGTTATCATTTTAATTACAATGATATCATAGATACTACACCTAATTAAAATAAATTAATATGCTTCGAAAAGCCTAAAACCATATTCAAATTATCCCTATGAAATTCAGGTATGTGAATAATTAAGACATTTTAAAGAAAAACTGTCTTTTTGCTAAAAGTTTAATTTGCAAATATTTCAACAACTAAACTTAATATTTAAATTTGGTATTCAAATTCGTGATCTTCATCCTAAAATCTATCAGAATTGATGTGTCGCATATCTGATGCATTTTTAGTGTTGTACTGTGTTATTTAAAATTATTCGATTAATCAAACATATAACGAATAAATATTATTTTTAAAAATACATAAATACCCAGCAAAAAAAAAATAAGCAAAAGAAGAGAAAAAGAAACATGGCTTTGGATTTCGATGTAGTGAAAATTTGGATCGGAACCAATGAATTTTACATAGGCTTGTCGTAGGGTAGAAGTTTTCTTTTATGATCCTTATTCATTGGCAGCAAAATCTTTCATTACCAAATAAGTGGTTATACATTTTTTACTACTTATATATTTTTTTTTTTTTTTATGGACCAACACTCAGGGGATGCCCCCTATTAACGCAGTGCATTGTGTTGGTATTAGGAAAATAGGTTATGAGGAGGAGGAAAGAGGGAGTAATGTTTGTGAATATTTGATTTAAATTTCTCAACATTGTAAGTAACAGGGAAGACTTCTGCGGGGAGTTTATTCCACATACGGCTAGTGCGACTGATAAACGAATTCTCTCTATAATGCGTCGTGCGATCCACTGGACAATCGACTACAAACGGATGCGCTCTACTTGATAAGCGAGTATTACGAATAAAAACTTGGGCTTTGGGGACAAGTTCACTTATCTCAGCTGAGCACTTCCCATGATAATATCGATAGAACAGGGTCACACAACCCACATTCCGACGATGCTCCAATGAATCAATAGAGCTGGATACCCTACTGTCATTGATAAGCGCCGACGCCCTCCTTTGCACACGGTCCAGAAGCTCCAAAATAGACTTCGAAGCTCCTGCCCATATATGGAAGTTGTATTCCATCTTCGGTCGGATATAGGTGGTATAAATAGTGAGTAAATCGGATGGAGTGAAGTACTTCTTGCATCGACGTAAAAAACCTAGATCACACTGAATTTTCATGCCCAGAACATCAATAGTATCCGATTCCTCAATATCACCCATATGTACAGATGACAGTGTTGACCTCACAGCCCTATGGGTCAACATAGAACATTGGGTCTTGCGTGCATTAAAGTCGACCTTATTCGCACGACCCGACTCAGAGATTGTAGAAAGGTCACGATTCAGTGTGTCATTCATAATCTGCCTTTTGTCCCCAATCTCCTCAGGGCTTGGCCTACGATCGAAGAAAATTAATGACAAATGTTGCTGTCATCTGCGAAAGAGTATATAGGGTTGAAAGTTCGACCAAGAATATCATTGAGAAAGATAAGAAATAGGGAAGGAGAAAGAACAGAACCCTGCGGTACGCCTGAATTCAGCTGAAACTCGTCGGATGAGACCCCATTTATAACAACACGAATAGTGCGATCTCTGAGAAAGCTCGAAATAAAACGAGCGAAGTCATTACCCACACCAAACGCAATAAGCTTTGAAATAACCGCCCCGTGCCATACACGATCAAAGGCCTTTGAAATATCCAGAGCAACCACTTTGCTCTCACCAAAACGGTGGATGGACCGACTCCAACGCTCCGAGAGGAACGCTAACAGGTCTCCCGTAGAACGACGTCTGCGGAAGCCATACTGTCGGTCATTAAGAAGTGAGTTGGACTCTAAATAATTCACAAAATGGTAATTAACCATACTCTCCATCGCCTTTGAGAGCGCAGAGCATATTGCGATCGGGCGGTAATTTTCAGGGTTGTTAGCAGCACCCTTTTTAGGGATTGGCTGGACATTGGTAACCTTCCAGCACGAGGGGAAAACTCCCGCATAATACGAAGCACTAAAAAGGCTTGCCAATGGACGAGCTAGCGTCGAAGAACACTGTTTCAGCACCAGTGCTGGTATACCATCTGGCCCCGATGACTTATTTACGTTGAGGTCAGCAAGAACTCTTTTAACTGCTCGAGCTCGAAAGAATATCTTAGGCATAGTACTCGACACTCTTTCAAGCTCAGGCAGTGGTTGATCGCTTTCCGCTTATAATTCGGCGTCAGTACTAGTTATTTTTGTTAGACGAAGTCGTTTTTGTAAAAAGTCTAGCTTACGCGCGATTACTTGTTTAATTATAAAGACAATGTGATATTGGTAACTATTTATTTTTTAAGCACTATTAAGTATATGAGTAAGCCTTATTGTTTAACAACTTGTAACCACTCATTTTTTAACTGCGTATTAGCACACGAATAACTACTTATTTTGGTGACTAGTTATTTTGGTAATGCGTTTTTTCATGCAGCGAATATAAACAACTACTTACAAAAACGACCTTGTTGAACAAAAATAATGAGTTTTGATACCGAATTATATGCAGTAGACCCTAATTATACTGCTTATTATTTAGATATTAGTAATGAGCGCCCATTACTGAGATTTTTCTGGGTTGCTGCTAAAGCAGTGCAATGAAAGTTAAGATCTTTTGATGTTCTTTTTATTTAGTGAAACGGAATTAATTTTTATTCGTAAAAAATTGAAGCAAATCACTTGCAATACCTGATAAATTGTCTACCAATAACCGAAGTTAAATGAGTAGCCATAGTTATAAATGACAATTTTATATGGAAACGTCTGTAGTTAACATTTAAGTTTGGTTGTATTTAACATAAGTTACTGGACGTAGGTTTGAAGAGACTGAATTTCATTGAAAATCACATTTTTGGAAGTTGTGAAAAAGAACTCCTGTAGAAGCGGAAAATCAGATCTTAATGATACGTTGAAATCAATGAAAAATTTATCCCTTAAGAATCACTTCCACTTTTTAAGATATGAAGCAGAAACACAGGCTGTAAAAAACGTACTTTTAAGCTGCCTACACACGAGAAACATTCGTCACAGAACATATGTTTCTATTTTATTTTATTTTTTCAGTTTTTATACAGACAATGCGCACAACAACGAAACATCAGTTATGTTTGTTTGTCTATATGATCACATAAAATATGCGCGGAAGAAATTAAAATTAATTAATTTGTGAATTGTTAATTTTTCATATGCTGCTATTTTTGTAGTTTTATTTTTTTAGTTATCACATTTTATGTCCCATAATTCCCGCAAATATATTCATTTATAAACTTAATCCAGTTTTCATTATTTATAATTGTCGCCATTTTGATTTTCTTAAATGCGTAATTACAAAAACGCCTCAAAGCATGACTGCTCTCAATGAACTAACACAGCAAAAACAGTAACATCGCCATACACAAAAATTGAGTTTGGAAACAAAAAATATCAAAGAATTTTGATAACACGAACTTCAACACGATACATTGACATACACGAATGAACATTCGTCAAAAAATGGGCATTTTGTGACGCATGTTCCTTCGTGTATAGGCAGCTTTGCACTCACAATTCGAACCGATCGCATTACACCGTATGACTAAATATGCAGAAAGGCCTTAACATGTGTGTGGTCTGATTCTTTTGATAGATTTACAATCAATACAGTTTTTTTTTTATTCATTTGGCAAACATGAATAAACATGTCGACGACAAGCCTTTTATTGTATTTATTTTTGCATTCTGAGTTTGCTAAAGACTCGTCGACCTGAAACCATACATAAAATCACTCACTAGTGTCTTGTACAAAATAAGTAAACAAAAGGTAACAGAAAAACCAAAAAAAAACCAAAAAACATTTTGCATTTATTTTGGCTTCAAAAGTAACACATACATATAGGAAAAATTAAAAGTGAAATACAGAAAACAAAAACAGCTAAAATAATATTAAGAATTTGTTATAATTGTGAATAAGACCACCGATGTTAACAACAAAATATTGGATTCACTTAAATTTTGCCACACTTTGGCATTAATTCAAACAAGCGCCATGCAGTTATAACGACATCACCAACCAACTATCGTCATTTCTGCATGGCAATGGTTGTTTTTTTTTTGCTCTTTTGTCGCCTTTATTTCACTGAATTCCCCTCTAATTTTTAAACTATATTATCACAATCCATAATTAAAACATCAACTCATTTCATTTTCATAATATATTTAGTTATTTTTGGGGGAAATTGTTGTTTTTTTATAAATTTCTACATAATATCCAAATATTTTGTTCTTTTTATACGTTGAATTGTGATGCATTTATCAGAATTTATCTTTTTTATAGTCACAAATGCATATTTTGTACTGTTTATTGTAGTACTATTTATAAATATATAATTATATTTAAATTTATAATCGTGATTTTCGTGGGTAAAATTGTTGTTAAATATAGCGTTATTTTTCCTCGATGAGCTTTTATTTCTATTAAGTGATTTTTAGTGCCAAAAACAAAATTTACCCAAAATTTGTATGTACATAATTGACAATTTATGTAATTAAAATATATTGGAGGTTATTTCAAAGAAAATACTGATTGAGCTCTATATTGTCTTAGAAATCATATTTAAAAGAATGCATTTTTTAATTGTCAGAACTTTGGAAAAACATTTAATGGGGAAGGTGTCTGCCTATCTAAACGGCTCAATTATTGTGTACTAAATTTTGTAGGCCGATGGCGTTGAATCCGAATCTGACCTAAGAATTTCTCCATCCCATCAAGTTTTCGTAATATATGTATCTTAGCCTAAATTTTGTAGAAACCCCGTTTTCGCCTTATTTGAGACTTTGTAGCAGCGCGAATTCACCTCTATTTTTAAAAGTTCTTATGTCGTGTGAAACTCCTACCAATTGACTTCAAAAGAAATCCGAATTTTGGCTATATTCATGTTATTTTTGTTATGAATTTATAATCAGTAAAATTTCTATAAAAAAATTTAAAATTGAAGATTTTGAAACAATGCTAAAAAATTCTGACCTTTTTGGCACTATTTTAAAACGAATTAGCGAAACACTATATAAAAAAGTACTTCTTATCTGAGTTTGTTGGAACTTATAATATAAAGAAATGTTTCTATAGTAGATTATTTCAATAAATTTTAAAATTTGGTTAAGTGGTCTGCGACACATCAGTTGCCGGGGGAACTTGTAATAACTCGGCTATTTGCTAACCAATTTACATTTTTATTACAAAGAGAATTCACTCTAAATCACGATTCTTTAATGTTTTTATTTGGAATTAGTTTCAAAATATTAATATTTTTGAGAAAATGCACAAAAAGTAATATTTTACCCTTATAATCACTGTCCCAAATTTCAGGGCTAATGCGGCACGCCTTCCCGATATCCGATTATCCTAATTATTGGGGAGACGTATTTTTACCCACAAATAAATATTTCCAGGGGATAACCCGGTCAATAACTCAACATTTGGTTTTTTGGCAGACCATAGTAGACAAAGTGACTATTCGAAGTGAAAAAGTTCGCACACTACATTTTGTACATTAACTTACATCGGCCAAGTACGAAGGCTGTTGATTTTTTTTTCTGATGGACCAACACTCAGGGGATGCCCCCTATTAACGCAGTGCATTGTGTTGGTATTAGGAAAATAGGTTATGAGGTGTAGGAAAGAGGGAGTAATGTAAGTGAATATTTGATTTAAATTTCTCAACATAGTAAGAGGGAAGACTTCTGCGGGGAGTTTATTCCACATACGACTGGTGCAACTGATTAACGAATTCTCTCTGTAATGCGTCGTGCGATCCACTGGACAATCGACTACAAACGGATGTGCTCTACTTGATAAGCGAGTATTACGAATAAAAACTTGGGCTTTGGGGACAAGTTCACTTATCTCAGCAGAGCACTTTCCATGTTAATATCGGTAGAAGAGTGTCACACAACCCACATTCCGACGATGCTGCAATGAGTCAATGGAGCTGGATACCCTACTGTCATTGATAAGCGCCGACGCCCTCCTTTGCACACGGTCCAGAAGCTTCAAAATAGACTTCGAAGCTCCTGCCCATATATGGGAGTTATATTCCATCTTCGGTCGGATATAGGTGGTATAAATAGTGAGTAAATCGGACGGAGTGACGTAGTTCTTGCACCGACTGAAAAACATGTTTATTTCAACGGACATATGTACAGATGACATTGTTGACCCCGCAGCCCTATGGGTCAACATACAACAGTGGGCCTTGCGTGCATTAAAGTCGAACTTATTCGCACGACCCCACTCTGAGATTGTAAGAAGGTCACGATTCAGTGTGTCATTCATAATCTGCCTTTTGCCCCCAATCTCCTCAGGGCTTGGCCTTCGAATGAAGGAAAATGAATGACAAATATTGCTGTCATCTGCCAAAGAGTAGATAGGGCTGAAAGTTTGACCAAGAAGATCATAGAGAAAGATAAGAAATAGTGAAGGAGAAAGAACAGAATCCTGCGCCTGAATTCAGCTGAAACTCGTCGGATGAGACCCCATCTATAACAACAAGAATAGTGCGATCTTTGAGAAAGCTCGAAATAAACGAGCGAAGTCATTACCCACACCAACAATAAGTTTTGATATAAGCGCCCCGTGCCATACACGATCAAAGGCCTTTGAAATATCCAGAGCAACCACTTTGCTCACCAAAACGGTGGATGTACCGACTCCAATGCTCCGAGTGGAACGCTAACAGGTCTCCCGTAGAACGGTTTCTACGGAAGCCATACTGTCGGTCATTCAGAAGTGAGTTGGACTCTTAATATTTCACAAGATGGTAATTAACCATACTCTTCATCGTCTTTGAGAGCGCAGAGCACATTGCGATCGGGCGGTAATTTTCAGGGTTGTTAGCCGCACCCTTTTTAGGTATTGGCTGGACATTGGCAACCTTCCAGCACGAGGGGAAAACTCCCGCATGGTACGAAGGACTAATAAAGCTTGCCAATGGACGAGCTAGCGTGAATAGCACTGTTTCAGCACCAGTGCTGGTATACCATCCGGCCCCGATGACTTATTTACACTGAGGTCAGCAAGAACCCTTTTAACTACTCGAGCTCGAAAGAATATCTAAGACATAGTACTCGACACTCTTTCAAGCTCGGGCAGTGGTTGATCGCTTTTCGGCAGGAATGAATTACCTGCAAATACCTCAGCTAAAAGGTTAGCTTTATCAATCGGTTCAGTGACTACTTGGTCATCCTTTAAAAGAGTTGGGATAGTTGAACTAGCATTATTCTTAACTCTTTTAATGAATGACCAAAAGCTCTTACTACCCCGTGGAGCAGAAAGAACTTTAGTACGAAGACGTTGCTCGTAAAGAAACTTTTCACGACTAAGTACTTTCATATCTCGCCCGTTTGTGAAGCAGATCAGTATTGGCGTTCTTATTATCCCGCCAATTTTTGAACGCTAACTCTCTGGATCTGACTGCGTTCCTGCAAGTGTGGTTAAACCAACATTTATTTTTTGGTTTTTTTTTTGTTCAAAGAGAAGCAACACTCAGGAAATTCTTCCTATTAATTACCGTGTTGCTTCCTTTGGAAAGGGGATAGAGAAAAAGTCAAAGGTGGTGAAAGATGAAGGGCTTCTAATATGGCAACACTGTAATTGCGCGAGATGATGAATCTTAGAAGAGTTGTTGCGCGCCATCTGATGAAGATTTGGCGAACTTTGTTGAAGCTTTTCAGTTCATAGCCCTGTTATATTATTTTACTTCGGTGGGTTAAGTGCTATTGGAACACTGAAGGAGGACGCTGCGATATGTATGAGGGATAGAAAAAACTCATACATATTATTATTTGTCATAAATTGATGTTACCTTGGTTGGGGCTCAAGAACCCGCAACCTTACCTGTAACAGTCCAACGCGTTAATCATTACACCACAGCGCCCCGAAATTTGCTTCGAAGGAATGAAAGATTTCACTCCAAGCAATATAACATGTTCAACCATTTTCGCCGCGGCATCTGCATTGTCGTCGCGGAAACAGAGTTTCCAAATAAAATGCCGGAAAAAATCGTTGAACTCATCCCAAAGTGCTTTTTCGTAAATAAAAATTGAACGTTTCGCTGCTGTTGCCGAAATGTTTCGAGGTACGGAGTACGAAATAGATGCGGAAATGGTACAATGATCCGAATTGCCGAGAGGTGCAAGTGTTCTTACTTCATATTTGTCTGGATGTGAAGTAAGGAAAAGGTGATTGTGGTTGAAATCAGTCCATATGAAGAACTAGTGCCCATATAAAGGCAACCTCCCCCAAAATTGGCTTGTTCGTAAGCTAAAGGTCGTAACTACGATATTTTAATGAAATTTGGGTTCATGAACTACGTCTATTGATTTTATGTAAATAAATAGAAACAGTACAGGTTTATATACAGTTTATATAAAGGTCCCCCAGAATTGGTTTTTCGATATTTTTAAGATATTTTGATGAAATTTCGTACACCGACTTATATCGGTCCAAGGACGAAGCCTCTTGGTCCATGTTTGGAACTAATGCTAATATAAAAGACCCCCCATTATTGGCTGTTTCGCACGCAACAGCTCGCAATTTGAAAGATATTTTAATGGTGCGCTGATTCGCAAAGGCTCATAGACAAACTCTATTGGTTTTATGTAGAATCGCACCCTCAAAACAATTCCGTTTTGACAACAGAATTTTTTGAAAAACCGAATTGTTGCCACAATCTCGAAATTCCGTTAGACTAACCGAATTCAGTTGTGATAACCGAATTCGATTTCATTTCGGTTGCGGCAACCGAATTAAGAGGTTCCAGCAACCGATTCAATTCGATTGGAAAAAAATTCGGTTATCACAACGGTATAGTTTTGAGAGTATGGTCCAGAATTGGATCTAACACCCTTATAAATATAACCCAAAAATGGGCATGTTCGCTCACTACAGGTCAAAAATATTAGGATATTTTTATGAAATTTGGCACACCACCACACATCGACCCCAAGACGAAGCCTATTGATTTTGGTTTAAATCAGTCCATGTTTGGACCTAGTGCCCGTATAAAAGTCCCCCCAAAATTTGGCTTTTTCGCTCGCTACAAGTCACAGATACGAAGGTACACATGTACCTAAGCACAAAGCCTATATATTCTAGATAAGATCGGTCCATATTAGAACCTATCACACAAATGGAATATATTTTCGATTTACTCTTACCCAAATACACCTAACATTAGGTAAAATAAAAATTTCTTGGCGTTATTCTATTGTTTTATCATTTTGTAGACAAATTTTGAAACAAATCCATTTCAACCCATTCCAAATATAAGTTGGCTTTTAATCACACTGGTGTAGGATATAATTTTTCTATATCATAAAATTAAAAGGAATTAAAAAAAAGTTGGCTACTCTTTAATATGAAAGCCATACGTTAGTGTAGCAACATTTGCGAAAAAGGAGACACGGAGGAGATTGAAAAATAAACAAAAATCTAAATATAGAATAATTGTATGTGTCTGCGTTTGATCACTTCTGAGTAAAAGACAATAACAGAAAGCTTAATAGGAAAGAAAACAATGAATTATTTACATTGCATTCAAGGCCTTACTTGGGTGAGATAGCTAAGCTGTCGTCGCACTTCAGTATAGTTACGTTTGGGGACATGTTTTCGAAACCCACAGCCGACGGGTTGTTGAAAAATTATCATATAGAGACAATCTGACAATAAACATATAAACAATTGACAATTTAATGGAAAATCACTGATGAAGCCTGTATATACAAAAAGGTAGAAACTAGATTTAGTGTGATTAAAAATTAATGTTTATAATTTTTAGAGAAAGAGGTTTATTCTATTCTTGTTAAAATTAATGTAGTCTTATTAAAATAAGAAGTTTCTCTGTATAACAATTTTAAATTTTGTTTTATATTTTGTGATTCACGTGTCTAAAAGTCTGTTACTTTTTGTCGAGACCGTATTCCCAATGTGTTTGTGGAAGCAACATCATAATAAATTATATTTATTAAAGTTTTTGTGGGAAAACTTGAAAAAATTAAGACCTGGTATCAACATAATCATAACATTGACAAACAAAATTTGAATTTTATTGTTGTTTTGTATCAAAAGTTTTGACTTTGAATCTCAGAAATAGTCTTATGATATTCACTACGATTCACAAGTAGAAATAGGCACCTTAAGCTACAAATTAATGAAAATTTATTTTAGTTTAAAACCTCTAATATTTGTACAACCTAAATGTCTCGAGTCAGTACCAGTTTCACCTGTCACGGGACAGGTACCTGCAGACCCACAGGGAAACTATGATAAAAAAAGACCAATATTTTCTCCGTGACCCCAACCTCACTTAAGGCTTAATGTCCTGAAATTGAATTAGAAATATTATTTTTAAACCTTGCAAACTAATATCAGATAGTTTCATCAATATCCGCTCACAAATTTCTGTTACATTATTATGTTTAAAAAAATTAAAATCTCCTAAAATTTTACTTTTGATAGGAGCAATTTCTCCATTTAGCCGTAAATAAGAGCACAGAAGTATTTGATCTTCTGTCGTAATATTCCGACCAAAAAGATATGGAGTTAAAAAAAAAAAAACAAAACACCTTGCTAACTAAATACAAAAGTGAAAAAATTGCAGTTTTCTCGGAATCCGAGAATATGGCTATTCATTCTGCTAATATTAGCAAATAATTTTGTTGAATATTAGTGGATACAAAAACAGCACAAAAACTTCTTATTAGATAGAAAAAAATGTTAATAACATTAAATTTAGCTGAAAGCAGATAACTAACTGCCTGTACTGCTAAAACTCAACATAAATATTTGCTGAAAAATAGTAGACTGCTGATTTCATAGAGGTAGCTTTTTATTATTTATTAAAATCTTTGAAAATTTTCATTTTTTTTTAAGTCAGCTAAAAATATATATTTTTAACTCTACTATTTTCTTGAGCTTAAGGTTTGGTTTTTATTTATAAAAAGTTTTTTATTTATGTTATATATATAACAGAAATTTTATGCATTTAACATATTTCTTTTTGCTGTTCTTATCTTACTAATATTTAGCAAAAAATCTCTAAGATTTCAGCAGTTTTTTTACTGCAAGGTAACTTTTTTTTAATATATTTAGCAAAAAGTGTTACAGATTAGTGTAGGAGTATTTAAAAAATTCATGTGTTTTGTTTTTCATTGTTTCATCTAAGTAATTCCATAGACCTACTATTAGTATTTTACTACACAGCAAAAATTTAAATCGAATTTCGATTTAAGTATTTGTAAATACAATTAAAAATTTAGTTGAATTCGGACCAATTCAGAAAATCGTTATATCAATTAAATTTATCTATAAAAATTTAATTGAAAATTTTTCTATTAAAAAATAATGTGATTTTACGCAACGCATATTAAAGCTCGATTACTGAATGTCCAGTTACAATTTAGCAGGCAGTTAAATGGAAATTTTATATATGAGACAACAACAAATGTGTCAGCTGAAGTCCCAGTTAGTAGCTAACTGGACATTCAGTAATCGGACCTAAGAGTTTTTTTAATATTTTTTCGACACCATAATCATTTTCAATTAAAAATTTAATTGATATGATTAAACTTTTAATTGGAAATTAATTTGAAATCGAATAAAATTTTAATTGAAATTTTATTGGCAATAATTTTTTCTGTGTAGGCAAATTATGAAAGATGCTAATGCTTTAAAATAAGTTGTTATGGAAAACTAAATGACCTTTCATCGAAATATCAAAATATTTAAAAATTTAAGTGATAAGTAAATCCATTGGAGTTTATTTTTGTAAAATAATTTTAGACTGTGGATCATGTATGTGAAAGTTCATCAAAATGTCAAAAATCTCAATTTTCTTCAAAATTTGATATTTATTCATTAACAGCATTTAATACAAGTGAAACTCTTAATTGTTGACTTTGTAAATGTTTTTACAATTAATAAAGTTTATTATCCCGCTCTATGTGAAATGGATGGATAAAGAAATGAAAACAAGTGTACAATATATGGGAAGCATGCCCCAAGAAGGCATATAAGTCATATGCCATATAAGTCCATTACTTCTTTATTTCTTTGTGTAATTATTATTGGTACCTAATAAAGAATATGGCTATTTATTTCGGACCTAAATTTGGGTGTAATAAATACAGGGGATGGCCAAATAATTATATGCATCTTAAATGTATTGAAAATACACATAAATTCTCAGAACAATTCAGTTGTGGCAACAAAATTTTCTTCCCAACCGAAAAACCGGTTTCTTCACCCGAATTCAGTTGGACCCCAACTTTTTGAATCTAAATTTATATAAAATCTTAAAGGTCGCCTAACAAGAGTTATACTGTAAATTTCCTAGTAACTGTTTGCATATTTTTTGGCCACAAGTCGAAACTTTAACCTTTGTGGTTAACGTTACATAAAATAATAATTTTTGTAAAGTGGGTTGTGACTATATTGCCATGTTGAACTGTTTATACGTATAATGATTTTTCTTTGAAGGACAAGAATCCAATAAACTTATTTAAAAAAAAAGAAAGGTTTTCTACATTATCAAATTTTATGTAATTTTTTAAAGATGTGTACGGTATAAAAATGTAGTTTTACTAATTTTTTTTTACTTAAATTTAGATTTGTGAAATTTAACAAAAATTATTTTAAAATAAAAAAATAAAAAATTTGTTGATTTTAAAATAATTTTTCTTAAATTTAACAAATCTAAATTTAAGTAAAAATTAGTAAATTATTGCAATTTATTTGTTTAATATACCAAGTCGTAAAATTTATTAAAATTTAGGGTCTCGGGACCTCCCCGAGTCTAGTCTACATCATCTAATAACATTAAAGGACACTCCGAAGGAGCAAACATTTTGTCCGTTTTGCTCTATGTACATTAGTTTCCTAGACGTGGGACATCTTACAAAATGGGAAATGTTTATTAAAAATTTCTGAGGTCCAAGAGGAGAATTTTTGAATAGAGATAACCTCTTTACGGGGATATTAGTTAAGGTAGTCGAAATTTTCGTCCGTTTTGTTCTATCTCTCTCTTTTTAAAAAATCGGGAGGGTAAGGAATAGCGCTATCTTTAAAACTTCGGACACATTGGTGGCCCCATCTGCCTAGTAAAAGCGTAAATATTAAAATATTTTATTTTGAAAATAACTTTAGTAAATTTAACAATTAAAAGCCAGTTAGGGCCATTTTTCAATTTTTTTTTTCCAAATGTATTCAATAAAATTTTAATTGCATTTCAAATGTTTCCAAATGTATTTCAGAAATTTATATTTTTATTTAAAAAACATTTTTACAAACATACATGTTTTTTCTTTCATAATGAAAATTTTACAGGAATTATGAGACTTAAGAGAAAGAGAAAACATTTGCGAAAATGTGACTTGGAGGAAATAAGAAGATGAGCAAAAAAATCTATTTGATCACTTCTGAAAGTATTCATATAGAGACAATCTGACAATAAAAATATAAAAAATTATACAATTTAATGAAAAATCACTGGTGAAGCCTGTCCATAGAAAAAGGCAGAAACTGGATCTAGTCTGATTTGCAAATTTAATGTGTTTATAACTTTTGAAGAAAATGTCTATTCTTCTTCTTAACCTCAAATTGGAATTAATAAAAATATATATTAATTACAATATTAACTGTATTTGGTGTATACGGAAAAACAACACTTTACTAAGAAAACATATATGTTTGTTTAAATGCTTTTAAAATAAATGTAGACATTTCTGAAATACATTTGGAAAATTTTGGAATACAAACAAAGTCCTTTTAAATACATTTGTAAATTTCTGATATACATTTAAAGAATTTTTAAATACAAATGGGATTATTTGAATTGCATTTGGACAATTTTGAAATGCATTTGGACAATTTGGAAATGCAATTGGACAAATATCAAAGATTTTTAGACAATTTTGAGCAATACTTCGACAATTTTCAAAGATTTTTGTACATTTCTAAAGCATTTTTGAACAATTTTGAATGTTTTTTGGACAATTTTAAAGCATTTTTAGAAGATTTTAAAATTTTTTGGATAATTTTGAAACATTTTAGACAATTTTGAAATCTTTTTAGAGAATTTTAAAATATATTTGTACAATTTTAAAACATTTTTGGATAATTTGAAAATATTTTTAGACAATTTTGAAATATATTCTGAAATAAAACTGAAAATGGTGTAGATAGGATCGGTCCATATTTGCACCTATCGCCTATATGGGCTATATTTTCGATTTTATCTTATTTTATGATTTTTTAAAAAATCTTGACACAATTCCATTTTAACCCATTCGAATTTGGGATCCCAACATTAGTTGGCTTTTACCAGACTGGTGTAGGGTATTATATAGTCAGCATACCCAACTTTAACTTTTTTAATCGTTGTATACTAAAATTATTTAATCTTGTAAATATTATCCTTTCTGGTATAATTCATTCTGTCTACACTAGAGGTCGCTAAAGTCGCAAAATTTTTAACGTAGAATGTAGAAAAAAAAATATGAATTTTTTGGATTTTACAAAAAAAAAAAAAAAATTGGTAGAAATTCAATTTTAAAGATATTTTTAATTTTTATCTTTTTTAATTATTTGAATATATTCGAATTAATAAAAAAAAATAAAAAAATCTGTAATTAACATATCAAATTAAGCTTTGAATTTTTACAATTTTTTTGCTGGTAGTCTAAAAAGTTAAATCGAATTTAAAAAAAATTATGTTAATTGATTTTAAAATTTAAATTTTTTTCTTTATGTTCTTTAAATTTCGTATAAGAAAAAATAAAGAAAAGAACCAATTTTTTAATTTAACTAAAAAAAAAAAGTTTTTTTTTTCAAAGTGTCAAAAACTTTCTTAGGTTTTAATAAAATGGTATAAATTTCTTTTCTCGAAATACTAACCTTATATAATTTTAAAATAAAAATTGGCAAAAACACATTATCTAATTTATTAATAAATCTTGAAATATACCTAGTTTTTGGTTAAAATTCAAAATATTACCAAAGTTTGATAATATATTAAAAAAAATTATGTTAACTCTTAAATGCACTTGATGCACAAAACTGCATTTTTGGGCATTAGGGCCCCCTTCTGAACATGATGTTCCTATAGTTTAACGCAGAATTTTTAAATAGTTAGAGTTTTGTATAAATTATAGTTTATAAATTTTTTTTTGATTTTTTTTTTAATACAAGTTAAAATAATCACAATGTATCTATTTGGCAAAAAAACATATTTTTCAATAAAAATCACATTTTTTTAAAAATAATTTTTTTTTGGTATTTTTCTTGGAATGTGCACGTCTTTAGAAATCATATATAAAAAAAATGGTTAAAACCGAAGAGATCATGCATTTAAGGGTTAATTTATTTTCATATTATTATTTTTTTTTTTGTGGTTAGGATTAGACCTTTATATATTATATTAAAAAGAAATGTCTATAAATATTTTTATAGAAATCAAAAAAAAAAGTTTTTTGAAACACTCTTTTTTTTATGTCTTATTCACGTAATAAAAGCTACATATCACATGTCACATGTGTTTTTCAATAGATTTCCAGGAGAGCGAAAAAACTGTTACAAAATCTACTTTTAAGATATTTTGTTGGCAGCATCTGCCTTAATGATGTTTTTACTATATGAGGTCGTGAATCAGTAAGGCATATGTGCAGTGTTGCCAACTCATGAAGGCAGGAAAACACTGTGAGCATTGTGAAAACGATTAAAAAGGGTAAACATTTATCAAAAATGGGATAAAAAAGCACCAAACTAATATTTCAAAATTTTGAAGTTTAAATATAACGAAGTTGCTATTTAAAATTGTACTAAAAACATTGTTAAAAAATGTATTTTTTGTATATTTCGTATTATTTTTTCAACTTTGACAGAAAATTCAAGAAAAATTGGAAAAAAGGAGAACATATACCAAAAATATAAACTGTACAAAAAGCACTGAAAGCACTGCCAGAATCTGAAAAAGCACTATAAATACCCTCTTCTTATAAATGGGAATTTGTAAAAAATCACCGGGTACGGGAAGGAAAAAAGCACCAAAAAATACCCGAAAAGCACTGAAATGGCAACATGTGCCAATAAAATATCTTAAAAGTAGATTTTGTAACAGTTTTTTCGCTCTCCTGAAAATCTATTAAAAAACACATGTGACATTTTGCAGGGCGGTTGACGATATTTTAATTAAATTATCAGCTGATAAAAAAAACTAAATTTACTTTTGAACTTGGCAAGCACAATCATTAAATTACTACCCCTAAAATTTGAATATTTTTTGAATTGCTATGTCAAAAAAATTTAATTAAAATATTAACTTCGGCAGAAAAATTGGCTAAACTACACTTTATGGAGTTTCGTAAAAAAAAAATATGACCACCTCTGGAATTAAAAAAGAAAAAACTGAAATTAATTTTAGGCGGAAGTCGGATCCGGGAGGCCCGTTGGGGGCAAAAAACCGGGGAAACATAGTAACATGCACGCGTGGGTACTCAAATTAAAGAAAATTGTGTCACGATTCCAAAAATGTTATTTTTTATATCCATAAAACGTAGCCCTAACTAGAGCCAATTAAGTACCTTAATCCAAATGATAAGATTTTGTTTTACTAATAAACCGATTTTACCCAAATTTGGCTTTACTTTATATCAATTCAAATGCTAAATTTTTTGAATAATAAATACAGCATTTATTTACTTCAAATTACATAACCAAAGCCTGGGGGCCATATATGATTAATAAAAGCTACTACAAAAAAATAATTTAAATAAAGATAATAAAAATAAATAGTAATAAAAATAAATAATAATAAAAAATAAATAATAATAAAAATAAGTAAAAAATACAGTAAAACTATCATATAAAAAAATATTGAAAACATTATCTTGAATAATATAAATAGATATTTAAATAAAAATAATACAATCACCAGATTTTCCTAAGTGCAGCGATAATAAAAAAAGAAAAGGTCGAGAGAGATAAAAATAGTAGCACAAATAAAAAGCTATAACTCATGAATAGCTACATAATCCTTAAGCTTTCGCCTAAAGACCTGGGGTGAAAAAGCAAAACCTCTCAGGTATAGAGGTAGATCGTTCCATATTCTTGAAAGCCTAATCTGAAATGATCGCTCGAACATAGTAGTATGATGTGTTGGATAAACCAGTTGGGGGTTTCTTTCCGAGTTGGACAAAAGAAAGTTGTCAAATATATAGTCCGGAAACCCATTAACCATTGCTTTGTAAAAAAATATCAATAACCTCATACCTACATACAGTGATGTGCAATAAAATAGAGCCATTCAAGTTTTTTTCTAATTTATTCTCGTTGCGTTTATTTTTAAAGATCAAAATAGTGGATAGATTCGCCCAAAAATGCGAGGAGATAGTTCAGAAAATTATGTAGAATTTTAGCGTGACGTCTGTTTTTTTATTTTGTTACTTGTTTTAAGTAGGCGTGGCTTTTAATGAAAAATAAGCGATATCGACCTTCTATCAAATTACATAGTAAAATTTTGCGAGTACTGATCAATTGTGAAAAAACTGTATATTTTTGGAATTCCTATAAAATTTCCTTAAGTCTTGCATTATTTTTTTCTACAAATGGTCGCCAGACTTAAAATCACAGTGCCTTAAGGCCTGACTGATTTGTTATATCGCGGTAAGTATAGAATAAGCCTATTCACTTTAAAGTTTCAGTGTTATTAACTTTATTCTAAAATCGCTAAAAACAATGAAAAATCTGGTCATGTTTAAGGCACTGCCATTTTAAGTCTGGCGACCATTTGGAGAAGAAAATAATGCAAGACTTAAGGAAATTTTATAGGAATTCCAAAACTATATAGTTTTTTCAGTACTCGCAAAATTTTACTATGTAATTTGATAGAAGGTCGATATCGCTTATTTTTCATTATAAGCCACGCCTACTTAAAACAAGTATCAAAATAACAAAACAGACGTTACGTTAAAATTCTACATAATTTTCTGAACTATCTCCTCGCATTTTTGGGCGAATCTATCCACTATTTTGATCCTTAAAAATAAAGGCACCGAGAATAAAATTAGAAAAAAACTTTAATGGCTCTATTTTATTGCACATCACTGTAATTAACAAAAGAGCACCCAATAAATTGGATTACGTACGGAGTCACATGAGAGCGAAGTCTTAGGCCAAAAACATATCTAATAATTCTATTGAAAATCTTGGTAAACCTATTAAATTCACCGCCTGTGGTACCAGAATATACCTCGACACAATATAATATATGAGGCATCAACAAGGCATGTGCCACGCGCATGAGGGAGGCAGATAAAAGTCAAGAGAATACAACCTTCTCAACAAGAATGATATTTTCGAAGAAACGTTATTAATATGCGATGAGAAATTTAAATGATTGTCAATTAAAACTCCAAGACACTTAATCTTATCCACAAATTCAACTCTCATGCCGTCGAGAGTAACCATTATAGTATCAGTATCAGTATCAGTATAACCAAAACCCATTAACTTCGTCTTTCTTGGATTGGCAACAAAACCATTGCCAGAAGACCAAGATATAACCTCATGTATAATGAAATTTACACCCTCTTCCAATACATCTACAAATTGCGAATCGGCATAGCAAAGAAACTAAACATCATCCGCATAAACGTAAGACTGACATGATAGACCATTACCAAATGTAAGAAGATCATTCAAGTAAATCATGAACAGCAGTGGGCCAATAACAGACCCCTGAGGTACACCACTGGTTATTGGTTTCGTTAAAGAAAAGGAATCGCCAATCGAAACAAACTGACTTCTACAACTCAGATAAGAGGATATAAGTTTACAAGCTTGTGATGAAAAATCAAACAAATTAAACAGTTCGTCCACAAGTTAAAAAGTTTGTATCACTCGGTCAAAAGCTTTAGATAAATCCAGTGAAAGAAGAATTACATTTTTACCATTATCCAAAAATTTTCTTATCGAATCCGTTAGACCAAGAAGAAGGGCACCAGTACTATACCCACGACGAAAGTCTGACTGAGATGAGTGTATTAAAGAGTTACTATCAAGGTGTAGGATCATTTGATCCTTTACAATATGCTCAACCACCTTCGAGAGAATCGGAAGGACAGATATCGGACGCAAATTATCCAAAGAGTTGGAAAGACCTTCCTTTTTTATGGGTATCACCCTAGCTTTCTTCCAATCGTTAGGAAAGACGGAAGTAGTAAAAATAGAATTAACCAACCGAAGAATATGGGAAGACACAAACGGAAAAACTAAATTAATAAATTTTAATGGTAAAAAATTATTACCTGCAGCATTAGATTTAATCTTCCCCAATGCTGCGCGCAATTCTCCTAGATTCACACAACGAAACGAAAAACCACCACCTAAAGTACCCCCTGAAAAATTCATAGAATTGGGGTTATCATCTATCTGACACGAAACAAAATAGTCATTTACCTCGTCAGCATTAGCAGACATAAACTGATTATCAGTCTCCAAGCAACCATTTCCCCTTAAATAGCTCCACATTTGTCTAGGACTAAGATCCCTAAACATGCTTGAATAGGCACGCCTCTTAGTTCCCTAATAACTCTCTTTGCACAATTTCTGTGCTCACAATAAACAGCCCAATTCAGTGAACTTCTGTTCAGAAGATAATATTTGTAGGCTAAGTCTCGTAAATATATATGATAGACAATATTAGGGGAGTTAAACCAGTCAACAGACTTAAAAACTATCTTACGCCGTACGACAGGCACTAAGGAGTGTAAAACATAGAGGTTAGCCATAAAAATCTCCAATTGAAGATTTACATTATTCGTTGCATACATTCCACTAAAATCAAGAGAATGAACAGTTCGTTCTAAAACTTCCATATTCACAGAATTATAGTCCAAGTAGGACACATATTGTTGGGAAGTAGGTTTCGGAATATCGACAGCAATAAAAATTAGTGAATGGTGCGATACTCCTGGATACTGCATTTGACCAGAAGTACGCACAACAAGAGAGGGACTCATTAGAAAATAATCAATAAGGGACGTAGAATCCTTATTAATATCATAATGAGTGGGGGCTGAGTTGTGATGGCACACTAAGTCTAGCCTACTACACATTAGCCGAACCAAATTAGATTTCCTACTACAAAATCATGACGATCTGATAATTTTAGCATGATTTATAAAGATTTTAAGATAAAGGACCAAGAGTCCTTGCTTTGAATTTGATAAAATTTACACAAACATTTCCAGTTGTATGTGTATCTCAATGGCTACTTTTCGTAATATTACGTCCATTTATGAAGCTAATATAATATTTGTAAGTTTCAGGACGTATGGGAAGTGGGCGTGTCCTTGGCCCGATATTTCCAAAAATTAAAATTTTTCTTAACTGAAGGGTACCATTTTTCAAAACTCTGTTTCCTCTCCTTCTATTTTTGTCCAATCGTTATGTGGGATCAAAGTACCTACTGTGGACCGCCACTAATTTTTAATTTCTAATTTTGTTTTTTTTTCTTTTTTTATTCCAGAGTGTGTCATATTTTTTTTTTGACGTGTGGCGCTAAAGTGCATTTTTGCTAAATTTTCTCCAGATTTTACAGTATAATTTGTCATTTTCAATTAACTAAGAATTAACTCAAAAAGTCATTTCTACCTGATTTTTAGCAGCTCTTTCTCCTATTTTTACAAGTTTATTTCTATGAGTATAGTCTTTTTCTCTATTACGAACTTTTAAAATTTCAATGCAATTTCATTGCTTTAGCCTTGGGAGACGTTCCTTGTAAGACTATACTACACTCCTAACTGTATGAAGTTAAACCCCAGATAGTTTTAAAGTATTTTGCAGACAATAAACATACATATGTATATAGCTTTGTTTAACATCAACAGAAAAAAAGAGATTTTTTTATTAATTAAACAATTAGCCAGGAAATGACCCCCCCCAACTGTCAAAGTAATTAGTAACAAATTCTCAAAGTGTCATTATGATCCTTAAAAAAAATCAGCTGAGCGGAAATAATGACAAATTGTATTAAAGTAACACAATAATCATTAATGGTGCTTAATTTAGCATATACCTAATCATGCAGATAATAAATGATGATCATTTAATTTTTTGTTCCATATTCCATATTCCACTGACACTATCACTTTAATCTTCAACACGTTCCTAATGACCGCCCAAGTTAAGAATTAAAATGTCGATAACAAACATTGAATAATCTTGTATATTTTAAAACAATGTTGCCAATGCAATACGGCACGATATTGTTGTCTTTAGATTAGGGTTTGGGATTTCCCGGACTTTTTTATTTCCCGGGAAACGGGAATAAAAAAATTTGATTCCCGGGAATACCGGGAATCCCGGTAAATATTTTTTAACAAAATTGTTAATGAAAACCACCTATATAAGTAATTTTTATTAAAAAAAAAACACTATTTCAGTACAAATGCAGTCTGTGTAGTGAGAATTCGAAGTAAAAATATCAGAATGTTGAACATTTGATTTCACATAAATTCTCTAAGCACTGCCAAATAAATTGCATGATCCCAGCAGAAAGCACCCACTACTGGACTCTCGGAAACAAACCGTTTCATCACATTTGGCTTATTAGAAATGGTGGCCACAATGTTATTTTCCAAAGACAAATAAAACTCTTCTAGTCTTATTTCTACAATTCTTCTTATTTCATCAGCATTACATCTTCCTGATATATAAACCAACCCCAGGTTATAAAATCAATTATTTCCGTTTACACATATGTTCAAATATCTGTTTTGTGATATTCTTTTCCATTCATCTAAGATTAGAGTAAATCTCCTATTGTTCGAAATATTGCTCGATATTTCTTTTATCATGATATCTTTTACATGATTGTAGTAATTTAATATAATGTTGTTTACATCGGTTTCATTTTTTGGCAATGCCAGGTTTTTGTTATAAAAACTTTCTCGAATAAACGAAGATCTAGTTATGGTGCGGATTGACATTCCGTCGACTGCGGCTAATTTGGATACCATTTCAGGAAATGTTTGCCCTACCATAAAACGTTCAAAGCCTTTTCAGCTTACATTTTTTTCTTCGGGTACTTTGCTAATTTTAGCTGGAACGTTATTCTTGTTGTTGTTTTCTTCAAGAGAAGTTGCATGACTGTCAATTTTTTTTGTGAACCAAATTTAAATGTCGGATAAGGCTAAGATGTCGGATAAGCTACCTCCGTTAACCATTATTCTTTTAGGGTAAATATTGCACTGCGCTGTATTGTCCTTTTTTGTAAAGTATTACATACTCCTGACATTTTATTCTTTAATATAAAATAATATTTTTGTTTGAAAGCAGGTGTATTAAAATAAAGTAAACTTACTTGAAAACATCACAATTATTAATGAAAATGTTACTTATAAAATTATTGGCCCTTAATATAAAGGATTACTTTAAAGTTAAAATCGACTTTATTTTAATTCATACGGTTTTGTTCATTTTGTGTGAGAAAATCCTACAAAAATATTTATATTTTCAAACATTTTGATTGGTTGAAAATAAATTAACCAATCAGAATGCTCCAAATATAAACCAAGTCAAGGTATACTGCCACCCAATATTTTAACTAAAGTCGACTTAAACTAAAATATACATCTGAAAAATTTAGCACCCTAAGTTATTTGAGTTTCACGTGAAAAAACTGTTATTTTCCATATAAAAAAAAATAATTTTTCACGACAATCAGTTTCACGTGAAAATTGTGTAGAGTTTGTTTTCACGCAAATTTAATGTACAAGACTATTATTTTTCTTGGGAAAAAGTAACATTTTGTGTTTATTTTTATTGTGTCTTTGTTATAAAATAAAAAAATTGTTCATTTGTTTAAATTAAATTGCAATTTAAGGCATTTAAAGTTCGAGTTAAATTTTTCCACGAGAAAAACAACTTATGGTGCTTAAGGGTGATTATTTGTAAGAAACAAAACTTTTTGTTCAAATTTCTTTTAAACATTTTACCAAGTCTTTAGGTTTTACTACCCAGTGTAGAAAATCATTACCAGATATGTGGTTATGTAACTACATACTTGGTAATGGGAACTAGTTACTTTTGTTATTACATTTCTTATTACCTTTATATGGCGATGTCGCGAAAAATAATGAGTTATGCTTACACACCAGCATACGAAAAATCTAAAAATATGTCATTACCTATATGCTTACCAGTACTGACAAAAATAATGAGTCTAGAAATAAATTTTCTGGTGCGGGAATCGAACCTGGGTCTACAGATTGCCAGTCAATAGCTCTACCATCTGAGCTATATCGACATGTAATAGTTAATAGATAAAAACATAATTGACCTGCTGCACACAAGTTACCTTACTCGCCAACATACAAAAAATCAAAAAATATGTGGTTACATATATCCTTACCAGTATTTAAAAAATATTGAGTCTAAAAATAGATTTCAAAAAAATCTAGAAAATTATTTTCTATTTTAAATAATGATAAAAATCAGGCATTATCAGTAACTCATTATTATATGTTTTTAAATAATGCAGAAGGTAAGTAGGTGTCATTACTGGTAGTCCAAAAAATAATGATATGTTATTACCGTTTCTACACTGGGTACTTAAATTTTGAATAAGTTATGCGAAAAATCTTTATTAGTTGAAATGCTCCTAATTACTTGTCAACGATTTTTTTTTGTGTAAAAGAAATTGATTCCCTTTTAAAAGATTTGAACAATAACATTTTTGTTTTGGTATTTAAAATGTTTTTTATGACTAAAATTAAAAAATCATATTCTAAACAAAAACTATTTTAACAATTTAATATTTTTAAAATTTCCCGTTTTCCCGGGAAAAATATATTATTTTCCCGGGAATACCCGACAAACTTTTCCCGGGATATCCCGGGAATTCCCGCCCGGGAATTCCCGAACCCCAAACCCTACTTTAGATATATAAAGACGATGGAATAAAAGTAAAAAAAATTGGTCTGTATACACTTGGAGAACTTTAAAAGCAGAAAATAACTGAAAATTACATTTAAAATAAATGAAATAATGGAAAAGAAGTTATATTTATGTGAAATCAAAGAAAGTTTTGAGAGCCGATATTACAATGAACACTTAAATAAAATCTTACGTTTAAGCGAAATTTTTCTCCGAAATTTTAAGATTTTAAAGTGTTTTGAAGAAAACTTATTATTAAGATACTTACTGTAAGAATATTCAGCTAAAAGTATGTTTTGAAGTTTATTGGTGTGGTCTAAATGGAACTGTTAAGTATCTGAAAAAACATAAGTGTTCACTATAAATATAGCTCTCAATGCTTTAAACCTAACTTTATGTTAAAACCTAAGAAAACTCCTTCAAAACCCGTCCGTATATTGAAAGGGACATGAAGTTACCATAGAAGGAGACAATTAAGCCCCAGCTCCCTGAAACCATAAACTGACTGGTCCTGTGGCTGCCCGCACAACTTCTCCTTAGGAATACTTACTACAGATTTTTCTAAGCGTACCACTGTTAAGTCATACTCAACTCTAGTATAAACTAGTATTGTCATGTCACAAAACTGCCTAGTGACATATTTAAGTGGTTTCTTTAAAGGAGTCGAGTTGAATTGAGTGTCTTATTGAAATCATCAGTTTAATTTCGCATGTGTTACTCTGTTAATACATAAATACTATACACGAGTACGTAGATACGTGTTCAATTCCCTGTTAATAGACATGTAATACCTTGTTACGTCAATTGACAACTTTGTTGTTTTTTATTCAGTGTCTTGGATTTTTTCATGGCATAACAGTAACTGGTAGACACATTAGAAAATATGTTTGTTTGATTACAATTACAAAATTCAAATATTCATAAAAAAGTAAACAAACCCCCTTAGACTGTCACTTAAAACCATAAATTCTACCTAATGGTATTACCTGATATTGCTTTGCCATGATTTTTCTTGCTACTGCGAATTGTATTAGGCTGTCTTAGCAAAGAAAAAAGTTTTAATTATTGACAAATCTTCCAGAAAAGCAATTTAAATGTATGTACTCATAAGATGACAATAAACACTTTTGAAAAAGGAAATTTCCATTACACGATTTGACACTGCAAGATGTATGCAAGATATTTATTTAATTTTATTCGGTAAGATAGAGTACTTCCGTTTTTCTATAACTAAAAGATTCTATAAAAAAAATATATATATATATTAACCTGTTTGCCCTCTGACTTCTACACGC